>QPKB01000001.1:57545699-58076380 GCA_003546025.1 Camphora micrantha
ATGAAAAAGGATGAATTAGTCAAGTTGTGGATGGCTCATGGTCTCATTGAATCCAAGAAAACAGACATTGAAGTGGACCTCGAAGAAATTGGTGAAATGCATTTTGATGATTTGTTGGCACGTTCATTGTTTCAAGATGCAGGCAAAGATCGGTACGGAAATATATATGGGTGCAAGATGCATGATCTTGTTCATGATCTAGCAACAAGTGTGACTGATGGTGACTACCGTTACATGGAGAATGAGGACTCTGCTCCTACTAACTGTCTTCATCAATCATTCCTTCTGAATCGTGATGTGTCATCCATCCCATCTCCACTGTATGAGGCAACAAGATTGCGCACGCTGCTATTGCTCTCATTACGGGGTGAACGGTCAAAATCAATCATGCTAGATTATAGGATCAATTACAGGATCAGATTGATCCTCTGTATATAGTGTTTCCTAGAATAGTTTTTCCATTATCTATATAAACCAATGTATTGCTACATGATTAAATCAATCAATCAATATATCTTTTAACTCATTCTTGAGATGGTATCAGAGCTTGCGTATCTTCATTAAAGGCCTGCTTTCTTCCATTCAGGAAGTTAATTTGCAGTTTTTCTTTTATCTCAACACATACAGAGAAGTGGGCCGTCGTAGAAAACAGAGATCACAGAGATCAATTCCGATCTCTGCTGGGCCACACGGATCGAGTTTCTGCAGGAAACTCGAAACAGAGAAGAGGCTGCGTGTTCGCCGGAGAAGACAGAGGCCGCCTGCCGCCCCTGATCGCTCCTGATCGTCCCGGCATCAGCAAGTCGGCCGTCCCCACCGTCCGCGTCGCCGCCGTCCGCGCGTCACTGACCAGCGTGCTGCCTGCGCGCATCCATCCTAAGCGTCTGCTTGCGTGCGTCTGCCGTTGCCGCCCGCCGGTTCCCGCCACTGCTTCTGGTCGCCGGAGCTCTTCCGCCGCAGGTCCGTTGACGCCGTGCCGCTCGACGCTGCTGCATCGCTGGAGAGGAAGCGGTCACAGGCGCTGGGTTCAGTTTTTTGGTTGCAGAACCAGAACAGATCGAAGGAGGAAGAAGGTGGGTTTGGTTCGGGTCAGTTGGGTCGGTTCTGACCTGACTCGTGAAGCCCAGCCCACTTCCCAGTCAAGTCCAGGTTGGATTTGGGTCAGTTCGAACTGACCCGTTTGCAGGAAGCCCAGTCTGCTGGAATAAAATTGAGCCATCATCATGGCAAAGTGAAGATTCCAGCAAATCTGATTCAACCACCCAGATTGTCACCATCCAAGGAGATAATTCCAACTTCTCAACTGGAATAAAATTGGATGAACATAATTATTCTCTATGGCATCAAGTCATGGAGATGAAGATTGCCGGACGAGAGAACATGGTTACTTGACCGGTGATATGACCCAACCTGCGGTCACAGACCCGACATACAACAAATGGCGTGCATCGGATTGTCAAGTCAAGAGTTGGTTATTCGATGCCATGAAACCCGATCAGATGAAGCGGTTTTATCCGTTATGACACAACTAAACAAGTCTGGGATGCAATCAAGAAAACATACTCTGATGGTTCAGATGAGGCAAAGATCTATGATCTACACAGAAGGTCATTCACAATGAAACAGAATGGAGCACCGGTTGCCAATTACTATAGTGAGCTCACTGAGATCTTTCAAGAGCTTGATCAAATTAAGTCCAAGTAACATGAAGGATCCAGCAGATATTGAAACTAGACGCAAGGAGGTTGATCGTCTCCGCGTTTATATCTTTCTTGCAGGTTTGGACAATATTTTTGACCAAATCCGAGGAGAGATTTTTGAGGATGGAGCCTAAACCTGAACTTGAGGCAGCATATGCACATATTAAAAGAGAGAGTAACCGACAGGGAACCATGTCTGAGGCTGGTGTCTCATCCGATGCCACAGTTTGGTCGCTGCGAGGTTCAAGCAATCTCGGTTACCCACTCAGAACACAGACTCTACTCGTAACCGGCCTCCAATGAAGTGTACCAAGTGTGGTTTAGAAAACCATACAATTAAGGGCTGTTATGAGATCATTGGTTATCCGGAAGGATGGGTTCACAAAGGCCGAAAGAGGGATTCACACAGAGCCTCATTCGCATCATCGGAGTCATCCCAAGAGACTATATCGGAACCTCCATCAGGTACATCTGGCTCCAAGGCCTTGGCCACCTCAGGTACTTCCTCATGCACATCTTCACTTACTTATAATAGATCATGGATTATTGACACTGGTGCTACTGATCACATGACCTCTAGTTTTATTGGATTGCATTCTACCATACCATCAAGCCAAAAACATATTACCAGTGCCAATGGAACTACCTCCCCAGTCCTGGGAGAAGGGTCCCTATCTCTTACATCATCATTAAGTCTAGATCATGTCTTGGTTGTCCCTTCACTCGACTATGATCTGTTATCTGTTCCTCAAATCATTGATTCCCTCAATTGTACTGTGTGTTTTTGGCCATTATATTGTCTTTTTCAGGATCTTCTCACCATGGCCGTGATTGGATGTGGTACTAGGAAGGGAAAGCTGTATTATCTGGACTTGACAGATGACTGCTGTAAGAAACTGAGTCAAGCACATCATGTGAGAGGGGAAGAGTCCATCAGGATGAAAAAGATTTGGTTGTGGCATAGACGATTAGGACATGTTTCTTTTGGATATTTGAAACTTTTATTTCCTGATTTGTTTTTCCAGTTTGCTACATCAGACTTTCATTGTGAAACCTGTGTTTTGGCGAAAAGCCATCGTATTTCTTATCCATTAAGATTGAATAAAAGTTCTATGCCTTTCATGATTATCCATTCAGATGTCTGGGGTCCGTCAAGAATTCTTACTATTCGTGGTTTTAAATGGTTTGTGACATTTATAGATGATTGCACTAGGATGACTTGGGTTTTTTCCCATGAAGCAGAAAAGCGAAGTCACCGTCAAATTCAAGCAATTTCACCAATATGTTGCTACTCAATTTGACAAGAAAATCACAACATTGAGGTCAGACAATGGAGGAGAGTATGTCAACAACGACCTACATACTTTTTTAAGCCAACATGGTATTGTTCATCAAACCACATGTGCCTATACACCACAACAGAATGGTGTAGCAGAACGTAAGAATCGTCAGCTCCTGGAAGTTGTCCGTGCCTCTCTATTTGAGGCCCATATGCCTCATCATTTTTGGGGGGAGGCCCTTTGTTCAGCTGCCTACCTCATCAATAGAACACCATCAAGTACCCTCCAGTATCAGACTCCAATGCAGACATTGACCTCTCTCCTCACCATGCCATCCACACCAAATCTCGAACCACGTGTATTTGGATGTGTTGCTTATATCCAGGTATATCCACACCAACGTGGCAAACTTGATCCATGTGCTCTACGCTGTGTCTTTGTGGGGTATTCTGACACTCAAAAAGGCTATAAGTGTTTCCATTCTCCTACTCAGACCTTGTATGTTACAGCCGATGTTACCTTCCACGAGAGTGAGTTCTATTACTCAGGGGAGATTCCGAGCATCCCTGCAGGGGGAGAGCTCTATCTTTGCAGAAGATACTCAGAATCAAATCATCCAAGTTCCACAGAATGTTCTAGATCAGCCTATGTCAGAGCAGCCGGGGACAACACCTGAGGATGTAGTGACTACTGAGTCACCAACTCCACAGGTACAGCAAGAGCAAGAGCTACAAGAACTAGAGACTCCAGATAGTATTTCAGATACAGTTCTTCCTACAGAACCACCACCACTCATCCAATCAGGTCCTGATATCCCTCCACAGGTAACCGAACATTCAAACTCACACTCTAGCCCTTTACCTGAGTCAAGTCATACAGGAAACACAGGTTATCAGTTACCTCCTCGTACGAATAGAGGGATTGCTAAACAACAATATGACCCTGATCCTAAAGCAAATGTTAAATACCCTATTGCTAATCATGTGTCTCTACATAGGCTATCTCCGTCATGTGCATCATTTGTATGTCAATTATCCACTGTATCTATTCCAAGTAATGTGCAGGAAGCTCTGAAAGATCCCATGTGGACTCAAGCAATGAATGAAGAAATGGAGGCTCTCCAGAAGAATTCCACTTGGGAGATGACTACCCTTCCTAAAGGGAAGAGAACAGTAGGTTGCAGATGGATATATACGGTAAAGTTCAAAGCAAATGGCACCATTGAACGATACAAAGCAAGACTAGTGGCAAAAGGTTACACTCAGACTTATGGGATTGACTATGGGGAGACCTTTGCTCCTGTAGCCAAGATCAACACAATTCGGGTGCTTCTTTCTCTGGCAGCAAATCTGGACTGGCCATTACATCAGTTTGATGTAAAAAATGCCTTCCTGCATGGAGACCTAGAAGAAGAAGTCTATATGGATCCTCCTCCAGGATGCAAGATGGGGTCCAGTCAAAACAACATGGTGTGTAAACTAAGAAAGTCTCTCTATGGATTGAAGCAATCACCCAGAGCATGGTTTGGAAGGTTCAGCAAATCAATGAAGAATTTCGGCTACAAACAAAGTAACTCAGATCATACTCTTTTTCTTGAAACATAGGAAAGGTAAGGTCACTGCCCTTATTGTGTATGTTGATGACATGGTGGTTACTGGAAATGACCCGGAGGAAAAAGCAGCATTGCAACGTTATTTAGCCAGTGAATTTGAGATGAAAGATTTTGGTGCTCTGAAGTATTTTTTGGGTATTGAAGTGGCTCGTTCAGAACAAGGAATATTTCTATCTCAACGGAAATACATCCTTGACATTTTGACTGAAACTGGAATGTTAGCTTGCCAGCCAGCTGATACCCCGATGGAGGTGAATCATAAACTTGGTGAATATCTTGACCAGGTACCCACCAACAAAGGAAGATATCAACGTCTTGTTGGTAAGTTGATATATCTATCACTTACTAGACCTGATATCGCATATGCAGTAAGTGTGGTGAGTCAGTTCATGCATGCACCAAGTGAAGAACACATGGACGCTGTAAATCGGATTCTAAAATATTTGAAGTCAGCTCCTGGAAAAGGATTGATGTTCTCAAAGCATGGTCATCTAGATGTTCAAGGGTACACTGATGCAGATTGGGCTGGGTCTGTTACTGATAGGCGGTCAACATCTGGATACTTTACTTTTGTGGGAGGCAATTTAGTCTCTTGGCGCAGTAAGAAACAGAAAGTGGTGTCACGATCGAGTGCTGAAGCTGAATATCGGGGTATGGCACATGGAATATGTGAGCTACTCTGGATACGGAATTTATTGAGGGATTTGGGATTCAAACCCAAACGTACCATGCAACTGCATTGTGATAACAATGCCTCAATAGACATCGCACATAATCCAGTGCAACATGATAGGACTAAGCATGTTGAAGTTGACAGACATTTCATCAAGGAGAAACTCGAGGCCAAGATCATTGAGGTACCATTTGTTAAATCCGAAGATCAACTTGCAGATATCCTCACCAAAGCAGTAACCGGCAGAGTTTTTCACAGCTCACTTAGCAAGTTGGGCATTGATGACATATATGCCCCAACTTGAGGGGGAGTGTCAAATGAGCTGTACACCCAATTAGTTTGAGAGGACATAGTCAATCATGCTAGATTATAGGATCAATTACAGGATCAGATTGATCCTCTGTATATAGTGTTTCCTAGAATAGTTTTTCCATTATCTATATAAACCAATGTATTGCTACATGATTAAATCAATCAATCAATATATCTTTTAACTCATTCTTGAGAAAAAATTTATGCAATCCCTGATAGTTTATTCAATCATCTGAGGTGTTTCAGAGCTCTAGATGTAAGTAAAACTTTCATTGAAAACTTGCCGAGTTCAATAAGCGAATTGAAACATCTAAGATATCTCAATTTGAGTCACTCGATGATCAAGGAGTTGCCCGAATCTGTGACTGATCTCTATTATCTGCAAACTCTGAAACTAAATTATTGTGAAAGGCTTTGTATACTACCAAGCGGCATGAGCAAAATGGTTCAACTGCGACATCTTGAGATAGAAGGGACGAAGGATCTCACATTTTTTGCCAAATGGACTAGGGAATCTGACTACCCTTCGAACATTTGTGCAAATTCCCTGTGAGTGATGAGAACCGAGGTTGTAAAATTGAGGGACTGAAAAATCTCAACCTTCTTAGAGGAGAATTAAGGATAGAGAATCTGGAGAGAGTAGTGAATGTGAAAGAAGCTAGAGAAGCACAACTCAATAAGAAGAGTTACCTTCAAACTCTGTGTTTTGATTATAAATGCAAGACCGATGAAGAGTGGAGAATGTCAGGAGATGGTGAGATGGAAAGGATGGAGGACGTGTTCGAAGGCCTTGGACCACTTCATTCAAACCTTAAAAAGTTAGTAATTCAAAACTATGTGGGTTCCAAGTTATCCAGCTGGTTGGAGGTATCAGCGTTTTCCAGTCTAACTGAAGTCAGCCTCCGGAACTGCAGAAAGTTAAGACTACTGCCAAGTCTCGGGAATTTGTGTTCCCTTAAATCCCTGTCAATAGATAGAGCCAATGAAGTGAAAGTGGTGGGTGTTGAGTTTGCGGGAATGGTGCTGGTAGAGGAAGAGTGTTTCCAAAGCTTGAATTCCTTTCTTTTGAACAAATGGAGAATTGGGAAGAATGGAAGTTAACAGATGAATATGGAGAGGGTGATGCCGTCCCTCAAAGAGTTGATAATTACCGAGTGCAACAAGCTGAAGGCATTGCCTGACCGCCTCCCTTGTAATTTAAGGCGAGTAACAGTCCATTGTGAACAAGTTACTTGGATGCCATGCGATGCACTCCCATTACTTGAATTTTTGTCTCTCGAAGGCCATGTGAAAGTAGAATTATCACCCTTCCCTGCTCTCAAGGCTTTAGAGATTACATGTGCAAATTACGAAACTCTCCCCTCTGATGGATGGGAACTGCTTGAATCACTCCACACTACTAAGATCTCAGATTGTCCTCGATTGGCATTTCTGCCAGATGGGATGGGGAAGCTAAAGGCTCTTCAATCTCTCGACATCGATGGCTGCTCTCAATTGACAAATCTGCCTGAGGGGTTGGGGCAACTCGAAACGCTCCACACTCTATCGATCAGCAATTGCAGTGGATTCACATCTTTATTTAATGGCTCGGGACAATTCAAGACTCTCCGACATCTCGGTATCCTTCAATGTAATAGTTTGAGGTCTCTATCTGATGGGTTGGTGCATTTCGAAGCGCTACAGAGTGTTCATGTCTGGTTTTGTCCTAAATTGCAATCTCTCTTTGACGGGTTTGAACAACTCAAATCGCTTCGTTGGCTCAACATCTACAACTGCCCTGAGTTGAAGCATTTTCCACCGCTGCAATACCTCACCTCTCTTGAAAGGTTAGAGATCAACAACTGTCCGCTTGCAAAGGAGCAGCTCCAGAAAGAAATACGAGGGGGCCGGTGCAACGTATCCCACATTTGCTCCATTAAGATCGATGACGAAAGGATCCAATAAGGTATATATGGATTGTGAATGCTTCTTAAGCAATTTACAACTCAGTTTTTATCACGCCATGCATGTATATGTTTTGTCTGAATTTTCATCTTTTATCTTGCAGTATTCTGAATTGCCGATGGTCAAGCAGGAGCAGAAGAAGTGGATATTTATGTGAACAGAAACTCAATACTCTTGCCAGCATCATTTTTTTTTTTTCTTATTTCCTCAGCCTTTTCTTTGGATTCTCAATTCTCAAATGGACAATGTAGCTAGTTTGAACGTTTGTGATGTAATTTTTATCTTAGCCACTTGTGTTTGGATTTGTTCAACTATTCGGCAGGTGGCCACTTATTAGACAGTTGTGTGTTATGTTAGCTTGCCATGTATCGGTTTGACATGCATATATATTCCATGTGGTAAATAAAGTTGAACGGTTGTGTTTTAATTTCATCCTAGTCACCTGTGATCGAATCTATTCAACTGTCGTCCATCAGGTGGCCACTTCATCAATATATACATGTGGTACCTATTGTTTTAGAATCTATTCTGCTGATATGATCATAGGCCCACTGTGGATGGGGAGTAGTCTTTGAAAAATCTCATTCTACCATATTAACTGGTTCCAAAAGTTGACCGAGTTTGAATCAAAGTTCCAAAAGTTGACCGAGTTTGAATCAAACTCAAAACTCGGTGGTGAACTGAGTCGGCTATAGAGTTTGCAGAGTCCATGTTTTTTTCGGTTGTAATTCCCTTAATGCCTTTTTTTTTTTAAATTTTCTCCACTTACACCCCACTTGCATAAATTTTCTCCTCATCCAAACAGCCTATTAAATTCAACAGGAGAAGATTAGATGAGAGTCTAGAGTCATGCCTAGCAATTGGTGAGTAAAACCCCTCCCAAAGGCCAGGTCTAACGGTCTAACCTAAACAATTGGACACCCTCGGTTATGAAGGCTCTCCACTCTGCAGGATTTATGGTGCCACTGAAACAAGCCAACAATGGGGCGTTTATGACTAACAAGGTTGCACATTACATCCTAGGGGCGCCCATCATTCAGTGATCAATGCTGCTCATCTGCTGGGACCTAGCACAGAATGGAGACGGAATGAAGAGCTCCTGCAGCTTACATACATAGACATATGTGCATAATATTTCAAACGAGCAGTTTGAAATATTTCACCATATTTCATCCATATTTCACATGAATGGAACTTCCTGGATCAATCCATGAAATGACTCAAGCATCAAAGCTGAGAGCTAAGCTCATCTTCCTGGATCGTATGAAGGGTATGGTTAGCTCCCAGCCAGCTTCAACACACCCATTGCCAGTTCATCCCATCTTAGTCCTAATAGGGGTGGCAATTTAGATTCTTTTTTTTTGCATATTAATTTGTTTGTTTAGTTTCACTGTTCAGGTCTTTCGTTTTTTGTTTCTTTCTCTGGATTGGGTGTTTTTGCCCAGTTCCTTTCTTTCTCTTATATAAACTTACCTTCTAGCAAAGAAAAAAAAAACATATTTCGCATGCTTGGAACTTGGCCTATGTACTCAACAACCCTAGAAATCAAATATAGATGATTATATTATGGACTATCTATAGGTTTAAAATATCAATATATCTGACCATTTATCAGTGAGGTCCTCAGACAAGAACAGTATATTTTGGCTGTACTAACGATAAAGATTGGTGGTTTTCTCATATGGGTGTGAATTTCGTAATCTGTATCGGTGATGCAGACCAAATTGGTCAATATATTTAAAACAAAGGCATTAACCCTTGTGTAGATTTTTCTTCTTTCAATGCCGAGAAACCTTCCCAAAGTGGTTTCTACTTTAAAAAAAATAAAATAATAAAAAAGATTTTTACGAGAAAAGACCCTCTAGTTGGCCCCGTACATGAAAAAGGACCTCATAATTTATATTGTACAAAAAAGCCTTCTCCCTCCAAAAAAAAAAGCCCCCTCCCTCCAATTTTAACCATTTTTTTAACCTTTTAGACAGACCAACAATATCGTCACTGGTGTCTTCTTCTTCCTCTTCTTTATTCCACTTCTCCCGCCAAACAGGCACAAGACTAAACAAAGTTCTATCATCTAAAATGATGATTACGAGATCTTGAAAATATAGGTTTTGAATTTATTTTCTTTTATTATTTTGGGTTCACTTTCTTCTTTTTGATCTTATTTTTTTATCAAGTGTTATATTTCCTACTATTATTTCAATTCAATTTCTTATTAATAATAATATTGGTCATTATTGATTTTTATAAGAATATCTTTCTTTTACCATAAAATTCTATGCTCTATTCTCATCTTATTCTCTTCTAAGAATTCTTTAAAATAATAATATTGATTTTTTTTTTCAAATCTCATCTTTGAATTCTTTTTTCAAATTTCATCTATTATATTAATCTAATATAACTTTTTTTTTTAAGCCCGGGCCTTTGCAACTAATTTACTGATTTATAACGAATGAAACATGTATCATATACTAACCCCATTAATTTGCATCTCCTAAGTGGGTCCCATTGAAAGGATAAATATCAAGCAATGTAAGGGTGAGGTGCTCCTTATGTTCTCTAAGAATGTGGGCATTTGTGACTCGAACAAAGTCGAGCTGTTAGCTATTTTGGAGTCTTAGGTTGTTTGCAGGGAGATATATTGGTGCTCATGTGGTGGAAAGTGATTCTTCAAATGCGATCACTTGGGTATCTAACCAAAAAGATTTTTCTTGAAAATCTCAATTTCATTTTAATGAAATTAGGGAGCTTTCAGTCACTCTAAATATCTTCTTTCATCATGAGATTAGATCGGCCAACTCGATCGCAGATGTACTAACCAAGCAAGGGGTTGAGAGGTTGTCTCCAGGGGTGGGTGTAATTATGTAATTGGGTTGGGGTTGGTATAATACTCTTGTACCTTCTCTTTCAACTTTTCTCTCTTTTACTTTTTCAATTTTATACTTGTTTTCTCATTTTAAATTTTTTTTGTTACCGTTAAAGAGAAAAAAAAAAAAAAAAAAAAACAAAGCAGCAGACTTTGCAGTTTGCACCCACTCTATATCAACCCACGGTATCTTCCATACCTTTGAAACAATGGCACTGTAAAAAGAAAAAGGCCTATTCAAGATTCTTGTAAAGTCGCTTTATATTCCGTACCTTTCACCAAGTGGGTCCGACTAAGATGGAGCCATGTGCGAACCTAACCTGCCTTAGTAATGATCTTTACTCTTCGAGGTACTAAAAGCCCAACAACCAATTAATTAATGTGATTATCCAACTAGGGTTATTTTCAGGTTTCACCCAATTTAAAGTGGGGCAAAGCTACCATACAGCAGGCTGCATCTTTAGTATGATGCAACGCCTGTTATATGCAATTGGTGGGGCCCACTTTCAAGTAATCAAATTCATTCATTGGTTCTAACATGTTATGCTGGCTCATCATTTAATATGGCTATCCATTGTAGGTGATTTACAAATGAGGACATATAGCAACTGGGAGCTGGAATTGACAATGACCTACACAAATTAAGGTTGAAATGGCAACCTTTCCCCATTTTTATCAATTTTCTTTTATAATAAAATGATAATAATAATTATAATCATCATTATTATTACCATTGTCTATAGCCTATAGGTGGGAGGCCCACAAAGAGGCCTACGATGTGCTGTACTAAGTTGCAAGGGGCTTCTCATCTGCGTCCACTGTTTTTCCCCTTAAAAAAGGGAGTTATATTGACAGAAATAAAAAAAAAGCATATACAAGACGCATGATAAAGATCTCAAAACCACACACAAAAAAAAAAAAAAAAGGCTCAAAACTATATATTTACAGAAAAATCAAAATGATCTTCAAAATTCCTATTGTAAGACAGTAAGATAGATCTGGTACTGAGTATGGGGTAGGCTGCCGCTGCAGAGAAGGTTGCAAATGGGACGGTTTCGAGTCGGAACTATACTGGACCTAGACTGGAACTCATTTCTAAATAATGGTTCCGGTTTCAGATCCGAGAATTGCCTAGTCATGAGGCCCTAGATGACAACATGTGGAAAGAAAGGAGGGATATGATGTCACATCACACAACTGTGATGGAAAAGTCATTTCATCGCCTGATCGGTCTCACATGAGATTCTTCTCTATAGAGCTGATTGGTCCCCCCCACGTTCATAGGCTCTAGTAAAATCTCACTCAAATTGAAAGCTGGGCCCACTGTCAGGTTGATCACATGTAAAAAAATAATAATAATTAAATCAATGCTAACGGCTTCTTCCCTTCAAAAACTTACATAAAAAAGGCTTGTAGGATCTTGGATCCAAATTACATTGTACAATTCCCAATTGGGGACCAAATCCTGTCCTCTAAGTGTAGCACGTTCAATAGTCAAGCCTTAAACTTTGAATCAAATTCAGATGTGGATGGGCCATCTCTCCAATACATGTATAGGTGCTGGCTGGACCATCATGTAGGGTCTTGAAATTGACACATCCTCCAGTCAACAATATACATGTTGGTCTAGGAAGCAAATGCCTTGGCCCTGTATGTGTAAATTTCGTCCTGTAATGTACATTTCCTTACATTGAAATGGTCATACCCCATCAAAATTTGTCTCCAACTATTATTAATGGATGGACAGGACCACCATATGGTTTGTAGACTTTCTAAGTCTTCGACGTTGATATCACTAGTTCTTCTCAAGTTTTCCACGAGAGGATTCCTTTTTTCTACTTCTTTAATTGGTTTGCTTACTTCCAAGTCTGTGAAGTTGACATCACTTGAAATCTACTCAAGATTTCCACAATAGAATTCCTTTTTTTTTCTCAATTGTAATTTGCAAGGACTCTTTTTTTTCTCAATTGTACTAATATAGGTATTAATATTAGGGAAATACTCAAGTGATAGCATCTCTCTCCTTACTATCAGAGATAAAGGTGGGAGCCCCTCATATGAGCATCTCCCTTAACATTATATTAAATTCATTATGTTTTTCCTATTCGAATTGTATTATGGCATTCATGTGCCTTTTTTGTGTTTTCTAGATAGAGCTCGGCTTTATACTGGGTTTCAAGGCTAGTTACCATTGAAGCCACATTTTTATCCTTGACTTGTCATTTTTACCAAGAAAGTTGAGTTTTAACAATTTTCCAAATTAGGATACCCTGTTTTCTTGAAATCGTAATTTTCAGGTAATAAAGAATCGAATACCTATTTACAATCCTAGCTCCAGGTGCTCTTCAAAAAGCTCACCCTGAGAATTGCATTCCTGCAAATAACTTCTCATTATATGAGTAGGAGGAGAAATTTTAAAAATGGTTAGTAAAGGTGGATACAGCTTGGCCAGTTGTTCTGCTATTTGATTACTGTCCCTTCTGCAATTGCCTGCTTGCCAATGGAATCTTTTCGGAGCTTTATAATTGATTTTCAGAATTACATAAAACTCCATGACAGCTTATCTCCATTCGCCAGAGCTTTCACTGATAGTGTAGAGACTTCAAGTATGATGTTTAAGATAAGACTCTTTTTTAAAGACAAGCAATCACTCACCAGTGCTAGCAATTCTGGTCTGGACCATTGGCAACAAGCTTAATATCAGAGAACGCAAATATCATGTCTCCCTTGTGTTTTCTCATAATTCCTCCTATCCCAATTGAATCAGTCTCTTTAATGAAGGAGCCATCAAAATTTGGTCTAAAGAATTGATTTGGAAGGAAGGTCCAAACCATTATTGGTGGAGGGCTGTTACCTTACTGATAGATGCTAAGATTTGAGACCACTTTCTAATGGCGAATAAGACTTTTCGTTTTGCTGATTACTGCTTTAGGATAATAAAGGGTAGGAATTAAAGACGGTCATTTCTGGCCTTCCAAATATACCAGGTAATAAAGAGACCATTAGTGGCATCATGCTTGCTTGGATTCCAAAACCAAGAGAAATAAGAGGTAACATTTTGCTGGAGTAGAGAATAGTAATTTAGAAGCTTTAGCCATATTTCAAATGGTATTAGCAAGCGTGCAATGGACGAATAGGAGGTCAATAGTTTCCAGAGTCATTCTGCAATATATACAAGTATGTGAAGAGGAAATATTAAGAAGATTAGCATGGCCCCTGCCAAAGGGGAAATATTCAGTTTAGCCAGGCAGTCCTCCGTCCAAACATTATAAACTTTCAAGGGAGATGTAAGTTGTTACTTTTATTTATGCGACTACTTTTATTTATGCAAGTTGTTACTTTTTTGTATATCTTTTATTTAGTGAAAATTTTAATTGCTCTTTGCCCCCGCTAAAAGAAATTTCATACTCCCTCAGACCTGGTCTCCTGATTTTTCAAGGGGGTAGTCATATAAACAAACATGTTTTTATATTAAACTGATTTAGATCAGCCCCCGGTCTTTCCATAGTGTCAATCCACGGGAGTGATAATAAATCACTTGGTTGCGTAAAGATTAGACACAGCCGAAAGGAAAAGTATCCTCATGAATGGAGGAGGCTGAAAAAACTTCTGGTTCCAAGAGGACCCGTATGCTTCCCCCATGTCCTGATCCCTCACCCTGGATAAGAATATTTTCTTTCAAATATTTAGAGAGAGATTTGATTGGAACGGTAGTTTTAGGACTGGTGGTTATAGCTTCTAGTCATGTCACGCATGAGATTTCAAATGACCTTACTGATCTGTGTCCACATCTACTTTTTGGTAGAATGTTCACATTTTTACTTGGCTGTCGTGCTAAAGAGTCTATAGACGAGTCGAAAGATAAGATGCCACTTTTGTGCGATGGTGCTTGCACTGCAAGTCCACGCCAAGGGCCTGGGCACATTTGTGTAGCCTATTTATTCGGAAAATGATGTAATTTTATGTGGAAAACTCTTTTTTCATGTATTTGATATGGTAATTTTTTGCGGAATTGCCTTTTCACCATGTCGGCTTTTTCCTTCATAGGCATGGAAATGAACTTCCTATGAAGGGTATAAGAAGTCTATTTTTACGGAAAACTAACTCCCAATTTCCTTACTCCCACGCCCACTCTACCCAGCCACCCTCTTTCTTCTCCCTCCCCTCCCAACTCCACCCAGCCACTTAAAAACCATAAAATTTACTGATGTGACAATTTCATCTTTCCATGGAAGTTGCCTCCACACAAACGTGTCCAAAAGGAATCTTGCTTTATGACTTGGAGTTCCTTGTGTGGACTCGCACGCATGTCCTCTCGCTATCCAACTTTGAGAATTCCCGGAAATGGGTGAGTGAGCCACATTAGATTTGAGCTGTCATTAGGGTCTAGTCCAATAAAAGTTAGTTTCTCCGAGAACTTAGGGCGTGTTTGGATGTACGGTGAATTGAAGTATGGAGAGTTGAAGCATCGAACCAAGAGATAATAAAATATAAGGTGTTATGATAATGATTTGTTTTTAGTTGTTTTGTATTGAATCTTTTTGACTTTTTCTATAGAAAAGTGGAGGTTTTTTTTTTTTTTTTTTTTTTTTTTAGTGGAGAAAGTATGTTGTTTTTTTACTTTTTTTTAAAAATTTGAAGGAAATTTTGAAATTATGTACTTTTGATATAACTCATTATCTTTTTTTTTTTGGATCCACTTTACTTCACTTTAATTAGTTCCAAAGGATGGATATTATGGTCAAATTGTTTGGCTGCCCCAACTCGATCCTCTTGATGAAACAACTTGGGAGATATCCTATATTCATGTGGGCACTTATTTATTTTGTGCTGCTCCAATTTTTAACAAGTGAATACATGGGGGTTCCACAATTTTACTTTTTCAAGGTGTAAGAATTTTCTGAGTCAAGGACTTCGAGGATCAAGATTCAGAAAGAAAAGGATAAAAGTGGCATTTGCCCCTTTTGTTCGAGGCAACCCATTTCATCTGTGAGGAAAGAGGAAGGAAATGATGAGAAGTGAGGAAAGGAGGATAAGAAAATAGAAGGAGGAAGAGGGGAGTGGGAAGAGGCAGAAGGAAGAAAGAAGAAATTGTGGCACCAGGTATCATTTTTTTTTTCTTTTTCTTTCTTGCTTGTATTTCTTTTCCTGTAATTACCTTTATCTACCGCTCTCAAAAAAAAAAAAAAAAAAAGTTTCCACAATTCTCCAATAGATAAAGGGGATGATGCTAAAATATTTCTTGATAAAACTGAGAGAATAGAGATATTTTAAGGATTTTTCTACTAGATGATTTGCAATATTTTAAACCAAATTTTTTATATGATATTTAATAATATCATGTTAATCTCATTTTAGTTGTATTTCTCAGTTATCGTGTTACGTAATACAATGTTAACGTTTGGCAAAATGAGCATTTATAACATGGTATTTCAAATACCTATGGTTTTTCATATTTTCGGCCACTTGTCCAATCCAACTTCAATGGATTAAAAAAAAAAAAAGAAAAAGAAAAAGAAAAAAGAGGATTAAGAAAATTGTTTTAATTCTGTTTTTGATCAAATGGATAGCTTTAGTATATTTTCTTAAACACTAAGGCCACATTTTGCAAACCAATAGGAATTTTCTATATAGAGGATTCCTTTGTTCCGTTGGAAACAAGCCATCCTCAAAGAGGATTTTCAAAAGATAATTTCAAGTATGGTAGAATAGAGGAATCCTGGACTCTATGAACTGTGTGATCCCACAATCATAGTTTTTTTTTTTTTTTTTTGTCAATTTCTCATAATCTATGAGCAATCAAGGTCTGATCTTTCATCCCATAACTATTTTTGGCTCTTTGGATAATCTAAATGGTTCAGATCGTGCAAAGGGGGCCTAGATAAATAAAATAATAATATTTTAGAGTGTGGACATTTTTGCCAATATTTCAAAATTCATGATGGATCTTCGGTTGAAAATTGGGCCCCTAGTTGTGTTTGGACTCCTCTAAATTACCAACGTTTAGATCATGATTTCAAGGCCCACACAAATATAAAAAAATGAAAAAAATGCACTGCTTTTATAATCCCCCTTTTACACTGTGCAATATCAACGGTTAGAATTGATTTGTCATTTCGTAAAGACCCGTGATGAATCATGTTCCCAAATTTGAACACATAGCCGTTTGGGGTCTGATTGAGAGAATGAACGGTTCGGATATCACAAATGAGCCCCACAAAATTTCAGATTTACTGATCTAACTTCCTTCATTTTTTTACAAATATTTCAGATTCTACGTGGATTCAACGGATGATGTTTGACGTGGTAGCCGTTTTAGACCTTCTTAACATTATTATCGATTCAAATCTTGCTTGTAGCCCCAGGAAACCAAAATATGCAAAAAAACGGGTCTCCCCCCTAAATTAACGCCTGAATCACTATAACTCCGCATATCCTCACGCGTGTGGATTAAGCTGATCCAATTGTGTGTGTGTGTGTGTGGGGGGGGGGGGGGGGGGGGGGGGGGTTTCTGACGTCTGAATATTTGCAAACAGAGATTCCTCGTATCCTCTAAGGGCTTTTCCAAGCGGATCCAAACGTGGGTTTTCCTCGAGATCGTAGAAAAACGAGAGAAATCCACGGTGAGGACATTTATCTCATTTAGTTAAGTTAACAGTGAACCCCGAGGAGTAGCTCAGTTGGCCTAGGACGGCGATTTGCTCCCGGAGGATGAGAGTTCAAAACTGAGCTACCACAATGGGGCAAATGGGATTTACCCGGCACCCCCTGTGCCCGTAGGGATTAGTCCAGCACAACAGGCTACAACACTCTCCATTATATGGAAAAAAAAAAAAAGGTTATGTTTACAGTGATTTATATGATTTGAAAGACTTAATTTTCTCATGAGGACTCGCACACGGATCCTCTCAGTATCCAACCATGAGAATTCTCGGAAATGGGTGAAGCTCGCGGTAAGCCTCTAGTGAGTATCCGGATCGCTAAAATTAAATATCCTCATCATATATATATGAGAGATCACTAAACCTTAGTCTAATAAAAATTAGCACCACTTGACCTAAAGATTATTCATAGGATGAATAATATGATCAAGTCCTTTGGCAGCCCCAACTCAATCCTCTTGATGTAAAAATCTGGTGATATCCCATATCCAAGAGGGCGTATATAATTGTATTGTTAAAACCCAGATTAGATACACAAGTCTAGTAATTCCCATGAAATTGTATCCAAATATCAAGTTCTACCTTTCAGAAAAAAAAAAATCTCTAGCTAGTAACCTTTTCAATATCAAGCTTTATCTCCACAATTGGTTTATTTCATTTTCTTTTGTTCATGATATTTAATAGCTTTTAAAAATTATTATATATGAAAGGAATATGATTCAATTTCAAAATTGAGCTTGATTGTGCAGGGGGGACGGGTAGTTTAGATAAAGCAAAAAAAAATTAGTGCAGTGTGGAGAGACAAAAGTCTGGTGCCAATAGAAGCCCTCTTTTCGTTAACCATTTTAATTGGTACCATAGACATTTAAAGTGCTTACCCTCACATCATATGATAATTTTTAAAGGTATTTTTAATGCAAGCTTACCTATTAACCCATCTTCTATTTTGCATGCTATTGATCATGATTCTATTCGAAATGATGAGTCGTGGCTTGTTTTGTGATATTAATGGATGTGTCTCCATAGGAAAGGAATTACGTGTTATGATAAAATCTATTAGTTGATCATTGATCTGCATTTTTGCATGTTCTATTTATGTTTCTTTACAAATATTATTATAATCCACTATGTACATGTAGCATGCCTTTTTTTATGTAACATTATCCTGCTTCTTCTTCTCTGGATGTTTATGAGTCTGGATATCCGTTGAGTGGTGTATTACATGCATCCTTTGAGTGGAATACTTTATCAATCCTTTTGTGTTTTTTTACTCTTATTTTTAAGTATTCTTTATAATTTATGTTCTTTTTTTTTTATAGTAGAATCTGAAAAATCAATTTTTTTTATTATTTTGCTATCATTTCTTCAATATCTATTTGGTTTGTTGATTCTTTAATTTTCTTTTCTTTATATATACTGACATTGAAAAGAATCATGATTTCAAATTCTTACTTTCTGGAGGATTCATCTGAGGGAGGATTTGGTGTTTCTCCACCGAACTTCTAATTCCTGTCTGGCCCGCCTATATCAATGACAATCAAGGAAAGCTAAAGCAATGCCATAATGACTAATGCTGGTTCAAGAAATCTGGTATTGAGCTAATTTCCATTTTAAATGCATTTTTTTTAGCATTTTGGTTTTTTATATGGTTCCTTATATTTATCTATTTTCGCCAGAGTTGAACTTTACGTTATGCATTTTAATTCTTTTAATAATATAACAATGGGTGAAATGTATGAGATTTCCATTGGGCCCTATATGGTATGCCATATTATGCTCGACACGCGTCAGATATAAGGTACTTTAAAATTTTTGAAATGTGAGAGAGTTAGTCAGGTCGACAAAACAACAATAATGGTTGAAATTAAATATGGGTGATGAGGTCGAAATTAAATACGATCCTCATGGACCCAATTTTGAAATTCAAATGGAAAAGATCCCTAAAATCTCTCCTTTTATAAAATCTCTCCCCTTCTCCATCCACTCAAGTACTCTTCTAAATTTTTTTTAATGCTATAAAAAATATATGCATTTTTACATTGAAATTATTGGAAGTTAAACGTCTCTTTGCACGTGTGGACCGTAGAATTTTAACATGTGGGACGTCATTGTACCAATCAAATTTTTGGGTTTTTAGTTTGTGTTTTTAGTCAATTTACTTGGTACTGTGGACTTTTAAAGTGCTTACCCTCACATCATATGATAGTTTTTAAAGATTTTTTTTTTTTTTTTTTTTAATGCAAGCTTACCTATTAACCCATCTTCTATTTTGAAGGCTATTAATCATGGTTATATTCAAAATGATGAGCCGTGGCGTGTTTTGTGATATTATTAGCTGCATCTCCATTGGAAAGGAAGTGCGTGTTACGATAAAATCTATTAGTTGGTCATTGATTTGCATTATTGCTTGTTCTATTTATGTTTCTTTATAAATTTTATTATAATCCATTATGTATTCAATGCATAAACATTTTTATGTATTATCATCATCATCATCATCATCATTATATTTTTTTATGTTTATGAGTCTGGATCCCTTGAATAGCGTATTACATGCATCCTCTGAGTGGAATACTTTATCAATCCTTCTGTTTTAGTTTTAAGTATTCTTTATAATTTATGTTCTTTTTTTATATATAGTAGAATTTGAAGAATCATTTTTTTTTCTTACTATCATGTTTCCAATATCTATTTGTTTATTGATTCTTTAATTTTTCTTGTCTTTATAGTGACATCGAAAAGAATCATGATTTCAAATTTTTACCGTCAGGTCTAATCTGAAGGAGGATTTGGTGTTTCTCCACCAAACGCCATAATCAATAACAATCAAGGAAAGCTAAGGGTAGAGAATATGGTTTCAATAAAGCAATAATGTTTAACAAAAAGTTTACTTGGACAAACTTTTTGGACAGAATTTTGGACAAACCCTATGGTATGGCGTGAGTATCCCCTATGATATTCAAGTCATACCATAAGGTTTGTCTAAAATTCTGTCCAAAAAGTTTGTCCAAGTAGCATTACTCAATGTCTAATCTTGATTCAAGAAATCTGGCATGGAGCTATCAAAGTGTCATAGAGATCCTCTGACATGTAAGTACGTTTTGATTTCTTTTTTAAATGCATTTTTTTAACATTTTGGTTTTTTAAAAGGTTCCTTATATTTATCTATTTTCTTCATAGTTGAACTTTACGTTATGCATTTTAACTTCTTTAATAATATAACAATGGGTGAAATGCATGAGATTTCCATTGGGCCCTAATTCTTTAGCATGGGAAATAGCAGTTGCTATTCTAATTCCTTTGGCATCTGCCCTGGCAATCGAGAATGCTTGAAAAAGTAGGTAGAGCATACGTTCTTAATGTCTTCTATATCTGTTAAAGTATTTCCCCAATCGTCCTCCATAGATTTGATGTAGTTTATTTATTTATTTTTTTAAGATCATTTTTGCTACAGTAGAGTCCGGATCCTCTAAGGATTTCCTCCACGGTGACCATGAGTGGACCAATTAAGGCATGCCATGCACTCGGGCAGCTTGGCATACATCCGGGTAAGGGCTGCCCACGATAACGTGGCGGACCATGATTCGTCCACTCACGGTCACCGTGGGAGAAATCCTTAGATGATCCAGATTCGCTACAGTATGAAAAAACTAGTATTCTCATGTCCTAAGGCTAGCTAGGATATGTGTGCTCTCTATGCCCAAAAGATCTCTAGCTGCCTTGATTTGGTTGTATTCTATCTGCAATTTTTCCTCAAGTTGAAATGTAACTTGATGCGGACTAATCATGCCCTGAATTCTAGGCTTAAGTCTGTTCACTTTAGGATTATATTACCTAATTTCTCCTTTTTCAACTACTTGCAAAAGGGTATCAGGTTATGGATTTTAATGTGAAAAGGAACCTGGCTACTCCCTAATTCAAGCCAAATGGTTTACATCCATTCTTTATAGTTCGGGCGTTTGATATAGTTACGTTTTGTATTTCATACTGAGATCTGCTAAGAGTGGATTGGGGTCAGTCAGACCGTATACGAGCCATTCCAAATGACTCAGACTATAATGTATAGTCATTTATCTATGCCTCATTATATAACCTAGGCCTCCAAAATTCTCTCCCTATCTTTCATATTATTACATGCCAAGTTTCATATTATTACACCTAATGGACATTCTATTGCCAATGTAACCCAGGACCAGGTGAAGTTGCTCTGCATACAGAGATCTCTCCCTCACTCTGTGTGCATACTCAGAAAGATAGCATGGAAGCAATTGTTTCATTTGTTGTGGAACAATTGGGTAACTTGATGAAAGATGAGGTGGGCTTGTCGATTGATGTAAAAAAAGAGGTCGAAAAGCTTCACAGCAAATTTACAGCTATTCGAGCTAGGCTACGAAAAGCTGAAAAGCAGCAATTTACGGATGAGACTGTCCGAGATTGGCTTAGGAAGATCAAAGAAGTGGTATACGAGGTCGATAACATACTTGATGAGTGGAGAACAGATGCTTCACTATCGCAGAGAAAGAAAGATGACAATGGCAATCAAAGTATGGTGGGATTTCTCTCGTTCCTTCCTCCATTTTTCAAGCGACGTAAATTACGCCATGAAACTAGACATTGCATAAGGGAAATAACAGAAAGGCTAGATGATATTTCGAAGGAAAAGAGTGATCTTAGTTTTAATGAAGACGTTAAAATTGAGGAAGTTGGGTTAATGCCCGACATGAAAGCACGAGAAACTGGTTCATTAATTGATGAATCCAAGATTTTCGGCAGAGATGGCGATAGAGAGAGTCTAATTAATGAGTTGGTTAGTGAGACTAATCCAAAGCAGAAGTCAGTTTCCATAATTTCAATAGTTGGAATGGGTGGATTGGGCAAGACGACTCTCGCGCAACTAGCTTGTAATGATGAGAGTGTGAAAACACATTTCAACGAAAAGATAATTTGGGTCTATGTGTCTGATCCTTTTGATGTGAAAAAGATTGCAACAGAAGTTATTGAATCCATGGGCAGGCCTTATCCAAAGAATCCAAATCTGAACACTTTGCAGCACAGTCTTCGCGAAGCTGTCAGTAAAATGCCATTTTTACTCGTGTTGGATGATGTTTGGAATGTAGATGAAAATCTATGGAAGCAACTGAAGGTTCCACTCATGGGTGCTGCACAAGGAAGCAAGATTTTGGTTACCACTCGCAGCCATAAAGCTGCGGAAGTAATGGAAACAACTCACTTTCATGATTTGAAACATTTATCTCATTCAGATTGTTGGGAACTGTTTAAATCTATTGCATTCAAAGGAGCAGAAGATGAAGATGTCCTAGCCCTGACAAAGGTTGGTGAAGAAATTGTAAGGAGGTGCGAAGGTTTACCACTTGCTGTGCAGGCGGTAGGAAGTCTTTTGGGCGGTAGAAGGACATACGAGTATTGGAAACACATCTTAGATAGCAGAATATGGGAATGGGATGTTGGCATTTTACCCAGTCTCTTATTGAGCTATTACAGTTTGCCCTTCCATTTGAAACGATGTTTTTCATTTTGTTCATTGTTCCCGAAAGTATACGTGAGGGATGAATTAGTCAAGTTGTGGATGGCTCATGGTCTCATTGAATCCAATCAAGCAGACATTGAAGTGGACCACCTCGAAGAAATTGGTGAAATGTATATTGACGATTTGTTGGCACGTTCATTGTTTCAAGAAGTCAAATTCAACATTCTGGGCAAAAATATATATTTGTGTAAGATGCATGATCTTGTTCATGATCTAGCAACACGTGTGGCTGATGGTGACTACCGTTACATGGAGAATGAGGACTCTCCTCCTACTAACTGTCATCATCTATCATTCCTTCTGAATCGTGATGTGTCATCCATCCCATCTCCACTGTTTGAGGCAACAAGATTGCGCACGCTGCTATTGCTCTCGTCACAGGTTGAACGGTCAAAAATTAATGCAATCCCTGATAGTTTATTCAATCATCTGAGGTTTCTTAGAGCTCTAGACGTAAGGGAAACTTCCATTGAAAACTTGCCGAGTTCAATAAGCGACCTAAAACACCTAAGATATCTCAATTTGAGCTTCTCGATGATCAAGGTATTGCCGGAATCTGTGACTGATCTCTGTAATCTGCTGACTCTGAAACTAAATTCTTGCGAAAGACTTTGTATGCTACCAAGTGGCATGAGCAAAATGGTTCAACTGCGACATCTTGAGATTGAAGTGACTCCGAATCTCACGTTTTTACCAAATGGATTAGGGAATCTGTCTAACCTTCGAACATTGTCCAAATTCCCTGTGAGTGATGAGAACAGAGGTTGCAAAATTGGGGAACTGAAAAATCTCAACCTTCTTAGAGGAGAATTAATGATAGAGAATCTGGAGAGAGTACTGAATGTGAATGAGGCAAGAGAAGCACAACTCAATAAGAAGAGTTACCTTCAAACTCTGCATTTTGATTATAAAATAAAGACCGAAGAAGAGTGGAGAATGTTAGGAGATGGCGAGATGGAAAGGATGGACGGCGTGTTCGAATGCCTTGGACCACTTCATTCAAACCTAAAAAAGCTAGTAATTGGAAACTATTTGGGTTCCAAGTTCTCCAGCTGGTTGGAGGATTTCCAAAGTCTAACTGAAGTCAGACTATGGGGGTGCAGAAAGGTAAGAGTACTGCCAAATCTTGGGAATTTGTGTTCGCTTAAATACCTGGAAATATTTAGAGCCAATGAAGTGAAAGTGGTGGGTGATGAGTTTTGCGGGAATGGTGCTGGTAGAGGAAGAGTGTTTCCAAAGCTTGAAAGCCTTTCTTTTAAACAAATGGAGAATTGGGAAGAATGGAAGTTAACAGATGAATATGGAGAGGTGATGCCGTCCCTCAAAGAGTTGACAATTACCCGCTGCAACAAGCTAAAGGCATTGCCTGACCGCCTCCCATGTAATTTGAGGAAAGTAACAGTCGAAGAATGTGAAGAAGTTACTTGGATGCCATGCGATGCACTCCCATTGCTTGAATTTTTGTCTCTTGGTGGCCATGCGAAAGTAGAATTATCACCCTTCCCTGCTCTCAAGACTTTCAAGATTAGATTCGCATCTTACGAGACGCTCCGCTCGGATGGATGGGAACTGCTTGAATCACTCCACACTATTGAGATCTACAGGTGTCCTAAATTGGCATTTCTCCCTGATGGATGGGAACTGCTTGAATCACTCCACACTATTGAGATCTCGGATTGTCCTAGATTGGCATTTCTGCCTGATGGGATGGGGAAGCTAAAAGCTCTTCAAACTCTCTACATCAATGGCTGCTCTCAATTGACAAATCTGCCGGAGGGGTTGGGGCAACTCGAAACGCTCCACACTCTAAGGATCAACGGCTGCAGTGGATTCACATCTTTATTTAATGGCTTGGTACAATTCAAGACTCTCCGACATCTCGATATCCTTGGATGTAATAGTTTGAGGTCTCTATCTGATGGGTTGGTGCATTTCGAAGTGCTACAAAGTCTTCATGTCTGGTGTTGTCCTAAATTGCAATCTCTCTTTGACGGGTTTGAACAACTCAAATCGCTTCGTAGGGTCAACATCTACAACTGCCCCGAGTTGAAGCATTTTCCACCGCTGCAACACCTCACCACTCTTGAAAAGTTAGAGATCAGCAACTGTCCGCTTGCAAAGGAGCAGCTCCAGAAAGAAATACGAGAGGGCCGGTGCAACGTATCCCACATTTGCTCCATTAAGATCGATGGCGAAAGGATCCAATAAGGTATATGTGGATTGTGAATGGTTCTTAAGCAATTACAACTCTTTTTTATCAGGCCATGTATATATTTTCTCTGAATTTTCACCTTATTATCTTGCAGTATTCTGAATTGCCGATGGTCAAGCAGGAGCAGAAGAAATGGATATTTCTGTGTGAACAGAAACTCAATACTCTTGCCTTTTCTTTGGATTCTCAAATCTCAAATGGACTATGTAGCTAGTTTGAACGTTTGTGACGTAATTTTATCTTAGCCACTTGTGTTTGGATTTGTTCAACTAGTCGGCAGGTGGCCGCTTATTAGACAGTTGTGTGTTATATATTAGCATGCCATGTATCAGTTTGCTATGCATATATATTCCATGTGGTGTCCCCTTCATCAATATATACATGTGGTACCTACTGTTTTAGAATCTATTATGACTAACAAGGTTGCAGTGAGACCAATACATTACATCCTAGTGGCACACATCATTCAGTAATCAATGCTGCTCATCTGCTGGCACTACAGGAAAATGTAGTTTTAGTGTCGAAGTTATACCGGCGGTCACTTAAATTGGACGCTGTAAGACGACATTACCGCTAAAAATGATTGACGTGCGCTGGTGCCCCTCATCGTTCCCTCTCTCGCTCATCGTTCCCTCTCTCGCTCGCTCCCTCATCTCTCCCTCTCTGCGCTCTCTCCCTCTCTGCGCTCACGCATCGATCCCTCTGCTCGATCCCTCTCTCGCTCTCTCCCTCTCTCGCTCGCTCCCTGCTCACAACATCCCTCTCTCGCTCTCTCCCTGCTCACGCATTGCTCTCCGCTCTCTCCCTGCTCACGCATCGCTCTCTCTGCTCGACCCTCTCTTCCTCATCGATCTTCCAAGGTACCTTTTTCCATTGCTTTTACATGCGATTTTCTAGGGTTTGGATCTCTCGTCTCGATCTTCTTCACGTCTTCATGTCTTTCGTTTTTAGGGTTTTATCTATTGTTATTGTTATTGATTTTACATGAAGCTGTTCGGATTCCACCTGAGCTTTCAGTACTTGTAATTGGTGGTTTTCATTCCATGTGATTTTCTAGGGTTTGCATCTCTTGCGTTTTGTTGGATCTACATTTTTCTGATTTTGTTGGAATCGTTGATTGTGTTTTGATGTGTGTGACAGCTGAGAGCATCGCCCTCTCCATCTTCCTCATAGCGGCAGCAGCCAACACCTTCCCCTGCCATCCCCAAAATCCAAACAGGTCTGTCTCCCTCTCCCCTTCTCTCTCCCTCTCTGTCTCTCTTCCTTTCTCTCTCACTTCTTCTTTGTTTTTGTCTGTTTTAAGATCTGGATCTAGGTTAAGGGTTTGTTGCTAATTATGATGAGGTTGGTGTTGCTAATTACCCACAACCTTACTTTTTGATTGCGGTTAGGGCTGTAAATGGATCGTGCTAGGCACAAATTCTAGTAGTTCCTAACCAGAAAAATGAAGATCCGACTGATAGTAGACCTGATTATTATTACTATTTCTGTAATGGCAGTATATGATTGCAGTACATTTTATATCACTATTACTGTTCTAATATAGCCAATCCTAGCACCAGTTACATATAACCAGGTCTGGTTTCAGTCTAGAACCTGCATGTGTATCGGGCTTGGGCTTTTAGGACCGATGATCTTGACTGGCTATGGAATATCATGGAACTTAGTCCATGATTTGTTTGAAATGTGGATCGAAGGAGGTCGTTCTCGTTTCGAATCTGCATTGTTGTTTTGAGAATTAGGTTTGTATAACTGTCGAATTGATTTTGTGTTTGTGTAACGGAAGATCGAGCCGAAATGGCGTTGAAAGATCTGGCGTTTTGAGTGTGATTTATTGATGCGTGAACAGTTTTGTTTTGGATTTTTATGGTTGTCGTTGTGTTTTGTTCACTGCATTGAGTAGCTCGTTTCTTCTGTTGCCGGTTTTCATCGTGGAGCGAATGGTGTTGGGATGGACAGGGTGGCATGATTGATAGTTTGGTGTTTGGTGAGTAATTTGTAGTGTTTGATGGTTAGGGGTGTGGTGAGTGATTTATAGTGCTGATCAATGTAGTTCATATTGATTTGGTTGGGATTGTTTTGAGTTATGGATTTGTGAGAAGTTTCTGTTTGTCTTTCTGTTTTTCTTGTCTACTTGCTCTAAGTTCTGTTTTGATAGAAATGAGGATTATAGGTACAACATGAAATGGATCTTAATCAGGCTGATGGATGATCTATGATGCTAAAATCAAGTAAGTCGCGTTCTCTTTTTATAAGTAGCAGTGCTTGGTTGGTCCCCTGTTTTGCAAGGTTGTTGGCTAGAAAGTTGAACTCTTTAGCCAGCCACATGAAGAATTCAACCTCCATGTGTAATTCCGTTCTAATGAAGGAGAGATATGGGGACGTTGGGTGATAGGGCAGTTCTCACACCAGAGGCAGCCCTTCATTGTTTTCCCCAAAATTAAAGCCGACCGTTTAGGAAAACCCAAGATTGCAGAAATCTTGCATAAACCATGAATGCTCACTTCAATTCCAGTTGAGGGAAGTGAATTGCCTAAAGTCATAAACATTTTCCTTGGGTTTTGTGCAAATTCCAAAGGGAACTAAAGAAACATGTCTCCAAAAGTAGCAGGCTGGTTTATTCATTGCTTATGTACTAGTTTAAATGAAAGATGCACTGGGTTTAATTCTGGCTTTATATTTATCCCTAACCTAAAGCAAATAAATAAAATCTAACCATTAGAATGTAATCTGGAAATAACTAAATTAAATAAAAAATTGAAAAAATAACAGGAATATGGCACACTTAGAGGAATGCACAAACCCCCCTTTCCCTTGTGTGCTTGAATGTGCGGATAGGGCCTTGGGCGGGCGAACCTAGCCGTTCAGGCGTGGGGGGCCTATCTGTAGCCTAGCTTGGGCGCCCAAGGCGCTGGCTGTGATCATGGAGGCCTAGAGGGTTTCTGTTGACTTGGCATGGGTCATGGGTCAGCTGGACTTGTATGGGTCTGCTTTGGAAAAATGAGCTAGCACCTATGTAGGCGAACAAATTCTTCCTTGTCATTAGTGGAAGTGTCACTCATGCTCAGTAGGTAGTTCATTGCTACACAAGAATTTACATTAGTGATTAGTTAAGTGATGGGTTGCCATTGGTCTAGCAATGACAGAATAGTTTTCATGAGAATCCATTTGGTTTATAAACACTTGAGAAGAGGGGAGAGTGGGGGTGGTGAGGGGACCATCACATCTCAATAACAAACATATCCTTCATATTAGGTAGACTGTAGACATAAGAGCATGGAAGGATGCTGGTGAACTCATTCCTTGATTTATCAGACCCATTCTTCTGTGACAAGTCACTTGCCAATTGACTTTAAAGGGCCAAAGAATAAAAAAAGTAGACCATTATTTGAGGTCTTCCAAACATCACTTGTCATAATTTAAGTCCCTGGCCTTCTTATCCAGTGTGCATACTTCACTAATCGACTACCAAAATAATGGGGCCAAAGCTACAGTTTATGGATATTGTGATTTTTAAGTCCTAAACTACTATAAGTTAATGTAGTTTAAGGTACTGTAATAGTAAACAATAGGTACATTTATTTTATTTTAGACTTAGATTGGTCTTGAAGGATAAGATCATGCCTTGAACATCAGTATTGTCCTAATGTGCATTTCCAATAACTAGTGTATGTTAGTGTAGTTCAAGGTAATGTAATAGTAAACAATAATGGGTACATTTATTTTAGTCTCAGATGGGTCTTGAAGGATCAGATCATGCCATGAAGATCTGTATTGTCCTGGTATGCAGTTCCAAAGATTGTGCCCTGTTGATATATATAGTCAATAACTTGTTTTACTCAGTGGTCCCTGTACAAATGACTTACCCTTTATCGTGACCAGATCTTTATAGTCTAATCTTCATCATTTGTTGTTTGGTGTGCATGAGCTGTTTGATGTCTATCCATCCATTTATACTTTGTCCAATTAAAGTCTCCCAAGTTTATTCAATGTGGGTGAAGGCCATAATGGAGGCTTTTGGCTCTTAGTATACATGCCAAAGCAACAATCAGTGCTATAAAGGGGTTCAAATCAGTCAATTGGGCTGTCTTATTCATGGATTTAACTTTCCTGAATTTGGATATCTGATGTAGCCCTATCCCCATTGATATTCAACTTCTCCACTGTGGCAGGTAATGATCATTGTTTTAGACCATGGGCACCAATCAGATCAAGGACCACACTTTGTGGGTGGGTAATTATACAGGGACAACCTCAACCATCTGATCACAAAGAATTTAACCCATAACATAATAACAAAGCTGTTGCACATTTACTTGTTAGAGCCACCAATGGAATGGCTAAGATTCTTTCTGATGAGCATAATTGTCAAAGTGATGGCCAACCCATGGTGGACCCTTGACCTGATTATCCTGATTTGGATGAACCTGTGTTTAAAGGGTGCAAGTCACCTAAAGTATAACTCACTAAGGAGAAAAGATAATCCTGATTTGGATGAACCTGTGTTAAAGGGTACAAGTCACCTAAAGTGTATCTCACAAAGGAGAAAAGAAAATAACTCCAGCATCTTCCTAGTAGCCACTAGCCAAGCAGCAATGTCAAAAGCTCAAACCACTTCAATTCAAACACCTAAATTAATGTGCTACAAAGGCCCATGGCATGTCATTTTGCTAAAGAAGCACAGAATAGTGACAACATAGAATCAAGGACCACCAAACTACTAAAATTTAAACAAAGGAAAAGAAG
Organism: Camphora micrantha; assembly: GCA_003546025.1. Lineage (NCBI taxonomy): Eukaryota > Viridiplantae > Streptophyta > Magnoliopsida > Laurales > Lauraceae > Camphora > Camphora micrantha. The sequence goes on from QPKB01000001.1 coordinate 57,575,255, forward strand.
AAGAAAAAAATAATAAAAAGAAGCCCCAGAGTCCAGACAAGAGACCCATTATAGCTAATATACAAAGGCCAAAATGAAAAAGCTTATTAAACCCATGTGCCTGGATGACTATTCTATGCATATGGGCATTATAATATTGTGGATGTAATGCTCCCTATTCAGCAGCAGCCCCTCAGCTTTTGGCTGGTTTCATTGCATCAGGCATGCATTGCAATTAGGTATGGGACTAAAGTGGAAGCCAGGGACTCAGCTTAGCTGTCAAGAGCATGTTGGTTTTGGTTGGCTTGCACTAGATGAGGTCAGATGGGGGACTGGGTTCAAGTACCTTGATCATTGAATGCATGGTTCATGATTTGGGAGTGAGCTGCAGTTACATTTTCCTCATGCTTATTTGGAATGATGATGTTAGCTGAAGTTTGTCTTAAATTCATGTGTTTGTCTCCTATTGCTTACAATAGAGAAATAGATTAATTATGGTAATAAGAAAGGATGATGGATCCCAAACTACTTTGACTCAATGAAAAGAAAAAAAAAAAAAAAACTTGGTGTGGGTCCTATATTAGGCCCATTTATAATATGGGTCCAGATCCGGGTCTAGAATTAACCTAATTTTGGGCATTTATTTTTGGTAGGCAGCATAGAAGTCTTTCAATGGATCGACCAAAGTTAGAACCTTGGTGCTTTCTAAGAGAGTCAATGTCCCTCTCACCATGCTATGCGAGCAAGGATGAATTCGAATAAAATTGGGCCGGGTCTAGATTTGGATTCATGAGTTTCTTGCCCTAAGACCCAATTAACCGTTTGTCTTGGCAATCTATATGTAATATTTATATGTATTAAGAATATTTAGTATTTTATTTAATCATACAAGTATTTGAATCTTGACTCGGACCCACATCAGGCCTTTTACCCTTGATTTGAGTTGGGTTTAGATTAGTAAGTCAACTTTTTGGGGATGGATCCCCTGATAGTTACTCGGGTCTAGGCCTAGGTAAAACCGAAAAGTTTTACTAGAATGGATTAAATCCATGTTTATTGTTTTATTTTTCATTTTCTATTGTATGTATATATATATATGTATATAATATTTTTATAATTTTCTGAAATGTAATTCTAAATAGTTTTGTCGAAATTATGAATTGGTCGGAACTTTTCATTTTGGAGGTCAGGTCAGGATCCAAAATGATATTAACAACTATGATTATAGCCCACACTCATCTACCCAAGTGGACAGTGTATGCCTTTTCTTTTACATAATTCCCTCTCCGAGGCAAATTTCTTGGTTTGGGACGCTAGCTTTGATCAATTGTACCCTCAGATATAAGCAAAAAGAAATCATGTAGAGGTCGACGTTCAGACTAAACTTTTGGTCGGAACTTTTGGTGTTGAGGCTGTTTTTAGGGACCTCTATGAACAGGAGATAGACCCACAAGAAACTCTGGATGAAGTCTGAAAAGTTAGGAACATGACATGGTCTGATGGTCCCAAGTCCTAACCATCATGGCCTGCAGTCAAATGAGTTCCTCAAAAGGAAATGGTTGTATGGTATATTGATATTGTTTTCCCTTCTTTTCAATATCATTGGAGAACGATTCAAGCATGTCACATTTGTGGCATCTGGTTGTGGGACTAATTTGTGTTGTTCTATGATTTGTATATCATATATTAGGATATTCAATGCATTTTCTTGGCTTTGGAGATTTCTAGACCTTTTTTATTTTTTATTTTCTAGAGTTCATGTGTAGGAAGTTTCTTGTATTTTTTAAATTTTGGATATTTACAATCCTTTATTTTCTTTTCCTCTATCTGTGCATGAAAATTGTTAACGTCTTTAAGTCCCCGCATATGTTCTCTGCACAGTACATTTCCACTTGCATTTCTTCAGTGAAGAACATCCTTCATGTCAGCTCCCACCATTAGGTTCCTGGCATACATGGATGTTTTTAGGCCAAAAACAGCAAGCACAAGATAAAACAAAATAACATGATAAAACACATGCATGCCCACGACCCCCACTTGCCATTGACACAAATTTTATTGTGCAACTGCCATATTAGACACATGATTCAACTTTTGTGTCAACTTTTGACTAGTTAAAATTTTCAAAAACCACAATTCATAAAATAGGTGCAACCAAAAGCCACTCTTTATCTTAAAAGAGTTTCACATATTTAAGAATTTAAAAGTATGTCTGTTTATCAAATTTTCATAAAATATTCTCTTGTAGTGTGAATGTAAAATCCTGCTCTAAACTCACATCATGTCTTGTGTGATCATGTGTTTTTGGTCGGTAGGTGACGGTTTGAACCGGATATTACGATGGATAAAAGTTGGATGCATAAGTCAAGATCGAGCCCTGAGTATCTAAATGGTGTTGTAGAATTCCTAAATTTTGCGTTTGACCATGCAACGAATGATGACAAGATCCCGTGTCCATGCATTAAATGTTGTAACAAGTACTATAAGAATAGAGAAGATGTGCATGGTGACTTATTATGGAATGGGATAATGCAGAGATATATCAATTGGACGAGCCATGGGGAGGATATATATGAAGGTGAATATATTAGTGATGAGTCCGAGGAGGGTGATGATATGCATGAAATGTTACAGGATGCATTCGGAATGCCAAACTTAGATGGTGGGGAAAATAATGAATCATCGGAAGAAAGCATTCCGGATGAGCCCAACATGGAAGCACCGAAATTTTACAAACTTTTGAAGGATGCTGAGAATGAACTATATCCGGGTTGCACTAAATTCTCAAAACTTTCTTTCCTTGTACGATTATTTCACTTGAAGTGTCTTAATGGATGGAGTAACAAGTCGTTCGACATGTTACTTGAGTTATTAAAAGAGGCATTTCCCGTTGGTGAAATTTTGCCTAAGAATCACTATGAATCAAAAAAGATACTTCGGGATCTTGGCCTACACTACATAAAAATAGATGCTTGCCCGAATGACTGTATGCTGTACTGGAAGGAATATGAGAATACGAATGAATGTTTCGTATGTGGTGAGTCTAGGTGGAAATCGATGACATGTTACTCTACTAAACAGGCTGTAACTTCGTCTACAAAGGATAAGAAGATAGCTGCAAAGATTTTGCGTTATTTTCCATTGAAACCGAGGCTTCAAAGGTTATTTATGTCTTCAAAAACAGCCGAGTACATGAGATGGCATGATCAGGGCCGCATAAAGGACGAGGTATTGAGGCATCCTGCAGATTCTGAGGCATGGTCAACTTTAGACGCTGTATTCCCGATGTTCGGTTCGGAGCCTCGTAATGTTAGACTTGGGTTAGCGAGCGATGGTTTCAATCCTTTTAATACTATGAGTATTGCTCACAGCACATGGCCGGTCATTCTCATTCCTTACAACTTGCCACCATGGATGTGTATGAAGCAATCATTTTTCATATTGTCATTGCTTATTCCTGGCCCTAAGTCTCCTGGGAACGACATTGATGTTTACCTGCAACCGTTGATAGAGGAGTTGAAGGAATTGTGGACAGATGGAGTTGAGACATACGATGCCTCTTCAAAACAGAATTTCCAGATGCATGCAGCAGTCTTATGGACTATTAGTGATTTTCCCGCATATGCTAACTTATCAGGATGGAGCACTAAAGGGGAAAAAAGCTTGTCCCTCTTGCAACAAGGACACATGTTCAGTCAGATTGAAGAATGGACGTAAGTGGTGTTACTTGGGAAATCGTCGATTTTTACCACATGATCATAAGTTCCGACACAATAAGAGATCTTTTAATGGATTTAAGGAATTGAGAAGTATACCAAATGCATTAACCGGTGATGATGTACTTGATCAATTGCGTGACTACGAGCAAATCACATTCGGTAAGGCGGATAAGGATAAGATGGGGAGGAAGAGAAAAAAGGATGAGTGTAATTTGCCAAAGAATTGGAAGAAGAAGAGTATTTTCTTCCAATTGCCTTATTGGAAAGATCTTATATTGCGGCACAATCTGGATGTTATGCACATCGAAAAAAATGTGTGTGACAGTGTGGTAGGGACACTGTTAAACCTGGAGGAGAAAACAAAAGACACTTTAACAGCTCGTCTTGACCTAAAGTTAATGGGCATAAGGGAACATCTCCACCCAAAAGAGGAAGGAAATAGGTTGGTATTACCTTCTGCATGCTACTCAATGTCTTTAAATGAGAAAAGAAAGTTATGTCAATGCTTGAAGGAGGTGAAGGTTCCGGATAATTATTCGTCGAACATTGCACGATGTGTTCAAGTCAAACAATGCAAGATCTCGGGGCTGAAGAGTCACGATTGTCATGTTCTCATGCAACAACTACTTCCGATTGCAATACGTGGACTCTTACCGAAGGACGTGTGTTCAGTTTTGATTCAATTGTCTACTTTCTTTAGGCAGTTGTGTTCGAAAGTGTTGAAGGTCTCAGAGCTAGAGCAACTTCAATCCCATATTGTTCTAACATTGTGTAAATTAGAAATGATATTCCCACCGGCATTTTTTGATATCATGGTTCATTTGCCTATTCATCTCGCCGATGAAGCCAAGTTTGCCGGACCAGTGCAATACCGGTGGATGTATCCAATTGAGAGGTCAGTATATATATATATAATATAAACTTGTCATTTCAAGTTGTATTGGCAATAACATCAACAATTGTATTCCCATAGGTACTTGCGCACGCTGAAGTCATATGTACGTAATAAAAGTCGCCCGGAGGGTTCAATAGCAGAAGGGTACCTTTCAGAAGAATGTTCGACATTTTGCTCCAGATACTTGCAGGAGGTTGAGACAAGGTTCAACCGACCGGTTCGGAATTACGATGGTGGTGATGCTAAATCACATGAAAAGTTTTTCATTTTCGCAGGGACCGGTCGTGCCTTAGGGAAGGCAACATTGCGCACGCTAAGTACAGATGAGTGGGAGCAGGCTCATCTATATGTGTTGAATAACTGTGATGACGTCGCCCCATTTGTTCGGTAAGACTGCTATATCCAGATCTAGTGAAACAATATATATAGTAAACGATACATTTTCCTCCCATTTGGATTATGATAAAAATGATTTATTGTGTAGGACACATAAGTAGATGATTAAGGATGCTCATGGTGGTCGTGTAAGTGTTAGGGATGTAGACCGCAAGCATATCAAGGAATTTGGTAAATGGTTCGAACGCCATGTAAGTGTTGTATAAAATATGCATTTTTCCTATTATGCGTAGTCATAGTTATGAATAATGTGATTGGGATGTATTAACTTCCTTGTCCAATCCAAATAGGTTTCACAGATGCAAGTAGATGGTGAGCATGTAAATGAACAACTACAATTATTAGCTATGCCTCCCCTTCAAGCAGTGAGGTGCTTTAAGGGATACATCATAAATGGCTTTAGATTTCACACAGAAGATTGCGAGAGACAAAGGAAAACTCAAAATAGTGGAGTTTTCTTAACTGCAGAGACATCGAGCTTTGCAAGTGCAAGAGACTCAAATCCGATGACCGGCAATGTTGGCTATTATGGTGTCTTAAAAGATGTTATTGAGTTGCAGTATATCGGTGGGAATCGGATCGTGTTATTCAAATGTGATTGGTGAGATGTAACGAACCATGGTGGTAGGGGAATCAAGCAAGATGAGTATGGATTCACCTGTGTGAACTTCACACGAACCTTAAATACCAATGAACCATTTATTCTTGCAAATCAGGCACAACAAGTTTTTTACGTCCAAGACACCAACGAGCCCAATTGGCATGTCGCGATAAAGATACAACCCCGAGACTTATACGATATGGAGTCGGAAGTAGATCCTTGCCAACAAATTGAGCCCGATTTGCACATTGAGTTAACAGATATGGTAGACACCAATGATGGTGTTATCACTTGGAATAGACCTGATATCGAAGGAGTGGTCCTTGATGCAAATATTGTTCTTCCTCATCAAACCCAAGAACGTGAATTAGATGACTTTATTGATGATGGCGAGGGAGATGATACCTTTACTGACAACGGTGATGGAGATGGAGATGGTATCTCTATTGACGTTGGTGATGATTAAGATTGCTGGCAGGTAATGCAGTTGAGTTTAGATTCTTAATATTCTCAATTTCATTAAGTTTGGTAGTTGGTAGTTGTTTGCTTCTTCTTAAATGATTTTCTCAGGAAAAGAAGAAAGTGATTTAATCAAGTGTGTAGTTACTAGTTACTACCTGCCATTGTGTGGCCCACTTGTAAGTAGGATTTAGGCCACATAGATTAATGGGCTGGAGTCCAGACCTGGGTTTGGGTTATTGTTAGTCTATAGACAAATGGGTTGGCCTGGTATGAGCTAAATTGTCTAACTTTGGTTGGTGGTGTTGCATTTTTATTCCTGTGATGGGGTACATCTTGTTGATCTTTTATTGTATTCCATATTCTGAACATTTTTGGTGAATGCTCTTTTCAACAACTAAATTTGCAATCTAGGAAAAATGATGTGGTATTTCAAATTTGGGGTTTTTAAACTGTTTTTTTTTTAGATAACTAAAATTAATAAACAAGTACATACAAATACAACATATACTCACAATATGGAATTTAGTGTCTTTTGTTGATACCTCTAATGTTGATACCACATTATTGCCCATTTATTGTCTACTTATTTAATTCAAATCCATATTCTTGATGGATTATATTTGATTATGTGATTTAGGTAATTTAGAAGATTGCCATGATTCGTCGAAGCAGATCTAGTCAGAGTTCCTCCATACATCCCCGTCTACAGCCTACAGAGTCTGGGTCATCTGAGATCCAGAGTGAGCCTGCCCGTACAGAGGTTGGGGGGATTGGCAGCAGTTCAAGTAAGATGACTTAAATTTGATAGATCAAAGATACCAAATTATTCTTTAGTATTGTATCGGTTATCAACTCTTAAACTCTGAAAACAGATCCTATCAGTGGGAAAAAGAGGACTCGAGGGAGCAGCCGAGGCATTAAGTTGTTTAATAGGCTGCCCGATGATAAACTAATTGTGCAGTTCAATGCAGAAGGGCAACCTATAGGTGATAATGCTAGGCCTTTCGCTACATTATGTGGAATAATTGTAAGGACACCTGGTAATGCACCATTACAGGTTACGAAATGGGCTGACGTTCCAGAGCAATCAAAAGAGAAAATGTGGAAGCATATCCAGGTAAATAGTAATGAACAATTTATTTTTGAAAAAATAATTGATTACAAAAATCAAGATAGACTAGTACATCTCCCTTCTTTAGTTAATCACTTATCGTGATCCTTATTTAATCTTGAATCTCAGGATTATGCAGTGGTTGATGATGAGAGGAAAAAGTGGGTTCTACAAAGTTTAGGAAAGAAATACAGAGATTATAGAAAGGACATTAAGGATAAGTACTATTCTCCGTGGAATACAGATGATGAACGACTTCAGCATAGACCCCCTGACGTTTCTAGTGAAGATTGGGCCTGGCTTGTGCAATATTGGGGCAGTCCAGAGGTTCAGGTATGAAACCATTGTTAAAATGTTTTAGTAAAAGAGTCCTTTTTGTTTGTGTCTTTAAATTGTTGCAATATTGTTGAATATATGTAGGCTGTGGCTTCGAAAAATAAGGCCAATCGTAGCTCCCAAAAACTTAGACATACAGGGGGGACTAAGAGTTTTGCTCGACATAGAGATGAGGAGGTACATGGGTTCAATATATTATTTATTATTTTAGAATTTACATTGACATTCAACTCTGTAATGAAATTAACTTTGCACATGGATAGACTCGGAGCAGGACTGATGGGAGTATACCTACTCGGGCGGATCTATTCATTCGCACCCATAGTCGGAAGGACGGGACTCTTGTTGATGAGAAATCAACAGAAATCATTGTACGTCATTTGATAATTTTAATAATAAGCCTCAATTTGTGTATAATGACACTAATTAATTTTTCCGTTCAGTCAAAGTTTAAGGAACTAAGTGCTGCCCAAGAAGGAGGATCTTCTAGCTCCATAGGTGATGATATATATACTCAGGTGATGGGAGCAGAGCGGCATGGCCGTGTACGTGGATATGGGCTAGGTCTAACGCCCACTTCAGTCTTTGGCTCCACGTCGCGCCAATCTCGGGCCGCTTTTGATGAGTTGCAGACTGAACTAAGCTCAATGCATGAAAAACTCCAACAAATGGAGGAGTGGAAGAAGAACCAAGAAGAAGAGAAGCGTCAAATGGAGGAGTGGAAAAGGAACCAAGAAGAAGAGAAGCGTCAAATGGAGGAGTGGAAGAAGAACCAAGAAGAAGAGAAGCGTGCACATTTAGAAGAGATGAAGTTGTTGCAGGCCATTATTGCTGAGATGAGACAACGGTTATCTCCCCATCGACGGGATCCTTCCGAAGGAGTAAAATACTTATTTATTGTTTACTTAATATTACCATGATTTTGCATTATATGATTTGTAAGAAGATAATTTAATTATTTATTTTCTTTGTGTTGCAGGGAGCAGATTGATGATTGGGCAAAAGATGTTTCAGTCTTAGATTTATGATAATGATGTTAAACAATTTTGAAGTAGGATGGATCTGTTTTAGTTGATGGGTTGTTGTGGATGGTGGATGGTGGATGGATCTTGATCTGTTTTAAATTTATGATAATGATGTTAAACAATGCTGACAATTAACCTGGTGTCTACTATTCTGTTGGTGTGGAGCTTATGTTTAGCTCAATTTGTTCCATGAACTATGCAGTCTCTTCCTCTTGTGTTTTCAATTTAAGAGTTTTTATCTTGATTGAAATGATCAATAGCATCATTTACTTCAATTTTCCTGCAATTCCATTTCCTACCTGTTTTTTTTTTTTTTTTTGTCTTTCCTTTCTTCTTCAATTCACTGCACTGGTCTGAATTTCGTTGTCCCATTTTTTTTAATACTCTATCCTTTGGTGTTAGTGCCTTGATTATTAACAGAGGGAAGTGAGATTAGTGTGTAGATTTTGATGGCAGGGCAGCAGCTTCTTATCTGGCTTTACTCGGCTGTGCAAGGGCCTCTCACTGGTACTCGTTGGTGGATATGTTGTGCTCCAGATATTCCCACCATCTCTTTCATTTCTCGCCCTCATACCGGCTAGGTATTTTTCTCTTTCTAGTTATGGACTATGGTAGAGAGATGCATAATCAGAACATTGATGCAATTGGCAAACTAATGAATCCTTTTACTACCTTCCCTTCCCTTCCCTTGTACTAATCTATTAGTTAAATGGTATGAGTGGTTCTATGAAATCCTTCACACACAAAATTCTGCATCTTCTTCCGCTGGAACAGTGGAAGCCTTGAAATTTGCACTGGGTATCCACTCTGTATGGACTGTTGTTGGGAACAATGCGTTAACTGATGTCTTCTTGAGAATGGGAGCTATGTATGGCTTGAATTGGATTGCCCCATTTAAACATTAATTTGCCCTCAATAGTGTTAGTGTTGCGTGCTATAAATGAGCAATCATTGAGAAATTATCGAAGAATGCACGGAGATGTGTAAAATACTCTTCTCACTTTCACCATTGAACAGGAACAAGAGTAGCATGGATCTTCTTGTTCTACCCAAGTTGATAGTCAAAACTTTTTGCCAAATTTGTGTCCCCATGGTTGGCCCTTAATAGGCCCCAGAAAAGTGAGAATAGTGAGTTTGGTTCTTCTTGTGCTGATAAAAAAAAAAGAAGAAAAAGTGACAATTGTGACAGCACAAGAAAGTTGAATTGGTGGTACTCTCCTATAGTGCTTCTTATTTTTCACATGAGTAAAATTTTTGAGTGCCTGCTAAAGGCATTGGTTTAATAAACATGGATTTGTCAAGAATTTAGAAATTCAATTATTTTCTTCTCTTCCCTATGAGATTTAATCTTCAGAAGTAAAAGAAGGATGTCTTCTAACTTATTCTAACTTTTTTTTTTTTCTATTTCCTTTATATGTACATGCACACTTGCAATTCCATACACATTTTATGTCTTGTATAGACGTTTATCTAGAGTAATATGACACAAAGAAGATTTTTTGAATGCTCTCAAATGCAATATTGTCAGTAATATTAGCTTTCAAGGTTACCTCTACCAGTGGTTGAAAGTCTCTCTTTGGCAACTACTTTGTAGGACAATCCCTTTCGCTTGGAACCTGATAACAGCTGGTTACATTGAGCAGTCACTTATAGAGGTATTTATTTATTTTTATAATGTTGTATTCTAACATCAAGATCATTGTTTGATGATGATAGAAACTGTAGTACTCCCGCTTCTATCTTTCTTGTGTCTTCGTGTTTTGTGTTCATCCTTTGTTGCATGATATTCTTTTTTGGTGCATTGTTAATGATAGAGATCATCTGTGCGGAGATCTGATCAACATACTTGTTTTGATAATCATGAATCATCCCAAACACCAAGGGAAGGGGTTCAAATTTTGACAGTTGGGCAGTTTATGATAATCAGTGATGGAATTGGGCTATTGATGGATCCATTCCTTCACGGGGCTTCAATATTTGATGATCGCATGAAAATTGGCTACTAATTTGGACCAAACAATGAGGTGGAGATGATGCGATCATAGGATGATATATTAATGGTTGTGATCATATCCTTGAGTTGTTAGATGAATACATGTGAGGATTTAGTCCCAATTCCCATGGTTCAAAGGAGCCACATAACCTGGAACAACATTTATGAGGATTGTCCACATTAAGAAGAGAATGCCTCACCCAATCTATATTCTATAAGCATATGTAATAGTGTTAGGACGTTAGGACCCAAACCCAAATGTTGGACGACCCTTCTTCTTTTCTTTATTTTCTCTTTTACTTAAAGAAACTTCTTCTTTAGTAGTATTCCATTTTTTTTTTCTCAATGGTAACATGACTTTCTCTTGGTCAAAAGAATATTAGAGGATTTCAGCAGCTCTCTCCATCAAGACATAATTATATTTGCATGATATAATTAATTTGGGGTTTCTTCTTTTCCATCTTAACTGTCCAATATATGTTTTAGACCTTTTTTCTTGATAAGGCTCTTATTTTGATAGATCAAGAACCCTTTTGATCATGGATCCAAATAATTGAGGGCTTGATTGGTCAGTCCTCCAATATCACGCCATATGTTTGTGCATCAGAAATTCAGATATGTCATTGGCATGAATGCCGATAAATTTGGGGGTTTGGGAGAATAGTCAGCCTGACAGTTGGATACTTGGATTCATCATACGTAGGTCCATGTGGGCCCCAAAAGATAGTATGCGTAATGTCCTTTAGTGAAAACATGTGTTTCAACTTTCAACATTTGGGTCCTTTGGCTACTTTGTGCTTGAATGAAAATATGTTATTGGCAAAAGAGCTGACTTGATTCGTGCCTGCTACAACGTAGCGGAGTGTGGTTGTCCTTGTGGAGCCACTTATGACTATTACTAATCATGGTGCAAATTAGATTGAATCTGGAGAGTTGTCATTGTGGATAATATCTGGCTGAATTTGATACAAAAATAATGTCTTGATGAAAGATCATCCTTGGTCAAACTGTCCTATGTTGAATGGGTGAATTTCACTCTGGTCAGGATCACATTTGTGGCAGTGCAATACACGGTGGTGATGATGGGGTTGGATTGATTGCAAATGGCTTTGCTTATATTGTATCATACAATGAGGTGAACCAATGTTTAATGATGCTCTTGTTTTGCAGGGGATGCTCAATGAAGCCCACGCACTATTTTCTGAAGCATTCTCTTTACTTCAACAGGTAAGTTCTTTTACTTTCTGTATGCTAGCCTCTCCTTTTCTACTACTTTTCCTAGATTTTTTTTCCTACTAGGTCTATGGTGAATTTTGCAGGTTACTGGTCCCATGCATAGAGAAGTTGCCAATTGTTGCCGGTAATTTTTTTTAACTTGACTGCCAAAAAAAGAAAACTTTACTCTTTTGGAGAATCATTTGTTTTCTGCTTTTGTTGTTTCCCTCGTAACTTCGTTTATCTTCTCTGGGGTCGTCTACTAAAACTAATTGCTTTTAGTTCACTTTTACTGATTCCAGCTTACCCGGTCCTGTTTCAGTCAAGGATATCAGTGGAGCAGTATCATCTGCTGGTGCAGGCTTGCAGCAACTGAGTTTACAGCAAGAAATTAGCGCACCACCTGCAGGATTCATGAAAAGTATCATTTTTGTATTGGTAATAGTGCTGGTTTTTCTGCATCATTTTTGTCGAAGACCCTGAAAAGTATCTCAGATGAAGCCTCTACCGCACCAGATGATTCTTCTGTTGAACATTTGGATTCCAGGTGTTGTCTCCACTAAACCCTTTAGCTATCACTGTCTTTGTGTACTTTTATGTTGTTTCGAATTAAATGTTCTTCATTCCTGGCAGAAATCATGAAACCTCAAAAGAAAATGTTGGACCCCCTTCATCTTCACAACCTGAGGTTCTAAAACAAGATGGTGCTGTGGAAGCAACACATGGGTATCAGTACCCCCCTTCCCTCTTCCCAACTCAGTTATGTAATTGAAAGTGCCACACAAGTGAATGCTGCAGGATACTCCTACTCTCAAACACACTCTCAGATGCAGAGCCTTTCTTCTTTTTCAAGTGTATTGGTAATGAAGCACGTCTTGATGTGTGCTGTAAAAAGACTTATAATGTTCAATTCATAGGAATCACTCATTTCTACTATGACATTTTAATGTTCAATACATATTGTTAAAGTTGTAGTCGCTTAAAGTAAATTTTCGGTTGATTGGGTGTATTTGTGTATTTGGTAGATATTTTTGTGCTTTATGCAGGCTAATATTTGAAAAAAAAAAAAAAATACTGCTTTTAGCGGCGGCCATATGATCGCCGCTAAAAGCAGTATTTTTTTAAAAAAAATATATCTTTTAGCGGCGGCCAGGCTTTTACCGGCGGCCATTTTGGCTTTTACCTGCGGCCGATGGCCCCCGCTATTATTTTTTTTTTTACCTTTTACCAGCGGCCACTGGCCCCCGCTAAAACCTATTTTTAGCGGCAGCCGTTGCAGCTTTTACCCACCCGATCTGTACCGTCGCCAAGTGGGGGCCATTGTGACTGCCGCTATGGGTTTTACCGGCGACCGCAACCACTTTTACCGGCGGCCGCCGGCCCCCGCTAAAAGCAGTTTTTCTTGTAGTGTGGGACCTAGCACAGAATGGAGATGGAATGAAGAGCTCCTGCGGCTCACATACATAGAGATATGTGCACTAGATTTCAAACGAGCAGTTTCCTGCATTTCAACCATATTTCACATGCTTGTAACTTGGCCTATATGTACTCAACAACCCTAGAAATCAAAATATAGATGATTTTATTATGATGATGATCAATAATCAAGTCTCAGTTTGAATACCCGTTTACTCTAGTGCAAATATATAAATACATTTTATTCGGTTTTACATGCATAGAATGATCATGATGGACTATCTATAGGTTCAAAATATCAATATATCTGACCATGTATCAGTGAGGCCCTCAGACAAGAACAGTAAATTTTCGCTGTACTAGCTAGTAAAAAAGATAGTTAGTTTTCTCATATGGGTGTGATTTTTGTAATCTGTATCGGTGATGCAGACCATATTGGTCAATTTTAAAAACAAAGTAGTTTTTCCTTCTTTCAATGCCGAGAAACCTCACCAAAGTGGTTCCTACTTAAAAAAATAATAATAATAAAAATAAATAAAGATTTTACGAGAAAAAATCCGCAGATGGAAAAGGCCCTCCCTCCAATTTTAACCACTTTTTTGACCTTTTAAGTCGTGTCTTATTCTTCCTCTTCTTTATTCCTCTTCTCCCGCCAAACAGGCCCAAGACTAGCCAGAGTTCTATCATCTAAAATGGTTACCAACTTTCCAAAGGTAAGTTCAATCCAAGCCTGAAATATACGGGAATCCCCTGATCAAATTTACATCTAAATTTAAGTCTAAAACACCCTCAAAATTTGAAAATGTTCTGAAAGGCCGGGTACGCTAGTTAAAACATTGTAAAAGCATGTAAAAGCATGCCCCGCCCCAGATTGTATTTCAGGGAACTTCAATCACATGACCTATTTGGATACTCTGGAAATCCGCTGTCCTATACCCATTTTGCTAAAATACTTGTAACGGGTCATGGCAAAGAAAAACCAATTTTCACACGTAACATACCGTTGTTTATGCATTTACCTGCACTTAGAGTTCACAAAGATCCAAAGTAGCTGCAAGGTCTTAAGAGCAACAAAGACAGGGCATGCTCTTCTGAGGATTTCAGGACTAAATAAGAAGGTCAAGACACAACTGGCACTGCCCAATATATACCTGGTTACAAGTCCATCACACACCCCTCCACAACAATTGGAGTCTCCATGCTGAAAATGCAAACCTGGCGTTAATTACCTCACAAACCTAAGCAAATTCATAGATAAAGTGATCACGTCGAATGGCTACAACCCTGGGGTACCCTACTTTAGTGTCAACGTGGAATCAGAAGGGTACTACTGATCCACCTTGACAAAGATAAAACAAGAACCTTCCTGCTCCGGATGATAATATACTGTTGTGAAGAGTCAGCTAGTGAGCACACTTCTTACGACCTTGATGAACAAGAAAGCATGTGTGATTTAAAATTCTCGAGCTCAGCCAGAACTTCCTCCTCTGGCCTGTAAATCAGGTCACTCATTCTCCATATCTGCATCAATTGCCACCACAACAATGAAATTACATTCAAATTCAGTAGCTCAGAGCATGAAGTTTGATGTGATAGAGAATACACATGACCCATCCAAGAACATACCTGACCCATCTAACTTAGACCCATTGACTGGGTGTGTTTCAGTTGTAACAAACACCTACTGTACCAAGTCCTTTGGACTGCTTGAGATCTCTTATTATCTTCTCATTTTTCAAACTGTATGATCTTATAAATATTCAAATACACTTGTCCAAATGCAGTAAGATATGGATTCATATCAAACTATTGCAAGTTTTATGGTATCAGAGCATCGATTCAAAGGGAAACTTGGTGGGGGCGACTGAAACTTCGTCTTCCTCCCTGCTGCTACTTCTCTGCTGTCACTTTTCTCTGCTTCCTCCAGTGACAGTCTTCTCACGGAATGGCTTCTTCCACTACACTAGCTTCATCATCTTCACAATCTGCAACACCAAACCTGGTGATTTCCAACATCACCAATCTCATTCCCATCAAGTTGGATAGCACCAACTTCTTATTGTGGAAATTCCTATTTCGACCTCTTTTGCGCAGCCACCATCTTGAGCATTTCATCGATGGCTCCCAACCAATCCCACCACGGGAAATTGCTGCTGCAGATGGGTAACTAACTCCTAATCATGCCTTCTCTGAGTGGTTTCAGCATGACCAAACGTTGCTGTCCTGGATTAATGCCACACTTTCAGAATCTACTCTCCCTTACATTGTTGGAAAGGAGACTGCAAAGGACGCTTGGGAGTCCTTCGAACACATGTATGGCTCTCTCTCTCGCTCACTTGTCATTGAGCTCAAAAAACGTCTGCAGCATGTTAAGAAGGGTTCTTCTACAATGCAAGAGTATCTGCATCAACTCAACGTTCTCTCCGAACAACTTGCCACATGTGGAGCTCGAGTCAGTGAGGATGACCTCATTCTATACACTTTATCAGGCCTTCCTTCCTTGTATAGACCGTTTTGGACCTCCATTCGCACAAGGTCAAGGCTTGACCCTGTTTCCTTAGAAGAACTCCACACTCTTCTTGTTTGTGAAGAACTCAGCCTTGCAGATGATATCAGTGTTGAAACTGCTACTGCCTTTGCCGCCAGTAAGTGTACACCGGCTCCTCCATGCCGGTCCACTGCTGCTCCAAGATAGAGAATACACATGACCCATCCAAGAACATACCTGACCCATCTAACTTAGACCCATTGACTGGGTGTGCTTCAGTTGTAGCAATCACCTACTGTACCAAGTCCTTCGGACTGTTTGAGATCTCTTATTATCTTCTCATTTTTCAAACTGTATGATCTTATAAATATTCAAATACACTCGTCCAAATACAGTAAGATTTGGATTCATATCAAACTATTGCAAGTTTTATGGTATCAGAGCATCGATTCAAAGGGAAACTTTGTGGGGGCGACAGAAACTTCGTCTTCCTCCCTGCTGCTACTTCTCTGCTGTCACTTTTCTCTGCTTCCTCCAGTGACAGTCTTCTCACGGAATGGCTTCTTCCACTACACTAGCTTCATCATCTTCACAATCTGCAACACCAAACCTGGTGATTTCCAACATCACCAATCTCATTCCCATCAAGTTGGATAGCACCAACTTCTTATTGTGGAAATCCCTATTTCGACCTCTTTTGCGCAGCCACCATCTTGAGCATTTCATCGATGGCTCCCAACCAATCACACCACGGGAAATTGCTGCTGCATATGGGAAACTAACTCCTAATCACGCCTTCTCTGAGTGGTTTCAGCGTGACCAAACGCTGCTGTCCTGGATTAATGCCACACTTTCAGAATCTACCCTCCCTTATATTGTTGGAAAGGAGACTGCAAAGGACGCTTGGGAGTCCTTGGAACACAGGTACGGCTCTCTCTCTCGCTCACATGTCATTGAGCTCAAAAAACGTCTGCAGCATGTTAAGAAGGGTTCTTCTACAATGCAAGAGTATCTGCATCAACTCAATGTTCTCTCCGAACAACTTGCCACATGTGGAGCTCGAGTCAGTGAGGATGACCTCATTCTATACACTTTATCAGGCCTTCCTTCCTTGTATAGACCGTTTCAGACCTCCATTCGCACAAGGTCAAGGCTTGACCATGTTTCCTTAGAAGAACTCCACACTCGTCTTGTTTGTGAAGAAATCAGCCTTACAGATGATATTAGTGTTGAAACTGCTATTGCCTTTGCCGCCAGTAAGAGTACACCGGCTCCTCCAGGCCGGTCCACTGCTGCTCCAAGATAGAGAATACACATGGCCCATCCAAGAACATACCTGACCCCATCTAACTTAGACCCATTGACTGGGTGTGTTTCAGTTGTAGCAATCACCTACTGTACCAAGTCCTTCGGACTGTTTGAGATCTCTTATTATCTTCTCATTTTTCAAACTGTATGATCTTATAAATATTCAAATACACTCGTCCAAATACAGTAAGATTTGGATTCATATCAAACTATTGCAAGTTTTATGGTATCAGAGCATCGATTCAAAGGGAAACTTTGTGGGGGCGACTGAAACTTCGTCTTCCTCCCTGCTGCTACTTCTCTGCTGTCACTTTTCTCTGCTTCCTCCAGTGACAGTCTTCTCACGGAATGGCTTCTTCCACTACACTAGCTTCATCATCTTCACAATCTGCAACACCCAACCAGGTGATTTCCAACATCGCCAATCTCATTCCCATCAAGTTGGATAGCACCAACTTCTTATTGTGGAAATCCCTATTTCGACCTATTTTGCGCAGCCACCATCTTGAGCATTTCATCGATGGCTCCCAACCAATCCCACCACGGGAAAATGCTGCTGCATATGGGAAACTAACTCCTAATCACGCCTTCTCTGAGTGGTTTCAGCGTGACCAAACGCTGCTGTCTTGGATTAATGCCACACTTTCAGAATCTACTCTCCCTTATATTGTTGGAAAGGAGACTACAAAGGACGCTTGGGAGTCCTTGGAACACAGGTACGGCTCTCTCTCTCGCTCACATGTCATTGAGCTCAAAAAACGTCTGCAGCATGTTAAGAAGGGTTCTTCTACAATGCAAGAGTATCTGCATCAACTCAACGTTCTCTCCGAACAACTTGCCACATGTGGAGCTCGAGTCAGCGAGGATGACCTCATTCTATACACTTTATCAGGCCTTCCTTCCTTGTATAGACCGTTTTAGACCTCCATTCGCACAAGGTCAAGGCTTGACCATGTTTCCTTAGAAGAACTCCACACTCTTCTTGTTTGTGAAGAAATCGGCCTTACAGATGATATTAGTGTTGAAACTGCTATTGCCTTTGCCGCCAGTAAGAGTACACCGGCTCCTCCAGGCCGGTCCACTGCTGCTCCAAGATAGAGAATACACATGGCCCATCCAAGAACATACCTGACCCCATCTAACTTAGACCCATTGACTGGGTGTGCTTCAGTTGTAGCAATCACCTACTGTACCAAGTCCTTCGGACAGTTTGAGATCTCTTATTATCTTCTCATTTTTCAAACTGTATGATCTTATAAATATTCAAATACACTCGTCCAAATACAGTAAGATTTGGATTCATATCAAACTATTGCAAGTTTTATGGTATCAGAGCATCGATTCAAAGGGAAACTTTGTGGGGGCGACTGAAACTTCGTCTTCCTCCCTGCTGCTACTTCTCTGCTGTCACTTTTCTCTGCTTCCTCCAGTGACAGTCTTCTCACGGAATGGCTTCTTCCACTACACTAGCTTCATCATCTTCACAATCTGCACCAACCAACCAGGTGATTTCCAACATCGCCAATCTCATTCCCATCAAGTTGGATAGCACCAACTTCTTATTGTGGAAATCCCTATTTCGACCTATTTTGTGTAGCCATCATCTTGAGCATTTCATCGATGGCTCCCAACCAATCACTCCACGGGAAATTGCTGCTGCATATGGGAAACTAACTCCTAATCACGCCTTCTCTGAGTGGTTTCAGCGTGACCAAACGCTGCTGTCCTGGATTAATGCCACACTTTCAGAATCTACTCTCCCTTATATTGTTGGAAAGGAGATTGCTAAGGACGCTTTGGAGTCCTTGGAACACAGGTATGGCTCTCTCTCTCGCTCACATGTCATTGAGCTCAAAAAACGTCTGCAGCATGTTAAGAAGGGTTCTTCTACAATGCAAGAGTATCTGCATCAACTCAATGTTCTCTCCGAACAACTTGCCACATGTGGAGCTCCAGTCAGCGAGGATGACCTCATTCTATACACTTTATCAGGCCTTCCTTCCTTGTATAGACCGTTTCAGACCTGCATTCGCACAAGGTCAAGGCTTGACCCTGTTTCCTTAGAAGAACTCCACACTCTTCTTGTTTGTGAAGAACTCAGCCTTGCAGATGATATCAGTGTTGAAACTGCTACTGCCTTTGCCGCCAGTAAGAGTACACCGGCTCCTCCCGGCCGGTCCACTACTGCTCCAAGATAAAGATTACACATGACCCATCCAAGAACATGCCTGACCCATCTAACTTAGACCCATTGACTGGGTGTGTTTCAGTTGTAACAAACACCTACTGTACCAAGTCCTTCGGACTGTTTGAGATCTCTTATTATCTTCTCATTTTTCAAACTGTATGATCTTATAAATATTCAAATACACTTGTCCAAATGTAGTAAGATTTGGATTCATATCAAACTATTGCAAGTTTTATGATGTCCATGAAACAAAATATCACAGGAAAAAAAGGGTGCTTCCTTGTGAAAAGAAAAATGAATAAAAAGTTAATCAAAAGATCATAATATAACCATTTTTCTAGAATCACATACTCTATAATCGTAGAAATACCTCATATGATCAAAGAAACTGACTGGGGAAGCAAACACTGTTGAAAAAGATTATTTTCCCAATCCTTTATAGCTAACAAAATGCAAATGCACATAAGTGAATTCTGCAGCTAAATGAAGATGAACCTTCTCAATGCATTAATATAGCAAATGTATCATTTATATGACTGGTGTGCGAGGAGTATCATAAGGAAAGCAAGAGGTAGATGAGAACTCGGAAGTAACCATGTTCTAGGAGGCCTTTTCTTTTCTTTTTCGTATTCCCCCCTTTAATGACTAGTATGAATCAACCCTTTTTTTATAACAGTATGAATCAACCCTTTTGGACTTTATCAGTATTTACTTTTTCTATCTGTGACAACTATTTCATTAAACAAGAATGAGAAATAAAAGAATTAAAAGATCAGACATCAAAAATAAAAAATATCTATGGCCAGAATTCTTTTCCATGGTTTTAAAGCACAGTTTTGGGCCATGTAACTGTCAGGACCAAACCGTTAAGTAATGGCTGATGTAACAGTTCAAACTGTTGTATCAGTCTGTCTCATACTTTGGTGGTGGGGTTTTTTTTTTTTTTTCTGGGCTAGACGGGTGAGTGGTACACCACGTGTGATACAACCTGCTTGTCCAGGGATCAATTCATGGGCAGCTCTATGAGATGAAATGTACCCTAGCCATAGGGGTGTCCCTTCGTGAATGTTTCATCCTTTACTTTAACTTTCTTTAAAAAAAAAATGAAAATTGCAGAAGAAAATGAAAAATCTTCTTTATAAAGGGTCCAAAATGAATTTTTGTCAATGCATATATTTATACGAAAAATCACCAAAACTATAATATACGTGACACCTTCCAGCTTGGCCATTTGGATAACTAGAGTTCAGTAACAGTTTTAGGGAACTAACTACATGAAAGTTCTCGAATGCCTATCAAAGTCTATTAGAAAAAAGAAACGGAAAGTGCCTAAGAGTCCATCTATCCAATCATTCTCTTCTGCAAAAGATTGTTTTACAAGTTTTTTATTTTATTTTTGTGATTGTCAGGTATATTTTATTAAAAATGGCCAAACAGCATAAGAGACAAGATGTACGCATGAGCAGAAGTAGAATAACCTGCAAATGGCAATCAAACCATACAAAGAGCATGGCTACAAAGAGAAATTACATGAGAGATTTACATGGTTTGGCGATGTGCCTAAGTCCACAGCCAAAGAGTACATACAATCTCTTTACTACACTCTCACTTGACTTTACTCTTAGGTCTAGGGTTAGAAGTCACATCATATATATAACTTCCTCTTTCTTAGCCCCTAAGAAATTCTTGTACAATTACCGAAAAATACCCGTGACCCAGAACCTGTTCCCTACCTAACCAAATGGATTAATTTGGTTGACCCAGAATATGATGCAGGCCATATATATCCATGATCGGCCAATCCATTGGGCCTAAGCCTATTTAGCCCATAAAGAGAATCTTCATATTGTGCAAGACTTTTCCTATTTTTAGTATTAGCTGAATTTTAGGGATAATTATGAGATTAATTAGAAGTTTATTTATTTTGATTTAGAGTTTATTTTGATAGGATTTGTTTCCAAGAATAGATTAGGGCATGAATCTATATAAAGGATTGTAATCACTCTTTAAGAGAGAAGTTCAGAAATTAATAAAATTGTCCCTTGAGTTTTCTCTAGTTTTGTGTCTGTTGTGTGATACCAAGACAGGTTTGATCCTATGGATCCTTATCCCTGAGCCTTTTCTCGACGCTGCGTCAAAATATAAAACATTAATCCAAAAGGACATAAAATGAAAAGCTACAGGACCAACAGCCAAGCAATGCAAAAACAAAAGAAAGCCAAAAAATGACCAACAAATCAAGGAAAAGAAGAACCGACATAGCTACCGGCTGATAGCCAAGTTAGGATGCCCGACACCCTCCTTAGCAAAAAGATCCATTGCCGTGTTAGCACTTATATTAACATCAGTTGTTTTAGAAGTAAATGAAATCTTGATATATAATAACCTCGTATAAAATGTAAAATTTAAATGTTTCTTAAGTTTCCAACCATATGCGCACTACCGAAACTGGTAATAGGCAAAACCTTCATGTGATGGTCTTGTTTCCAAACCATGGCTTTATTAGAAAAAAAAATGATTTCCTAAAAGTTTACTGCATTTCGGGTGGACCAACCCATAGGCATTTCACATTGCTGAAAAACAATTAAAGTTTCAACTCATACATGGCCCCATGAAAAGGGAAAGACAATGTCCTAAGTCCTAACTGAATCTGTAGAATTAAAAAATGGCAAATTATATTTCCAAATCCAAGCTAAATGTTTTGCAGCTACGAATACAGGATCATGACACAGCCATTTCAAAAAAAAAAAAAAAAAAAGAGGATAAAGCCATTTGTCAACTACAAAAAGAGTGCAAAATCTGAATAAAGAAGCTTACCTGGGCCGCCCGACCCACCCCCCACATCCCCCCCACACCCCCCACCCCCCCACCAGTCATCAGATGCACTAACAATGGTCCACGGATCTGATGCATTCCAGTGAAAATCAACCACTTTATCTCTACATGAAGACAACCAAGTAAATCAACCAAATCAAACTATAAAACAAGGAAAATCACCTCGGTTGTGTGTGTGTGTGTGTGTGTTGTTGGGTGGGGCTGGGGCCGGGGGGTGGGGGGGTGGGGTTGGGGTGGGGTTGCGGAGTGGGGTGGGATGGTTAGACTGTAAACCAATCAATGTGAAGTGAAGTGAGAGTGTGAAGTGTGTAGTGAGAAGTGAAGTTAGTGAATGAGTGTTCCCTTGAAGTGTAGTGAGTGTATTGAGTGAAAGTATAGTGAGTCTCCTCCTTGTAATTATGTAGGCTAAAGTGTTTGTAGTTTGCAAGCATTGTAAGAGTGTCTTTGTGTAAAAACTATAAAGTGGGTCCTTGTCCTTAGTGTAATTTGTAATTAAGTTGTAGCTAGTGTGTACTTCTCATCTTCCAAGAAAGTGATATCAGAGCTATATATCTTCCAACCAAGTGGTATCATAGTCAGGTTCTGCCTACAAGGAGAGATGGCTTCAAGTTTGGTTCAACCCCAAATTCCGAAGCTGATGAGGGAGAATTATGAAAACTGGAGCATCAAGATGAAGGCTTTATATGGGTCGCAGGATCTATGAGAGATTGTCATCGACGGATACGTAGAGCCCACTACAGAGCAAGAAGCTGCATACATTGCGGAGCAGAAGATTGCCCTCAAGGATCAAAGGAAGAGAAAGGCAAGAAAGCCTTATTCCTACTCTATCAAGGGGCAGATGACTCAACCTTTGAGAAAATCGCTGAAGTGAAATCGAGTAAGAAAGCACGAGAGACTATTTATATATATGCTTAGATATGTTGTCTCTCCTTTGATTTAATGATTGATGATGATTTAGAGGACCATATGCTCAATTGATACCTTTGATTTTGGAAAACATGATAATTATTTTTAATTGTTTAACTAAATGGAATTTTAATTGGATGGTTAGTTTGGTGGATGGATATTAGATGATGGACTTGATGAAAAGGGGCATGGATGTATATGGAGAGGGCAAGGCCCTATTTTCTTTGTTTGCAGGATTAGAATGAAAGGGTTAGGCCCTTCATATTGACTGATTACTTATTCAGGGATTTTGGAAAAGGGTTCCCACCCATTTCACTTCAGTTACAGAATTGAGGTTCTGTAACTGCAGTGTATGCGGTAGACCGGCCAAGGGGACCGGGTCGACCGGCCACACAGTCAAGCTCTTTGGAGCCTGATGAAGAACACTGTGCACACCATTTGTTTATAACTTTCGATCGATCGGACAAGGTCGAGTCGACCGGGTACTCTGTGTGGGATGTCGACCGGCCAAGGACTAGGTGAACTGAATGAACTGTGGCACCTTTTGGAGAGGGCCTTTTAGACCCTATTTTGGACGGACTTAGGTGGAACCTTGGCTACCGTTTTGGACTCTTTTGACTATATGTGAAGATGTTTTGAGCCGACGTCTTTCTATAGAGGTGCATATAGAATCACCCATGATTTTATTGCTAAAATTGTGCTATTGCCCATTGTGAGTTGGACTATTGGGTTTTTCTTGTTAACATTCCATCTAGGTTAGCAAATAACCCTGGGTCTAATATGAAGCCAATGAATAAATAGAGTGGGCCTGGATGAGCTTTGCCCTGACCCGGGCTTGAGTTGTAACAAACATGCCATGTTCTCAATACTATTGTCAAACAAACAAACCCACTAAATCAGATTTGGGTTAATTTTGTGAAAATTGTGAGAACAAACATGTCTGTAGAAGACTGCCGTAGATTTTGGTATGACTTGATACTAAGATAATGGAGATGGTTGCAATTTTATTGGTCATGATATAGTTTTCCTTATTCAAATTTTTTATTAATAAAAGCTCTTTGAGTATCATAAACAAAACCTTTATTGTTTTTGTTCTGAACAAAAAAATAAAAAAAAAAACAATCCACTGAGTGTTAATTAATGATTATAGACCTATCAATCTACGTAATGTCATATATAAAATTATAGCTAACATGGCAGCTAAAGAGTTATGAATTGTTAGAGTTTTTATTTTATTGCAATTTGATAGGATGCATTCAATTTCATAGCTTGTCCTCTCATTCATTCATGTTCTTCATCTTAGGATCTTCATGCATATTTCTCTTTCATAAGCTTTGTTTTTATCAAATGATATGCATGGTTTTCTAATCTTAATTATCTTAAAGATCATGAAGTTTTTAGTTCAAGTTTTTAAATTCTCAATATGTTCTTTCTTTGAGTTCAAAAATCATTTCAAGCTTTCCAATTGTTTTCACTTTAAATCCATTTTTTGGTTTGAAAGTTTCATGGCTTTAAAATTCTATTTTCATCCTTTTTAAATCATTTTCTCAAGCTTGTTCATTGTGCCTCAAAGTTCCCTGGAAAGAAGCCCTCATATTTTCATCTTCCTAAAAATTCTGTTTTTATGGGCTGTCTCTAGGTCGACCTGCCTGTGTGGCCAGTCGACCGGGCCAAGGGACCCGATCGACCGGGCACACTGCGGGTCGACCGGGGTTTTGTGGCCGTTAGCCTCTCCAACGGGCATTTTTAGGACCGTTGAGCACCCGGTCGACCCGGCCTTGGACCAGGTCGACCGGGCACTAGCCGTTGGGAACTTTTTCTCTATAAAAAGTGGCTTTTTGTTTTGTAAAAAGGGCTGAACTTTTGAGAAATCTTTAAGGACAAGAAAGGACAACTTTTAGGAGAATTAGTGAAGGGATTATGAAGTCAATCCATTGATTCAACATTTGATCTTCAAATGGGTGTGCTTTCTTTATCCCAAGATTAATTTCATGCTTTGTTTTTAAATCTTTGTTTTTCTTTTCAAGCATGATCAAATAGTTGGCCTTCTTCTTGTGATGTTGTGTTTCATAATATGCTTAGATCTTTAAAATCTTTTAGCTTCATGAAATCAACATATGGTTTATCATTCACATGAGTTATGAATCTTTGTTTTCAAATCTAACTTGCTAATCTTAAGATTGTACCTTTTTCATTCAAGTTTGATCTTTTTGGAAAACCATGTGTTTGTCAACAACTCCTTCTCATACATATGTTTATCATCTTTGCATCATTTAAAGTTTCATCTTTCAGAAAGAGATAGAGTGATTTCTAGTTCATACATTATTCATAGACTTTGTCGTTCATATGCATGCTTCTAGAAGTTAAGTTTCCACTTTCTATTTAACCTTTTTAGAGGTATTAAATTGCACTTCATTGTTCTCTTATCCATGCATCTATAGGCATTTTATTTAAGAGAAAATCATCTTGTAAAGGTTATTGCTTAGCCTAAAGAAAAGCATTGTGTATAGGTTATTGCTTAGCCTTGAAAAGCATAAGTGTTGTATTTGTAAGGTTTGAGGTGATCCTAAACCTTAATTTGATCTAGTGAAATCCGATAGGGATGCCGGGAGTGGATGTAGGCATGTTGGCTGAACCACTATAAATGCTTATGTTATGGTGATTGATTTTTTGGTTTCTTTTCATGAATGATTAACTTAGAGATTGCTCCTCTTCTCAAGATAATTAATCTTTCTCCAAGCATTAGTGTCTTAATTTTAAAAGAGTTAAAATTAGTCTAGTATCTTGTTGGCTCATCCTATTCAAACCCCCCTATTCAAACCCCCCCCCCCCCCCCCCCCCCCCCCCCCCAGGATTCGATCTTGGACTTTCATGAATGTGTTAAAAAGAACTGTTAGCCCCAAACAAAGTACCTTCACAAAAGGTCGGATGATATTAGATAATTATATCATAGCCCACGAGGTCATCCATTCCTTTTGGAATGAAAAAAAGGGAAAAAGAAGGTGATGGGTCTAAAATTAGATATGGCTAAAGCATATGAATGTGTATAGTGGGATTTCTTAATTTGCCTTGGTCTCAAGTGCGTATGGGTTCCATAAAGGAGTTATTTAGATTATTATGTAGAGTGTTTCTTCCGCTTCATGTTCGATCTTATTAACTATCTCTTTATCCTGGGCGTAGAAGTCTTACCCCGTATATTATTAAAAGATGAAGAGGATGGGCGAATCCATGGGATGAAAGTAACTATAACTGCACCAAGTATCTCCCATCTCCTGTATGCTGATGATAACATTCTTTTTTGTGGGGAAGCCTTTAATGAAGCCTACGAAATTATAGATATCCTAGATGATAGATGTAAAGATCTTGCCAGGGTTTTGGGTGTTAAACTTATGAACAATGATGGTATACATATATATATATATATATATATATATATATATATATTGGTAATCTGATCAAACCAAACTCCTTGAACGCTTTTCTAATAATAAAAAAAACTTGCTCGTGGTTTAAACTCACCTAAATATCTAACATTACAATTAATTATAATAATTATAGAATAAATGGGTTAATGGGCCCTCTAATGGGTTTAACTGACCCATTAAGGATGGGGACCTTGGATTATGTTTTCCAATAATGTGGGTATATATCTATGACTCCCATGGAAATTTCAATTCCATTTCAATGAAACTAGGGCCTTATTGGATACAATCAATATTAAGTTTTGTCACGAATTTAGATTTGTCAACTCGTTGGCGGATGTGCTGGCCAAGCAAGGGGTTGAGAGGGTGCATCCTTGGGTGGGTGTGGTTACGTAAGTGCGGCTAGGAGTGTTTCAATGCTCTACTTTTATTTTCCTTCTTTCTTTGGTTTGTTTATTTATATCTATTATTTCCTTTAATAAAGTTATGTTACCATTCAAAGAATAATAATGAAGTAGTTTCACCCGCCGAAACACTACATTTTAAAATAATTATATGTCCGAAGCGCATCCGGAGCACCTATACAACATAGTGCTTATGGGTTTATAAACAATTAACTAATAGGCACAAATATATCTTACCCATATATTCAAGTATAAAAAATAGAGAAAAAAATCAACTTTGCAAATTGATCACATAAAATAAGCAATAATTAGTAAGTTAGAAGGAGTTTTTTCATTTAAAAGATAAATGCCAAGCTTAAAGGAAAAAGAAAATGCATAGAAATTAAAAATTTTGCACATTTTGCTTAATAATTGGTTGATCTGCGCTCCAAGCATTTTCGAACCACGCTCCAAAAATGGTCGAATCGCACTCCGATGACAGATCCGTTCCGAAAACGCCGATCCACATTTTCGAAGTGGGTTCGAAAAGGGAAAGGAGAGGGGATGTTCCGATTACTATTAGGGCCCGTTTCTTTACGAGAATTCTTGGAATTCATGTCTGCTGGAATTTACAGAATTCGAGGTGCTGGAATTCTGAAATGCTGTTGAATCCTGATATTCCTGAATTCCATGTTTCTTTCATATCGGAATTCCTGTCTGAGAATTTCATACAACCTGAATTCCATAAATTCCATGTTTCATAACTACTTGAATTTCTAAGTGGATTTCTAAATATTTATGCATTATATGTATGCTTATATAAAGCTAAAAATATTCATGAATATAACAACCATTATAAATCTCAACCAATATGAGCCAAAGTAACATCCACCATAATGCCAACAAAGGATAGAACAAAGAACACATGTTATTACTTTATTAATAGTCAACCTATAATCAAACATAGCAGATGCCTGACTCATCCGTTTCAACTTTGCTACTACCAACTTGCTTATTACAAATGCCTCTTGCAACAACAGGAAGTTTATTACTAGAATTCTATGACAGAACTTCATTATTTTTTCCAAACAGTGGCTTGATTACATAAATGGAATAAAATCCCCAAAAAAATTGCTTCACAGTGGCTACATCCCATTACAGACATCACAACAACATAAGATTCATCCAGCTTCACCACATCCCAATCAATTGTCTCATTCCAAACATACTTTTCAAAATGAAACCTGCATATTCAAATCCTATGGACATCTCAATCCAGACCAGACATTAACCTACTATCTATACATAGCCATTTCACATTATTTGAGATATAGTAATTCAAAACATAACACCAAGTACATTCAATCATTCCAAACATCACAAAAAAATTCCAAACATCACAAAAAAAAAAGAAAGAAAAAAAAGGGCATGTTGGGCCACGGTGGCATGTGATTAGGGCTGGGTTTGGGCGAGACAAAGGACTTGGGTTTGGGCAGCATAGAGATTGGGGTTGGGTGGAAATTAGGTTCGGTTTGGGCGGAAATGGAACTCGGTTTAGGGGAGGAAGGGAGAGAGAGAAGGGTGGGCTGGGTTTCACAAGCTACACGCCAAAGTAGTTACAGGCGATTCCTTCTAACGAGATCGTCACAACTCTGGTTCCCTTTCCAGTGGAAGAAAAACCCCCCAAAACCCATTTTCTTCCCTTTCCATCAAAACACTTTAGAAAAAAAAAAGCATACAACAAGATGGAAGAAAAATATAAAAATAAATCAAGTGGGGAAGAGGAGTCCAGAGGAAGAAGATTACCGGATCTGATTTTTGTGCAGTCGCATAAAATAGAAGATGACAATTGACCGTTGGGAGAACCGGAGTTCTATCGGAATGCCTAGAGTTGCAAACAAAGTATCCCGGAATGGCTGGATTTCTAAATGCTAGAGTAAAGGCTAGCATTTGAGAATTCCATCTTTTTGGAATTTTAAAATGCCACTTACCTCAAATGCTGGGAATTCCCATAAATGAACATGGAATTTCTGACAGGAATTCAAGAATTCCCAGACAGCCTGAATTCCTGTCAAAAATTCTTGTAAAGAAACGACGTTTAAGATTTCACTTTCACATACTAAAAAAGGCATCCGTTTATTTAAGTCTGTGGTGACGTAGGAAAGAGAGATACTTTTCTTTGGGCCTTGACCCAGCCCTTTGACATCTCTACTTATTTGTCTGTATGCTCATTTATGTGCATGGGTTTTGTTTTCGTTATTTATTTTACTTCCTATATATCCACTCCATTTGGAAGCAAAGGACGGGTTCAACAATATGTATTTTGCCAATATTTCGAGAACACGATGAAGGCGATGTATGTCTTGCCTGGTCTTGAAAAATGAATGCCCCTTCAAAGTGTGTATTATAAGATGACAGGAAAAATGTTGTCCTTTTTTTTTCTTTCTTTGATGCGAATTTTCTTTTCTTTCTAGTTGAAGTTGTGACATATTTTCATTGACACTCAATGCTCAGTAGCAGTGTTAAAAAAACGTTAACACCTATTTTATTTTTTCTTTATTTTAGGCCCTGGGCCCCAGCTCTAGCTCGCAAGGGTAGATTAACGGCCTCGGTAGGCTTTGGCCTGCCTGGGCAAAAGCCCGGCCCTTTGACAACCTCAATGAAGAGGCCTACCTACTCATGATCGGCCAATGGGCTGTTGCAAAGGATAAACACATGATTGATAACATGAAAAGCACAATCTCATGCATTTAATCTTAGTTATTAATTACATTATCAGTCATGCATTTAATCTTACAGTGGGATTGAGATCATATGAAAGTAAAATTTGAGGATATGCTATTGAAAAAGATTGTATTCAATTTTAATGATTTAAATCATCATTAGGTGGGCCCAACAGTTAATTCTTACATCCCACTAGTGGTGTAATGTAAATTGCGCTGGGCCTCCCAAGCCCAACATGGCCCGGCAACTCCTGGCCCGTCCTGGTAGTCTGGTCAATAGGCTATGGGCCTCATAGCTCGGACGGGATAATTGGAATTATCTTTTCCAGGATGGTATTAATTCATATGAGTATTAACTTATGGGGCATTAACATTAATTAATATGGATGTAAATTATCATTTCAAATTCTCCAAAGTTGTCCCCTTAGGTGGAATTTCAAATTCCTTTTTTTTATGGAGGATTTGAAATTCCAACAAATTGTATAGAGAGTGGAATTCCAAGAATTCTAAAAGCGCTTTTGGGTGGTTAGAATTTGAAATTCTAATGAAAGAAACACAGTGTTTCAAATGTCAGGGAACAAGATGTCCCATCATGTCCAAAAAAAAACCCCAACCTCCCACAATGTAGTCATAAATTTCGGTAAAAAAACAAGCCCTTAATATCATTACCCTTGCTTAAATGAATACTGGCATTGGGAAGATGCTTATGGCCCATGCTGAGTTTAGCCCCTAACCGTCTAGGCAGACACAACAGGGTCCTTGACGTTCCCAGCCCGTTAAATATCTCTGCTTCCCACTCGCGCGAAGTGCGTGGCGTAACATAACTGATAACACTCCCGATCCGACTCCTTTGCCCTCGGGTGGTGACTTGTGTTGTGACCATGAGGCAACTTCTCATCGGGATGTGCCTTCGAACACGAGAAACCTTAAGTCATTTGCAAGATAAGTGTCAATTTTTTAGTTTTTAAAATTATAAACCTAACATGGGCTGGGCTCAGGCTTCATGTTGTTCAGACGGGCTTCACTTGGGACAACTAGTTATGGCCCGATTAGAGCCTAGCCGGGCTTGGGCCTACATTTTAGAAGCAGTGCCTGGATGTTCTTCAGCCTGACCCATGAACACCCCTATGAGGAACTAATTTTTACTTGGGTATCGTGTCAAAAGGAGGGCTGTCAAGGGGCCATGCCCTGGCCAATAGCCAGGGTAAGCCCTTACCCTACCCTTATATATGTGGACCGGGCTTAGGTTGAGCCAAAGCCCTCAGAGTCCTTGGTTGGCTAAGCTCTTACCCTATCTTACCCTATCCTCAAAGGCCAGGGTAAGGGCCCGGCAAGGACCGAAAGAAATAAGTTTTTTAAAATTATTATATATAATAATTTTTCAATACTACATTGCAAACCCTCCTTTATTCAAGGTGGGGACTGGGTGCAATGTAAAAGTCAATCTTTTTGTGCCGCTTCTAAAAAATGCAATAAACAAGTTACTTTGTCCTCACATAAAAATAATATTTAGAATTAAATGAAGTAAGCTCATATGATGGTTTTGTGACATAAAATTAGTACATAAAAGACACTATTTAAGACCTTAACACACTAGCAATAGTTACATAGGTTAAGTAATTACCTGGTTTTGTTTGTCATCGGACTATTAGTAAGATTGTTGCAGTTGAAGTTCTGCTAGTTAAAGCCTTTTTTCACTGATTTATGTGGTACATTTTTTTGTATAAAACCATAATATAGACCATTAGAGCTTGTTTGACAGGTCTGATATGATTCAATTAGATTTATTTTAAATAGGCATTAGACCTTTTTCTAAATAAGTTACTTAGTATATATGTGTGGTTCAAATAAACGTTAGACCGCGCTTGGATTAGCTCAATCCCACTCAAGGGTTGTGTTTATAGTCATCCATCTAAACTTTCAAAATTCAATAGTTTGCATTAATAGTGACAATCAATCTAATAACTGAAAACTTCAATTCCCTTTTCATTGAAGAATGTGTCCAAGTTAGGCGCGTATAATCAAATATAAGTAGCAATATTGTGATCTATGAAGATATCCATAAAAAAAATTATGCCCAAGATTTGATTATTATTGTGTAACGATATGTTAAGTCTTTGTCATTAATTGTTAATTAGAAGGGATCTTCTTTTTTTTTTTTGTGAAAATCACTATATTTTATCGTATGCATATTATTTGTTTTATATCTTAATTCACAAAGGGTTGGGCCAGGCCCCTCGGGCCGGCTAAGTCAAACCCTAGCTCGGCCCTCAAAGTTTTGGGCTTTTAAAAAATTGGGCCCTATCCTATCCTTGTGTTTTCAAAAAAGGGGCGTTTGGCCGGTCCACTTTTTTTTTTTTCGTTTAGGCAAAGGTCCCTTTTTCAAGTTTTAAACAGTTAAAAAGTTCAAAATGCCACTCGTGGATACACTCTCCGCTTTATTCAAAAAGGCTAAAAAACATGCCATAAATTTCTTCATAGAAAGTCGGATAAATCATAGAAAGTCGGATAAATTTATCTAAGTTTGTTTCATTGTTTATAAATTTATCTAAGTTTGTGACAGAAAGTCAGATAAATTTATTTGAGTTTGTTTCAAAACTCATAAATTCACTCGAAACTCAGATAAGTTCATATCAAACTCAAATAAATTCAGAAAAGTAGCGGGTGCTGCCCTTCTCTCTCTCTCTCTCTCTCTCTCTCTCTCTCTCTCTCTCGGCGCATAAACCGAGGCAATAGCTAACTTCTGTTACATGTTCTCTGCTTGACTCCTCTTTTGCAAGAGTAAACAAAGGAGAGAAAAAAAAATTTCTTCGAGTCCTTATCACAAGCTTTGAACCGATCTGCTATGCTTTCTGACTTCGAAGTTTTCAATCGGTGATTCCCGTCTGCACCTTGCACTACCATCATGTGCAAGTCCATTCTAAAGGATGGATCAAATCCTTAGTCTTATAAAAATAAAAAATAAAAAAAAAAACCACTTTCCAACCTTCCTTCAAATCCAGTCACAAAAGAAAAAAAAAAAAAGAAAAAAACCTCAGGACCCCAACTAAAATTTCAAAAGAAAAACAAGACCCATAACACCCGGCTGGTTGGGAGCATCATCGTCATCATGAATGATGTCGCCTCCTTCAACAACAAGACCAGCACTCAAGACCGAAACAACAAGAAGCAAACAAGAACACTACTCGCGGAAATTCATGAATTCCCAAAACCCAACACAAATAGGAACTAGAAGAAGAAAGGGAAATCGGGGGAAACCATCGAGATGAAAAGTTATCTTTTCGTGTGGATTTTTCTATGCTTCCAGAACCCTTAGAAAAAGGAAAAAAATTGGTATGCAATTTGTGTGAGTTTGCGTTTTGCTTGGTTAGCACAGGGGATGATGGAATCTGTCAAAACTTCCTCATCAGATTTTGCATTGTTTCAAAACTTGATCTATTCTTTCCCAGTTGAATTTTGAAACTTCATCTAAAACTAGAAAATAAAATCTGTTAGAAGGACAAATCAATAATAAAATATTATGTTAAAGAGTTTAAAACTAGAAATTACATTTGTGATATAACTTCATATAATTAAAAGAGCAAATCAGCCATACAAATATATGATCTATCATGGAGACCTCCACCCGAAATAAATCTAGATGCATGGATTAGAGGCCTTTAACTGAAAATTCTATTAGATTAGTGAGGCCTTAAACGATAATATTAAGGAGCGTCTCGCTAATTTCTCCTAAAAAAAAACAAAAACCTCTTTTGGGCTTTTACTCTCGTGGAAGTGCCGGATTGACCGTGCTAGTCAAAAGTGATTGAAGAAAACGCCAGCTTATACGGGTCTGGGATGGTGGTTCTTGGCGCCACGCATGTTTGTTGCGCTGTTGAAGACAGTGAGGAGTGAGGACCCTTCTCATCAGCTTCTACTTTTATTTGGGTATTGTGCCAAAAGTGATGGAAGAAAGATCCAAAAATGCTAGCTGAGGCCTAGGGTCTGGGATGGTCTAGCCGGTCATGTTTGTTGCCCACGTTGGAGACACTGAGGATCCTCCTTATCCGTTTCAGATCACATGCAAATTCAAAAATGCTACTTGTCCATGGGAGCCGGGCAAGTCCCGGGACAAGTAGCCCGACTCATGCAAATTATAAAAATGCATCTTCTTTTACATTCTTTTTTCTTTGGTCATATAAAATAATGATTAGGAAGATTTTTCATTCATTTTTTAAAGAGAAAATCTCAAATAACGCTTTACAATTTAGCTTTATTTCAAAAAAAGAATTAAACTTTTAAAACTTTTCAAATTAGTTTCTAATTTTTTAATTAAGAATATCCGGCTATTTTAAAAGTATTTTTAGAGACTTTTTTCCTTAAAACTTTTAAAATATCTAAATTACCCTTCATTTAAAACCATGATATGATTTCAGCAGCTACTACATGTAACCGATCGCTGTGGGAACACGAGTTGTCCTTAATCACCATGATAGCACCGTTAGAGGAAATGAGGAGAATATAAACGAAATGAATGAGAGTTTTATTTTAATGAAGTGTAATTTGGGTATTTAAAAAAAGTAAAAAAAAATATTGCCAAAATATAATTTTAGATGAACGGATGTCTTTAAATAAGAACTTCATGAAAAATTTAGAGACAAATTTAAAAAGTTTTGAAACTTGTATTCTTTTTTTAAATAAGGCAAAAGCTGAATGCCTTCTTTGAAAATCTTTCTTTTTAAAATCCCATCTCAATTGGATCCAAGAGGCTCGTACATAAGATGAGAGACCACATAACCCCCAAACACAAATCTTTACTGAAATTCAAGAAAATTTTGTCCAAATTTTGAAATTCTAAGACATCATGAAATTTCTAAATGCTCATTTATACTTGAGCATCCGAAAATTCCACCCAAAAGCAAAGACAATGAAATTTCTGATTTTTCAATAATTATTTTGAGACCTTTCAACTGGGATTTTAAAATGATTATAAAATAATTTGACATTTATTAATACAAAAGATAAAATGTCATATTATATCAAAAAATAAAAATCCTAAACGCATAAATTTCTGTCAGAAATTCTAATGATCCCATGTAATGAACTGAAGAGATGATAACCATCACATGAGGAGACGGAGATGACAAGTCACTTACAACATACAGCAGCCTGCATGTGCACTAAGTGGGAGGAATAGTCGCTTCGGATAAGAACCCTGTAGCTTCGGATTAGAACTGACATGACATCAATAGTAGCTTCGGATAAGATAAGAGTACGTCGTTCTCGAGTTACTCATTTACATTGTGAGCTGTGAGAAGTGGGAACTCATACGCACATGCTCTCGTATATCTAACTTCAAAAAAAGCCTATTTCTCTCGGGATTTTTGTTTGTTTTGGGACGTGGCCCGGGCTCTTGTATTATCTAACTTCAAAAAGTCTATTTGTCCCGGGATTTTTATATTGGGACGTGGCCCGGCCCCAAGACAAAAGCCCCGGGATAAATAGCACGGCTGAACTAACTTTTACAATAGAAGATTATGTCTCTAACCATTTGAAAATCTCCAAATATTAACTCCAATATGAGATTCCAAATCCTTACCTTCCATCTCGCATGAACCATTGACATTTGGAGAATTCCAAACGCTATCTGGTAAAAGATATAGAAAAAGTTGTCAATTCTTTTGGTCAATTTGGTGGGGCCTATTAAGGGTAATAAAGACATCTATCTTGTGGGGTTTCCATCTAGATGAGTCCCATTTGGACGAAGGAAGCAATTTGTGATCATTGGATGCACACGGACAGTTCAAATCAGAAGCTCGATTGGTTGACCAATGAGATTATTCGATAGAGAACCTCTTGGTTCATTATGGGCCATCTGCCCTATGTGAATTCCATTTTAGTGGGCCCCATTATGTAGATTGGGTTGATTTGTTTTATTGTGTGAAAATGATTAGTCCAAATGAAATGCCCGTTTATTCAACAGTTAATTAGATTGTTCGGTGGAGTTGATGGACCATGCATCTTGTGTGAGTGGGCCTCATTTTGAAGGTCCATGTCATCCTAGATTTATGAGGGCTGAATGATTGATGAGTTGTTCTATGGAGAAGTTCCTTATTCCGTGATGGGCCATCTGTCTTGTGGGAATTCCACCATAGATGGGCACCTATTGACAAAGGAAATAATTCCTTCATAGGGGCGGTTCAAATGAGAGAATCCATTTATTGAATGGTGAGATCGTTCAGTGCAGTGGGACCCACTTAATATAGATGTATTGCGCCAGTGAAAGCCATGCCAGGAGTCTCAACCATCTGGCATTTGATCACTAGTTATAGGAAAACCTATCAAAGGAAAAATAACAAGGAAAGTTTTCAAATAATGTCTTTAAGTCTTTATGTTATTTGAAAAAATGACAAAAGCTTTGAAACTTTTTAAATTAGTCCTTAAGTTTTTTCATAAGTTTTCAATTAAGGACACCTATCAAAGGTATTTTCTGATGGCTATTTCCTTCAATTTCTTAAATACCCAAATTATCATTAATTTAAAGCCATTACATAGTTTAAGCAGCCACTACATGTAGCCAAGCACTGTGAGGGCTGGGGATGCTAACAGTCCTTCATCATCATGAGGATGCTAGTAAAGGAAATGAGGGGAATATAGAGGAATTGAATGAGTATGTTATTTCATTAAAGGGCAATTTGGGTATTTTTTAAAAAATGAGGAAAAAAATTGTCGAAAAATTTATTTAAATATACAAATGTCTTCAATTGAAAACTTTCTTGATAATTTAGAGACTAATTTGAAAAGTTTGGGAACTTGTATCCTTTTCTAAAATAAGACAAAAATTTAAGATCATATTTAAAAACTTCTCCAAAAAATAATCACATCAGATGCAATAAAACCTAATTGCAAATTTATTTGTTTTGTGTAGGATCCATATCCGAATCCATATACTTCCAGAGATTATGTCTTATTATATACTAGCAACAAAAGCCCGTGCTTAATAAGAATCAACATTTCAAAATTTGTCTTATTATTTAATAGAAATGATGAGAGTATAGAGACAGGGGCACAACTTCACTTGCACACATATATTATATACAATGATGTAATATAAGAGAATTCTTAAATTAAATGGGGTTCATAGGACTTAATTAAATGTTTAGTGGGATAGTGGGCCTGGTTGACGCGGCGTTTCGAGGTGCTTAAATCAGGTCACATGATGTAACATCTAAAGGTGGGCCTCATATCCTAAATCCTAAAGGCATGTCCAATTGGACAATGAGATGGTAGGCCCTTGCTGACGTGGCATTCTGGGGAGCCTTGGGGGGGGGGGCGCGCACATAATGTAAATTCTAAAGGTAGGCCTCATATCCTAATTCCTAAAGGTGTGTCATGTTGTATTTAAAGGTAGGTCTCTTGTATGTTTTAAAGGTGGTCAGCATGTACAAGTGTGCAATCCTTGTACCTAAAATAACTAGTGTCGTCAGCTATGAACCATCAGATGATGTAACGGGCCAGATGTTTCGACGTAGGCTCAAGTTTGAATTAAAGCCTCGCGAGTCATGTTTAAACCATCATAGCCCATGAAACCTTAATGGCTATGAACCATCAGATGATGCAACGGGCCAGATGTCTCGACATAAGCTCAAGTCTAGATTAAAGCCCCGTAAGTCATGTTTAAACCGTCATGGCCCATGAAAAGCTTTGGCCTACATCTATATGAAGGGCTCATCTTGTAGTTTGCACGGTCTACTATTGGACTTTTGGTTGGACCCACTGCCACACAAATCAAGTGGCCTAAAGATTTGCTTATAATTTGGATAATGACAGGAAATAGGATTCAAATTTAAATGTTCATAAAAATCTCTTATGAGAGAGGTTTTAGGAGAGAAAGAGTAGCTCAAAGTGAGATGGCACCTTAAAATAATGCTGGTTTTTCGTACATATTTCTTTGAAAGGAGAGATTTTTAAGGGATGAGGTGGCACCTCTCACAGCCCACTTCCCCCTTTGCTTTAATATATATAAATTATAAGTATTATCTGCTTGATTAGAATCCAAATCCAGTAGAATTTAGATTCGAACAGCGCAATCTGGTAATATTCACATTCATCTGAATCCAGCTAAATTAGGTCTACAACCTTGATCGTGGTCCGGAGACAATTCATTCTCAACAATCCTTTCAACTTTTCTTACCAAAACGAAAACCCTTTTATTATCTTATAATGAGAAAGCGAATGAAACATGTATCATCTACTAACTCCATTAATTTGCATCTTCTAAGTGGGTCTCACAGAAAGGATAAATGTCAAGCATACTATGCAGTTTGCACCCACTCTATAGCAACCTACAGTACTTTCCCTACCTTAGAAACAGTGGCACAGTAAAAATAAAACTAAAAAACTCAAAAAGAAAAGAAAAAACTGTTAATCAAGATTCTTGGAGAGTCGCTTATATTCCATGCCTTTCACAAGTGGGTCCCGCTAGTATGGAGCAAAGTGCCAACCTTAGGGCCAGTTTGGTAACTCTACTAATATAGTGAAGTCAAGTAAAGTTGATTTTGAAAAAAAAATAATATATAAGTGGGTTATAATGATATTTTGTTTTTTGTTATTTGTTATGGAATCTTTTTGACTTTTCGTTTGAAAAAGTGAAGTTTTTTTTTTTTGTATTTTAGTTGATAAAGGTAGTTGATTTTTAACTTTTTGTATGAAAAAAATGAAGAGAGTTTTGAATAAAGTGCATTTGATGTGACATCTTGTCTGAAAAATGAAGGTTTTATTTGACTTTAATTATATTAATAAAGTGCCAAACGAAATCAGATCCCCCATTTGGACCAAACAGGGGTGACATGTTGGGGGGAGGATGAATCTTTTATCCGCCCCCTTTTGTGTCGCCCCTGTTGGACCAAACAGGGAATCCGTTTCCCAACCTTACCTGCCTCATCAATGATTTTTACTTTTTGTCCTTCTGAAACCCCATAACCAATGAATGTGATTGTCCAACTAGGGTTATTTTCAGGTTTCAGATAATTAAAAGTGGGGCATGGCTCATGAACGGATAGGATCTTGCATTTGTCACATGTGTGTGGCATCTTTGAAAGGGAAAAGTAATAAATAAGATAAAATGATACCTGAACAGAACTCTTATTGGCATTTGCTACTGCATTCCTTAAGGGCATTTTAGTCTTTTTATCCCCAAGGTATGGTTGCATGAAGAAGATACATAGAGAATGTGGAATTGCTTGGTTGGTTAGCAAACACGTTTTTGATCGGGCTGTTTAGGGTTTAAACGCTGGATATGTTTTTTCTTTTTGCTTGTGCGGGCTCCCATTTTAATTATATGGGCTTTCTTCTCATGTGTAGGAAGGGCAGAACTACGCTGCATCGTAGTATGATACAGCACCCAGGCTAAAATCATGGGTGGGGGCTACATTTGAAAAATCCAAACCGCTTCACTGCCCAAAGGCCCCATTGTGTACTCTGAATCTAAAAATTTAAAATCTATTTCAGTGGCCTACCGATGGATTGGCCAACAGATTTCACACAAAGAGGCTCCTTCCATTTTTGCCCTTTAAAAAGAGGAAAATAAAGAAAGTTAATCACAGATTTTAAGTTTAGTTGATCCAACGGCAGCCATCTCACTAATTTGAATGATAATCCAACATCTTATCACCATAATGGTACTAGGACTAACAAGAGGTCTGGATTTTCCGAATGTGACCCCCACCTATGATTTAACCCGGGTGCTGCATCATACTCGCTGCATGGTAGTTTTGCCCGTGTATGAATCTATTCTTATTTGAGTGGGCTGTCTTTCCATATGTGCTGATTCCCGTACGGGCGCCTTGGCTCGGGTAGGAAAAAAAAAAAAAAAAACCCACAGTAGAAATCAGTCCAACTTGCACAACGTGTTATGCTGGCGCATCAGTTAATATAGATATCCATTTGCAGGTGATTACAAATCAAGACATTGAGTAACTGGGTGTTGGAATTGACGATGACCTCCAACAAATGTTTAAATTGCGACCTCTTCCTACCTTAATCTATTTTCTTTTATCATCATCACCCTTCTCGTCGTTGTTATTATTATTATTATTATTACCATTGTCTATAAGTGGAGACTACAAAGAGTCGTACGTGTGTTGTAATGACTTGCAAGGGACTTCTCATCTGCGTCCACTAATTTTTTACTTGTTGGTCTTTTACTTTTAGTGGTCGGGAATTTTTTTTACTTTTGTTACAAAAAGGATATTTTTTGAGGGCTTCTAAATACACAATGATTTGAATCCTTCACACATAGATTTTTTTTAACTTTTTTAATACATTTATATCCCTATATGAAAAGACCAAAAAGGACAATCACCTATCACACCCGAACCTCTAATTTCTCTTTGCACACTGTCTCATTTCACTTTCATCGTTCCATTCCCATTACTCTTGTTCCTCTCATTCCACCGTCTCATTCATCCTTTCACTCTTATCCCCTTCTTCCTCCAATCTCATTCTTCCCTTCACATCACCATCTCTCCCTTTATTACATTCCACTCTCCCATCATATCCCACCATTGTCGGACATATTACTTCTTAGTGAAACCTCACTCTCAATATCATTTTTTTTTTTTTGTCTAATGGATGAGCAAACTAACAAGCAAAATGTAGTTCTCGAACATAATAGCAATGAGAAGGTGAGTTTTTGTGTTCTTTTTTTTTATTTTGGCATTTTTCGAAGCTTATAAAGCCTTTTTTATTTTCTGTTGCCGCGAAACGTTCAAACTTTCAGTGCAGAACAAACTGTCAATGTTCAACCTCTTATAGTTGAACATATCAATTTTGCTCAACCGTATCTGGCTGGACAAAAACTTTATTTTCAACCAAATAGGGCCGAACGAAACAATTCAGTTTATCCATATATGGCTGAATATAAAATGTTTGTTCAGCAAGATACTACCGAACAATGGCAGTTTATTTTCAATTTCTATAAAATATGTTCCTCCCTCTCCTCTAATCAATCATTGCTTTAATGTAGGATGTTGTGTCTACACAGTGTAGTCCAGTTCGCTCAGAATGCGTAGTGGACTATAGTCATGAATTTAACACTAAAGAAATATAGTTGAATTATATTTAAAATGAACGTTATGAGATAATATTATCTTATTTAATTCTATTATGTGCAGATATTCAACAGTCGGGAAGCATTAATCACGTGGGCTCGTGACGTTTGAAGGAGAAACATATTTGTTATTGTCATTAAGGAATCAAAGAAATTGCCAATTCTTGGTGCTTCAACATCGTTGGGATACAAACCAAAAAGAAAACAAAAGGAGAATGTGATTCGGACTGGATCAACGAGGCTTGTTTCTCATATAGAATCATTTACAGAGAGATTGAGGCCTTATATAAGCAATATAAAGGAAGTTGCAGCTGATGGTAATTGTGGCTTCAGAGCCATTGCTGGATTGATTGGGCTCTCATTGAAGATGGATGGGCACAGGTTAGGACAAATATACTGGACGAGTTGGTTGCTCACGTGGATCAATACAAGCTGTTATATGGGCGGAGAGTAGGGTTCAAGAACTAATTGACACATTATCATATTTAGATGATCACCCACCCTATCAACATTGGATGACTATGCCTGACATGGGACATCTTATATCATCCCGTTGTAATGTTGTTTTGTACCACTTGACCATGAAACAATGTCTTACTTTTCTACCACTCAGGTCAGTACCATTGACATATGCCTCTCGCAGTGAGATTGCGATAGGATTTGTCAATGTCAATCATTTTGTTGAGGTATTATATCGATTGGTATTCATCATTCAATTGCTTACAAAATAGAATCCACCCTTCAAAGTAAATACACCCTACAAAATACATCCACCTTTCAAAATACTTCAACCCTTCAATTTCTACTACTACCCCTATTGGTTCTGCATGTGTAAGTAACCGATGTCAAACGGGGGCTCCGAACAGTACGTTGGACTTCTTCTATAGAAGCTCTCTGCAACAATCTGTGAATCTGATCAATAGAAGTGTAGAGCATGTCCAGGTCCTATATGCACTCTTCATAACCCTTCTGAATTATTGAATCCGCGATAGTTAGAGCATTCTCATTCCGCTGCATTTAGACATACTGAAGACTCTGAATCATAATCACGTGGAACAAAAGTAAAGCGATGAGTCGGATTTTGGACCATCATATGTGTAACTCGTGAGTACCATTCCATATAACTGGGTACGCTATTGAGAGAGGCTGAACAGAGTGGATTTGTACTTCCCCGAGAGGCTGAACGTACTAGGTTTGTTCAGTCTCTTAGGGCTGAACATAGTGGTTCTGTTCTGCCCTGAGAGGCTGAACAGACTGGATCTAAGCTTATTTTCATGAATTGAGTTTTAAGCCTAGGAAACTTTTGCAAAATGGCTAAGAAGTCTGACAAGGGAATATCAAGTTAAACAACAGTTCGAAACTCTCAATCCAATTTACAAGCATCACAAAGTTCAGAATAACAAACAAATTTC
Source organism: Camphora micrantha (assembly GCA_003546025.1). NCBI lineage: Eukaryota > Viridiplantae > Streptophyta > Magnoliopsida > Laurales > Lauraceae > Camphora > Camphora micrantha. The sequence continues at coordinate 57,617,157 of QPKB01000001.1, forward strand.
CAAATGTCCAAGTAGGAGAAGGGAGAAGGGATGGAGGAGAAACTCCCAAGACAAATCTCAAAATTAAAAAAAAAAAAAAAAAAAAGATCAATCTTAAAAACTCCTAAGACAGATAGAGAGGCAGAAGAAGAAATGGAGGAGAAGGGATATTATCGATTGGAAGGAAGAGGGCTCCGAACGTCCGTTGACAATGGCAAGAGAGGCTCCAAACGATTTGAGTGTAGAGAGAAAGGGGATAGGGCATTTTAGGTATGTTTTGACTGTGTGGAAAGCAAAATCGAATTTTAAAATTTTTATGCCGAGTGTGGATAGAATTTGTGTGTAAATGGTTCAAATCGTTGTGTATTTAGAAGCCCTCTATTTTTATTTTTTTTGTCATTTAATGGAGAAAAGATGTTGCTTTTTTACTTCTTTTTTTTTTTTTTTAAAGAAGGAAAATTTGGATTTTTATACTTTTGATACGACCCATTGTCTTATATTGTTTGGATAATGGAGGTTTTACCTCACTCTACTTCAATTCACCACGCATCCAAAAATGCCCGGGTTGTTTGGCAACTTCACTAATAGAGTCAAGTGAAATAAAGTTCCCATTTCCAAAAAAAAAAAAGTCACATCAAAATTTAATTCAAACTTCCTAACTTTTTTTAAAAAATAAATAAAAAAGCAACACATTTCTCCACTAAAAGACAAAAAAATCTCTACTTTTCTATACAAAAAGTAAAAAAGACTCTATATTTTAGTCTTTCTTCAAAGTAATTTTTACTTCACCCCACTTTATTAGTAAATTTTTTAATTTAAATTAAAATATTTTTGATGTGACATGTCATTTGACAAATAAAGACTTTGCTTGATATTTACTATTCTCGGAAAGTGACAAACGGGCTTTTTAAACATGAAAAAAAGAAAGATGAAGAAATGAGGGGCTGAGTGCAAGTAGGTTGCATCGAAGAGAGAAAAATAGAAAGGCAAAAAAGAGGAGAGAAAAAAAATTAAAAAGAGGAGATTATCAAACAGCATACGAAGCTGAGAGAGCAGCCAGTAGCATGCTTTCTCCTTCACAGCTTCACTGTCTAGAGTGAAAAATGGCAGACGGCCAGAAACCAGGGCCCCGAATGGCTCTTCTTTTAATATGTTAAGTTACTATATGTAAAGACAATGCTCTCTCTTTTTAAGTTGAAAGATGCCAGTTGTCACTTTACTTTTTCTCTTTGGCCTTTTTTTTCTTCCGACAGTGCCCTCTCTCTCTCTCTCTCTCTCTCTCTCTGAGTTTACTTTAAAGATGCCCGCAGTCACTTTACTTTTTTGTCCTTTTTCTTTTATTTCTTTCTATTAGAGTGTCCTCTCTCTCTCTCTCTCTCTCTCTCTCTCTCTCTCTCAGTTTACTTTACTTTAAAAACGCCAGCTGCCTACCTCTTGTCTTTTCCTGTTTTCATTTCTCCTTCTTTCCTTTTTCTTTTTCTTTTTTTTTTTTTTCCAACGGGTCTGGACTCGGGCGAGTCCTGCATAAACACCATCGAGTTGGGGCGACCCAACTCAGCAGGGGCCGAGTTAGGGAGACCCTACTTTGTAGGGGATGAGTCTGAGCTACCCGAATTGGGTCAATTTTTTAAACAATGATTTCAGCTTCTAAATGGTGCGGAGAAGTAGATGCAATGTCTCTTTTTCTAACAGCTCACCATTAGATGCATGTAGAAAGTAGAGGAAAAAAATAGAGGCGGGTGAATAGTGATTCTAGCTCAACAATGCCTCAGGCCAATTTTTTATTTTCTTTTCAAAATCTAAGTGCGTAAATCAAGATCCAAACTAATGTAAATGTTCACAAGATTAAACACGGCCATGAGACCAAACTTTAACCGTTGAATTATCACCAATCTTGAGATATGTTAAAAAAATGAGCCATTTGATTCAACTTTCTGGAATCTGTGTGCCCCCAAACACAAGATCATAATCGTTAGATCCCTTTGGAAGGTTGAAAATGGCTATGTGGTCAATTTTCAAGGCATAATAGCTTGCGGATCTCGAGATATTTGCAAAACAATATCAGCCATTGATGTATTATGCTTAATTCTGAATTTGTCCATAAGCAGTAGCATTTTTCTATTTTTTATCATTATTTTTGGGATAGTATAACCTGATCCAAACCGTTGAAATTGTTCTTAAGATCAAACCCAGCTAAAAGACCAAATTTCAGTCGTTGGATCATCATCAATCTCAAGATATGAGAAAAAAATGTAATCCATTTAATAGTATTTTCTGAATTAAGTGGGCTCCAAACACAAGATTCAACCGTTAGATCTCTTTGGAAGGATTAACACGGCCATGGGGTCAATTTTCAAGGCTTGATGCCTTGTAGATCTCGAGCAATTTGTGAAAAACTTTCTACCATTGATATAAAAGAATCTATTTAACATAGATCGTTGCATTACCAAACACTCATTTTGATTATAGCCTCTTTTTTTATGACTCGTTTTTTTAATGGCTCTATTTTGATGGGTCTATTAAAAAACGAACAGAGATAACAAGCAAGCCCTAGAGTAAATATTTGATTTTACAAGGATTCTTCAAGTGAGGATCGAGACTTAAGTAAATATCTGGTTTTAGTAGAAATTTTAGAAGAATCACTATTTTTCTTTTTTCTCTTTTGACTTAGGAAAAGATTCTAGCTCACAACATTCTTGCCTCTTGGGTATGTATTTAGCACAAAGACTAGTAATACTTCACCATATTTGAGTGAAAAAAAGTGGAGCGGAGGACAAAATGAATGATGTGACACCATCAGGGGCAGACCCAGGAATATTTTCTTGGGGGGTTTCTCTTTTGACGCATATGTAAAATTATAAATTTTCCTAAAACATAAGGGGGTTCTCTGAAATTTTGGGGGGGCCATGGCACCTGCCATCCCCTCCCTTGTTCCACCACTGGACACCATCTTAGCTTCATCCCATCAACTTTTTTTTTTTTTTACCCCAACCAAGGGGTTGGGACCCAGCCCCATACACACAGAAAGAAAGCTCACGCAAGTGGGAAGGGCGACCGCACACGCGGAAAGAGGTGACGTATTCAAGGTCGAACCCCTCATTTACCACTTGGTCAACCAGGAGAGTTCCGCATTATTAAAATTATAGAGAAGATACGTCATTATTTTAAATTGCACTATCTGGGATTCCCATTTTCTTTGCAAATACAGCACACTCAAGTTAGAAACAATATTTGATCAGTTAGGAAACACGTTCTTATAGAAAATGTTGAGATTTTATGGAAGAGTATATAAAGCGTCGACATTATCTTTATGTTTTTCAGATTGATTTAATTTTTTATAATAATTAATTAATGGGCATAAATATATTTTATCCATATATATTTAAGTATAAAAAATGGAGAATATAAATTAACTTTGCAATTTGATCATATAAAATAGACAATAATTTATAAGTTAGAAGAAATTTCTTCATTTAAAAGATATTTGTCCAGCTCATAGAAAAAGGAAATGCGCATAAACTAAACATTTTACACTAATATTCGGTTGACTTGCGCTCTGAGTATCTTCGAACCGTGCTTCGAAGATAATTGAGCTGTGCTTCGAGGAGGAATTTTCCATTAATAATTCTCTAGTTAATATATATTTTTCATTATCTATATGGAAATACGTTCTTATAGCTAAGTACCCCCATCCTATCGTATCTTTATGATTTCCAACTACCCCGTAATTCTCGGGAAGAGAATAGAAGTGGGGAGTTATAAAAGGGCATCAACAACCCCATCCCTCCGCAACAAATCCTAGCAGGGATCGAGAAGGTCATATCTCGTGGCTGATCCTTGATACGAAGGTCTCTCCCTCCCTCCCTCCCTCCCTCCCATCCTCACTCAAAGATTGAATCTTGTGTTTTTTTGCATTTGTCTTGCAGAATTTTAAATCTGTGTTTTTGGTAACATTATGTTTTATGTCTCATTATGGGCATTGTGTCATATCACTCAATTTTATAGAGCCACTATAAATTAAGAAGAAATAAATAGTATGGGATTTACATGATTTTGACATGAATTAGTTCTGACTAATCATGCTTCTTTCCCATTAAACATGTCATAATAATGTTTAGTTTATTTGTACTTCTTTGCTGTCCATGGTCTTTTTGTTTCTTGCCATTTGAAATACTTCCTGATGTTAGATTTGTTGAAGGTTGTGCCCTTTTCAGATTTATCCAAAGAATCATAAAAAAAAAAAAAAAAAATCACTACGTATGAAATCCCCAACAGAAAAATGCATGGCTGGGTGGTATCAGCCACATCCATCATATTTTTTAGTTAAAAAAAAAAAATTCAAAATTTCAAGGATAACAAATTTGTCCTCGAAGTCTGCTTTATGTGGTGAGATGGCAGTATTGAAGGCTTTAATCTATACTACAAAGCCCTCAAGGGAAGTTATCAGCTTGATATTCACTTTAAGGCTACAAAATCAAACCATAATGTGTCTAAAATCCATCATTCCCCAATCGCCTTCACTCTTAAATATCTAGAGGATTTGTGACGTTTTGGTTAATTTTGGGGACGTGACAGGATTAGTGTTTGAGGTAAGGAATGAGAGATTAGAAGAGGGAACATGAATGATGAACCAAATGACGACTAACCTAGAAATGGTGTTATGGGACCAAAATACGCATAGCGGAAGAAGTGTGGGCTGCAATGGGTAGTTTTTGATATATATTTTTTCTTAGTAAGGATTTAAACAGATCTTGTGAAACTATCTTCTTATTAACATTCATATACAGTTACTTTGTTTTTTTACATGACTTTTGCATAGTTATATTAAACTGTCAAATCATGTATCATGATGCATGTTGATATTTGTGTAATGTATTGTTCTCCACTCGCTTGCAGGGATGTCTCAAGAGAAGGGAAAGACGTATGTCGTGTACGAAGGTCGTAAGCCAGGGATATATGATTCCTGGCCCGAATGTAAACAGCAAGTTGACGGTTTCTCTGGTAACTGCCACAAATCTTTTAAGCAGCCTGATGTCGCAGAAAGAAGCTTCGAAAAATTTCAAGGTGATTTCAAGGGCCAATCAATGTACAAATTTTCGGAACCCAAAACTGAGCGGTTTTATCACGAATGAAAAAAGGTTGGCGTCCAAGTAAAATGGGAAGTGAGTGCCTTCTAGTGTCCAGTAGTAGATGTCAAGCACTCATTTGTTTTTAAGAAACTAGTTTGGAAGTGGGTTTCTATAGATCTCATGTTTGGTTGTCTATGAAATGGGAAGTGGGTGCTTCTAGTGTGTGTCCTGTAGTAAATGTAGAGAATAATTTCTATGGTACTCATGCCTATGGTTTGATATTAGTTTGCATGTAGATATGTTTTATGTTTTTATTGAATTCGAAGTGTTGGAGTAGTTGTGTATGAAACGAGATTCATGGTTTGGAGGGGTATGTTTTATGTTCTTATTTAATTTGAATCATTGGAGTGCTATAGTTTTGTATGAAATGAGATTCATGGTATGTAACAGGTACTTTTGACAGGTTGAAGAAGATTTAGACCGCCTCCCTATTAAGCAGAGACTCCGTTGGATTTTTCTTTATGTTTTTTGAATTTGCGTGTGTAGATCGGTTCTTTTTTGTTTTTTTTTTCTTTTGCTTTTTTTTTTTCTATCTATAGAGCCCGGTACATCTGGGAAAGAAGCCCATGAAGTAGGAAGAAAGCCCGGCGCTCCCGTGAAGGAAGCTTGAAAATTCTGGTTTAGTACCTGACTTTGTCATGTTTTGATCATTTCATTTGAGCATATTTCTCAAATATTTTTGCTCTATTTATTTAGTTCGAAAACGTAGACCTGTAGCTGGCTATGACTAAAATATTTGGGTCTTGGTCGAGGTAATTTCGGATCCGACACGCATTTGTGGGCCAAGGTGAAATGACTTTGAGATCCTGTATCTATATAATACCAACTCCAATGGTGATCTCAATGATAATAAAAATAACACATATCTGTAGGCCCCAGTGTGGACCAGGGGAAATATGGGCCTGGTCAGACCGCTCCTGCTTAGTATTGGGCTTAACTTTCAATAGATTGGCCAATGGGCCAGAGAGTGAGGCCGTGGCCCGGACCATTTGCAAAAAGCATAAGCCCCTCTGTGTAAAATATGTCTGAGTGGTCCTCGGCAGGTAAGCATACAACACCTAGGCCTGTCCTGTTTGACTATCGGGCAGCGAAAGTGAGGCAGAGGCCTAAGCTAGCTCATGGGCCTAAAATTTCAGAGTGAATCCAGCCCAATGCATACGGGTGGATTGGTCTCGGCCTGGTTAGAATCATCTAACCATTAATTTCAGAGTGAATTCAGTTCGTCGTGATGATCTTTAGTGAGGGTCACTTATTATAATCTAAATCACTGAAAAAGTAGTTGTCCTCCCTCTTAATTGGTCTCTTGCCAAATATCATTTAATAAGGTTTGGGTCTACCAATATTAATGGTTCAGATTTTATTGAGTGAGCCTTGAGACATCACCAATTATTATATTATTATATATATATGAACCGAACTGAACTCAATTGTTTAAATAAATCAGACATTTGCACCCAATTGTTTTTGATCCTGAATTCAATTGGTTTTGACCGTCACTTCAACTTCCGTAGAACTATTAATTTCTACCTCACATTGATTTTTTTGCTTGGGAAACATAAATAACGATATTCTTCCCCAACTCTTCGACTTGAGAAGTTGAAACCCTTCATTTGCAACTTGGCAAGCTCCTTTCCCTCCATGAATCATGCATCATGGGCATTGATGATGCTCGAGACCTCTATCTTTGTTCTTTACTTGCTTATTTATTCTTTATATTTATAAATGCCATCTTTCATGTGAGAATGCACTCGCTTCCTTGAGATTTGTGGGTATGTTGCTTCCCCTCTCTTTGCTTTTGCTACTCTTTACATATTTTCTTCTTTTATTATATATGGTTTTTTTTTTTTTTTTATGATGGTTGAAAGTTTTAATTTTTTTTTCTTTTGATTTGATTTAACATGGGGTTTTAGTAATTTTTTGAAAATTGCTTATTTGGGTACATTCATTTTGGAAATCTGATTTCTCTCTATCCTTTTCCCCTTTTCCCTTATTTTAAATTTTGGTAGGTTGTTGGGTAATTTGTTGAAGTTTGTTGATTTAGGTACTTCTATTTTTGAATATTTAGCTTCTTATATTCTTAATGAGAAGAAAAAGGAGAGAACAAAGGTACTTATCAATTTCCCCAAAAAAATGATTTTCATTCTTATCTATTTATTTTGTTTTCTCTCAATGACTTATTAGATTTATGTGATTTTCATAATAGTGTCGTGTGAAAGGATGTTTCAGATGATTGTGGGCATTTCCTTAGTCGGACAAATGTTTTGTAAATATGGGGCCTACTTTTCAGGATTGAAATTGTTCATATGGTGGAAGGTAGCCCTGTTGGATGATCCTAACCATCCAATAAGGTTCCATTAATAATATACGAACCCATAGCTTGAATTTCCCATTGTAATTAGATCAATAAGATTGTCTGATAGGTGAGATGAATGTGCACCTCAAGGGGGGCCATACCTGTGCCTTAGCAATTTGAATGAAAAAAAAAAATGCAATTTCTTTTAATTGGAATCAACTGATATCCAATATGTAGCAGTCTTTATGATGGGTCATTATATAAAATTATTACTAATTTAATAGTATTTAATTACCTAGTCACTAACTAAACTAGATTCTAGGAACCCTTAAAAAAACCAAGAAAAAAAATGCCGGAAGGATTTTGACAGAGGCCAAAATTGAATGGGAAAAGCTCTTTATGTTGGCTTTGTAAAAATCACTAATATTTATAATTTTAGAAAGAGGTAAAAATAAACTCTAGAAACCATAAAAAAATATAATGTAGAAAGAATTTTGACCGTGACCACGGGAAAAGCTCTTTAGATGGCTTTGCATGAATCGCCATTATTTACAATTTCAGACAAAGTGGAAGATTACTAGACCTTTTATGCATTCTGTCAAGTTTTTGTGTGTCACAGGTACACTAATATATGTGATACAAGTTTAAGAATAACTATCGAAAAGTTATTTTGAAAAGTTAATTTGTATCAATCTAAGGGTCGTTCAAGTAGTATAAGGCAATTACTTCATTTTCACAAGTTTGATGCACAAGGTGCTTCAAAGGGAAATTACTGTTCCGTATGACCTTTAATTTGCTTTTATAGATTGTGATCACTCTATCAAAAGCTGATAAGAATCTATGGCAACAAAATTGCCACTTCACATGAAGCTACGGATATAAGGTAAATTCTAATAAGCTGTTACACATGAATTTAACTTTTTTTCCCTCAAGTGGTTGCTTCAATCATGTTGGAATTCATTATACACAATTATGTTTTCCACTTTATTTGTTTGTGCTTTGTGTATGTGCTATGTGTAGCTCTGTGAATGGACAAGCATTTTACTTATTTAAGACAAGAACTATATTGTTCTTAGCCCTCATATGAACAATAAGTCTCCTATCAACCAATAATCTCAAAGATCTTGGTGTGGAAGATTATAATCCCTGCTATGCTGCCTAAATATGTGCTCCATTAAGGGACCCATTGATAACTTGGATATTCCTCCAAAATCTTTTGTTCCTTCCCCTCATTTATTTATTTATTTTTATTTTTTTTGGGATTTAGGAACTAGATTCTTTATTTCAACTCCTTCAGTATATCTTTATTTCATCTACTTACCTCAATGATTGTAGAGCACTATTGACCTTTGTGGCCGAAGCCATTGAATCTTTTTATCCTATTTTTTGGTTATATGACAAAGACAACAACTTTTTTGAGCTAAAATCACTCTGTTATTAAGGGATAGATTAATGGCAGATTAACCACAATTGGTTTATTGGTAAATTAGGGGTCGAAGTTGAAGGTTTAGTTGTTTACCTATCTGTAGAGTGAGAAATCTAAAGATTATCTCATCTGAGACTGTGATGTGCAATTATGGGATGTTTAAACTACCGCTCATGTGATTATTTCACGTGCATTTCTGCTATAATTTGCAAAACAACAACTGATATTTTTTATGTAACTGTTCATTTCACATGCATCTCTCTAAATTATTGTCCAGTTAAATTCTATTTATATTCACAATAATCTGGTGTGTTTTTCATGTAACTGTTCATTTCTTTCCCCTAAAGCTTCGAATAGGATTACCACTAAAATCAAAATATCACATAGTTTCTTTCCCTAACTCAATGTTGCATTTAAACACACTCCATCAAAATGTGCCATAATTCCCTAAAATCTTTCTTACCTACCGTTTCCACTAGATGAAACTCTCAAATCAAAATCGCACGGAAGACTTGAAAGAATGAAAAAGAAAATGAGAAGATAATTAGGTCGAGTACTCTGCAGATCTAACTATTGAAGCCATGATGCTAGATTCCTATGCCGTTGATCTCAACAAAGAAGAAAGTATGCGAAACTATCATTCCTAATCAAATTTGAATTTTATCCATTTTCTTAATGCCTATGTTTCTTATCAGGTTTTAGTTTGCTTGAGATGTTGGATTTGATAGAGTAATGTGTTCTTTAGGTTTGAGTAATTTCAGATCTTTTTTTATTATTTAATTAGATTTTTTGTTAAATTTTATTGTGTTTTTATATTTGTTGATGAAGTGGTTTTTTTTTTTAAATTGCCAATAGATTCGGTTAATTGAATTGGGGATTTGTTTGGATCAAGATTCTTGGCATTTGATAGATGAAACTTCTCAAGTCTCTATATTGCTCAAAAATGTGCGCGTCATGGGAGAAAAATGTGTAAAATAAGCCATTTGCTCCTATGAATATCTTTTTCCCACGTATTGGCCTCATACCAATCTCCAAAGGGTATTGTCATGCCCCGAAACCAAACTTTTATAGTGGTCTGACTTCTGGGAACGTGATTTGGAATTACGTAAAAATTATATTTCTCCAGGATCCGCGTGTTTGAGGATATCAAAGTTCCAATACAGCTTGAATATCTTGCGGAAGCTTATGTGGCGTTGCGACTTGTATCCCATGGCCATCAGATTCCGTGTCGCACTCAACCGCTAGCATCTAGCTATGATCATATTAGGGCCCATATCAGACTGGAACAAACCATAATAACAAAATACAGAGGTGATTGTAACATGATTATTTATTTCCTACATATGTTCAAGTTACAAATTAACAAAGTGTATTAATTACAAAGAATAAACGCTAATAAAAGCAATAGAAATGTAATAAACTAAATACACACTACCCCAAATGTGAGACGTACTCTGGTACTAGACATAATGTCTAAATGACATCATCGGTAATACGAACCTGAGAGAATGCATGGCTCTACAGCCAATCACACGCACTTCAGCTCAGGCCGAAGAACCTGCTACCTAGAGCACCAAACGAACAAGGTCAGACATGACGGTCTGGCAGGTGATTGAGATGGATAAAAAATATATTGATTAATAAAAACATGTGATAAATCAAGTTATTTGATCAAAAGTTGCATATATCTAATACGAGTATAAAACAGAGTTTAAAATAAAGCCTACAAGCAAATACGAAGTACATGTAAAACATGATGTGTACATAAAACATAACATAATGTCAGAATGAAATCTCCAATTAAAAACATAGATAAATCGGTTAATAAAACGAGCTAGAAAATGAAGTTGAGCTTATAGCAAAGAACACTGACAGATTGGCAACAGCTCAAAGCTAAATTGCACACCAAGCACATAAATAGTCTCCGGCACATAAAGTGACAGGGGCACACTAGGCATACATAGTCTTTGGCACACGAGGTGATAGGAGTACACTAAGCATATAATAGACCAGTATAGTTGGCCATCACATTAGGCATCGGCCGCGGAACCAGGCAAATAACACAGGGGCACACTAGTGGTACTTTTATGAGCTATATTAAATCTATTTATGGACTTCTTATTTCTTTATCTCTTAGTGAAAACCAAGTTTTATTTGCATCTTTAATTTATTTTATGTAATTTGCACTACTAGAAAATTGACTTTTAGCGACCGCCAAAAGCCGTCGCTAAAAGTCTATTGGCGGTCGCTAATAGTCTGTAGCGACCGCACTGTGACCGCGCAGACCCCGTCGCGGAAAATTCGTCGCTAAAAGTATTAGCGACCGCCACATGGCGGTCGCTAAAAGTCAATTTTTATTATTTTTTTAATTTTGTTTAATAGTATTAGCGGCCGCAAAAGTTCAATTTTAATAATTTTTTATAATTTTAAAATTTTTTTTAATAGTGGCGGTCGCTGATACTAGGATTGGCGGCCGCAAAAGCTAATTTTTATTTTTTTTTATAATTTTAAAATTTTTTTAAATAGTTTTAGCGACCACCACTGGCGGTCGCTAATAGTAACATTGGCGGCCGCTAATGGCCAGTAAATTTTTTTTTCGATTATTTTTCAAATTTCTCAATTTTATTCCTGTACCTGAATTTGTACTAAATAGATCATATACAACTACTACCATCCATTACAAATACCAATAACAACTACTACCATCCATTACAACAACTAATAATAAAACAAAATCTTATATTAATAATGTTCAAAATATTACAAAAGTTTCAACAAATTCTATCCATTACAATTCCAGCAATAAAAATAAAAGAAAAAAGAAATCAAATTGTCCGTGCAAGGTACCGTATGGATACGATGCTCTCAAACCTGAAGAAAAAAGAGAAATAAAAATATTAATAGTTAATTATAAAAATTGGCAATTTACAGCAAATATATAAAAGAAAATTAAGTATTAAAATTCAAATTTTGAAATTTAAACCTACGTTTCAGCTTTACGAGCAATCCGTGAGTCGGAATATCGTTCCGTCAATTCCTGCAAGTCAGAAATGACTACGGGCACGTGCCCGTCCAGTTTCACAGGCAACGGAGCCCGTTTACTCTTTTTGGGCGCCTAGAGCCCGATTTTCTAAGTTTTCAGTTAAAGTATCGAGTTAAACATACGTTTCAGCTTTACGAGCAATCCGTGAGTCGGAATCTCGTTCCGTCAGTTCCTGCAAGTCAGGAATGACTACGGGCACGTGCCCGTCCAGTTTCACGGGCAACGGAGCCCGTTTGCTCATTTTGGGCTCCGAAAGCCCGATTTTCTAAGTTTTAAGTTAAAGTATCGAGTTAAACCTACGTTTCAGCTTTACGACCAATCCGTAAGTCGGAATCTCGTTCCGTCAGTTCCTGCAAGTCAGGAATGACTATGGGCACATGCTTGTCCAGTTTCACGGGCAACGGAGCCCGTTTGCTCATTTTGGGCTCCGAAAGCCCGATTTTCTAAGTTTTAAGTTAAAGTATCGAGTTAAACCTACGTTTCAACTTTACGAGCAATCCGTAAGTCGGAATCTCGTTCCGTCAGTTCCTGCACGTCAGGAATGACTACGGGCATGTGCCCGTCCAGTTTCACGGGCAACGGAGCCCGTTTGCTCGTTTTGGGCGCTGAGAGCCCGATTTTCTAAGTTTTAAGTTAAATACCAATTCGTAGAAAATTTTCTAAGCCCGATTCCTGCGATGCATAACACGTGTTAACAACAAGTATGATAATTTAGGAAAAAAATTGACAAATTACTCTTATGAATGAGTGATAACTTACTAAGTCAAAGCCACAACAGTTGGGGTGTTGAACAACACCCACCGATGAACTTGAATCCACTCAATATTGTTGAGATCAAACTGCGTACCCTGCCCAACTGGACCGTCATTAATCCGCGAGGGCCTAGTCAACTTTGTTTCAATATTATCTTTAAGATATGCTGCGCAAAAATTGGTGCACTCATCCATCCAATACCCCTTAGCTATTGATGCCTCTGGACAGGCTCTATTACAAACATACCTCTTCAAAGTATTCATGTACCTCTCAATTGGATACATCCATCTGAATTGGACGGGGCCACCAAGCAAGGCTTCACTAATTAAGTATATGGTCAAGTGAACCATGACATCGAAAAATGCAGGTGGAAAAAGTTTTTCTAGATGACACAACGTCACAGCAATCCTCTCTTGCAGACCATTCAGCTCATCAATTCGGTGAACTCTATAACACAATTGTCTGAAGAAGTTACTAAATTCAATCAACGGCGCTACAACATTCTTAGGCAAACAATTCCTTATGAAGATAGGCAGTAACTGTTGAATGAGAATATGATTGTCATGACTCTTCAAACCCTGTAATGTTCTTTCTTTCATGTTCACGCGCTTAGCAATATTCGAACAGTACCCGTCAGGAACCTTGACACCCTTCAGAACAGAGAGGAAGACATCTTTCTCATCTTTACTCATCGCGTACTGCGCAGGAGGCATGTATGCCTTGTTTGACTCTCTCGGCTGCAAGTGCAACGGTTTTCTCAAGCCCATTTCTTCCAAGTCACGACGTGCATTGACACCATCCTTCGACTTCCCCTGAACACCGAGAATGGTCCACAGTATATTATCACAGACGTTCTTCTCGATGTGCATAACATCTAAGTTGTGCCTGAGTAAGTTATCTTTCCAGTATAATAAATCGTAGAAAATACTTTTTGTCTTCCAATTATGACTTCGTCTTCTATTTGCACTAGGAATAGAAGGCAGCGGGAGGGCTAGTAAATCTTAAAAATCATACACAGTACGTATTTGCTCATGCTCGAGCTGTGACAACAATTCAACTCCCGTCATTGTTCGAGGTGCTGGACCATATTCTCGAGTGCCATCAAATGACACTTTGTCCCTCCTGAACCTATGCAATGGAGGTAGAAAACATCTATGACCCGTGTATACCCATTTTCTGTCGTGCTTCAACTAAGTTGACTTCTTCTCCTGATTGCAGCAAGGACATGCAAACTCTCCCTCTGTGCTCCAACCTGACAAGTTAGCGAACGCAGGGAAGTCGTTGATTGTCCACAATAATGCGGTGCGCAGTTTAAACATTTTATTGCCTTTGGCATCAAATGTCATCAGACCATCGGCCCATAATTCCTTTAATTCATCAATCAAAGGTTGCATATATACATCAATCTTGTCCCCTGGTCCTCTTGGTCCATCAATAAGTGTGGATAGGATCAGAAAAGGTTGCTTCATACACATCCATGGCGGGAGATTATAAGGTACCAAAACGACTGGCCACGTGCTGTGATTTGCCCCTGTCATGGATCTGAATGGACAAAAACCATCTGCAGCCAAACCAAGCCGCACATTGCGACAATCCAAGGCAAAGTCTAGATTCCTTCGATCGAAGTCTTTCCACGCTGAGGAATCTGCTGGATGGGTTAACTTACCATCGTCCCTGTTATTCTCGGCATGCCATCTCATCAGTTTAGAAATATTTGATGACATAAAAAGCCTCTTCAACCTTGGCTTCAGTGGGAAATATCTCACGTGCTTTGCTGCCACAAGTTTGCCACGATTTATAACACTTGTAGAACTATTCTGATAATTTTGTCCAACCCCGTCCTCCTTCCATCTCGAAGTTTGACACACGATGCACTTATCAAGATGGGTATTCTCATTCCTAAACAACATGCAATTGTTCGGACATGCATCCAAAGTCTCATATGTGAAGCCTAAATTTTCAGTTAACTTGCGAGCCTGATAGTAGGACTCTGCAAGTTTCGGGCCCGATGGGAGCACTCGATGCAACAACTGGAGGAGCATATCGAAGGACGTGTCAGACCACTGATTCAATGCCTTCAAATGTAACAGCTCCACGATAAAGGACAATTTACTGAAGTCCTTGCATTCAGGATACAATTATGTCTATGCATCGTCTAGAATTTCAAAATATCTCAGGGCTTCTTCATCAGCACCAGAGCGAGGATTACTCCCACCCGCCCCCTCAGTCTCACAGCTTGTGTATTCAGGTGCCAACCCACACGCGATATCATTTAGCATCGCGATCATCGGATCCGTCTCTGACATATCATCAACCTCAATTTCATCTCTTTCCTCTATGCGACAGGAAACATACTCTTCTCCATGTCTTATCCAATTCTTGTACTGCTTCAAGAATCCATTCACAATCAGATGCTCTCGGACAGACTCTCTTCTGTCATAATACCGATTCGCACATTTTCTACATGGACAACTTATGAACTCATTGTCAAACCCATTGGTAAATTCCATGAATTGGTTAATCCCCTCCATGTATTCCCCTAGACATCCTATTCGGTAAATCAATCCAACTCTTGTCCATCTCGATAACTGTTTATGTGGAAATCTAAAATGAGCAAGTACAATTAACCCAAGGTACCATGCATCATGCAAGTCACCTATCCATAAACTGCAAACTACTTATTACAGGGTGGTTGGTCCAATCTCATTCGAGAATGTACGATCCAACTTGCACTCAACAACTCGAATGCTTCGTCCCCGAGTCAGACAAAATTTCGGCTGCATGTCCGCGTGGTTCTCCAAGTACACGACACAGATACAACATCAGTTGTACCCATGTATGTACCCAGAGAACAATGGGACATCAACCGAAACTCTATCTAACATCGGACTTACATGAGCTATTGAGCATAAGATGGATAATTGCATTCCCAAACTGTCCAAACTGGACAATTTAAGAATCGCAAACGACAAAGTCCGAATGTACATCACCAGAGCAATGAATCTAGTCAAAGACCCGATCCGTCGCGTCAAGGATCACCGAACTAATGTCGTACACAATTCTCGAACGGGTCTAAGTTTCACTAATGCATGCAAGTGAATAAAACAATAAGTGAAGAACACAATATTCAACACAACAATAATGTTCAAAATATCAATTACAACAAACATATATCAACATTCATAATTCGGAAAATAAAAAGAAAAAAAAAGCAACATGTTGAACTCATTACGTCCCAAATCTCAAAAGAAACATGCTAGACATATCAGGATTTTTCTATTTAGATATATTTGCTCACTTGTTTTTTTATTTTATACTTTTAATATAGGTTTTATAATTTTTATTTAGACACAAGTCGCCCCGTCACAAGTGCCAACAATCCCGGGCTCTGTAGACTTTTTGCCATAGAAATTTTTCTCTTGACTGAATTGACTCTAGGTATTTTCTCTTGCCATAAAAAATTATCATTTAGGGCACGTTTGTGTAATTATTTCTATGTTTAAAGCGATTATTCTTTAGACACCCCAAAAAAAGGGTAATTTGATGCATCTATCTGTCCATGAAAATGGGGATCGAAAAGTACAAGAGCATGTGGTCAAGGTTGGGACCCCCATGGATCACTGGATTAAACGGTGGCCTTTCTTGTTTCGGACTAGAAACAATTTGGAAAGCTAATGTGAGAGTTCTCAACAAAGAAAATAAAAATAAAACAGCACTTTCAACTAGCTTCTGCTGTTTGCATGACAGAGTTTACTTCATATAAAAACAAAATGTCCACAAGAGAAGGAACTTAAAAAATAGATGGTCTTGATTAATAGGAATCAAATATGACAGGGTGACATCTCTACAGAAATCTAATGTTGGGTTCGATCTGTGAAATATAGGGAGACAAGATTGGAGGATAGCTCAAAATCAGGATAACTTTATACTTTTTCCCCCTTACTATCGAAGTTCATTTTGAAGAAATGTGGGTAATGTGTAATTTGGATTTCCTAATAAGTTGGTGTTGTTATTAAAAAAAGAATTTAATAGGATAAGTGAGATGAAGAGATACCCATTTTCCAAATCCCTAATTAATAGTTGGAGTTATTATTAAAGAAGGAATTTAATAGGAAGTGAGATGAAGATACTGATTTTGTCCCTGCCATTTTGAATGGGTAGTTTTCCAAGTCCATAGTTATTAAAGAATGCATTAGATAAGGGAGAAATGTTCTCCTACTAGAAACTATATAAGTAGTCCACCTCTTGTGAGGTCTATTTGGACCCACCTTTGATCAGTCCTTTTCACACTTTCATCTCCCACCATTTGGCACTTGCCCCAATCTCACACTTATCAAATCTTTATTGAACATTGGATTGAATCTCAAATAAATCTACAGTTAAAAATACCAAAATATATGGCCATTAAATCAAGGACTAAAATGATTTAACGACACCGAATTTTTTTATGACGCTTTTTTTTATGATGCTTTTATCCATAAGGGCATTTTCAAATGTAATGTTTCTTTATAAGAATTACAAAATTCTATCTAAAAGGTCTCAAATCCCTTGGTTAAATCTTGAAATCTCAACTCCTTTACTTTTTGGTAGAATTCCTAAATGTTCAAGTACAAATGAACATTCAGGAAAATTATTATGTCTGGGAATTTAAGAATTTCCCAAACAACAACTCTTTATATTTCAATAAATAAACATGCCCTTAGTGTGTTGGGGAATTGATGATATGGTGTGATGGCTTCTACCTTAACATTTAAAGGCCAGGCCGTGTTTCTTCACCGAGAGCTGCTAAATGCACACTATTTTTTCCTTCTACAGTCCCTTTTCCTCTCTGAGAGAGAGAGAGAGAGGGAGAGAGACTAAGTAATAATCTTTTTTAAAATGATGAGCATGGAAAGAAAAATGATGTGTGCATTTAGAAACTCTCTCCACCAAAATTTTAGCCTAAAACGTCTCAAATGACCTTTTAAGTTTTTGGAATTCCAACCCAATTAAATTTTAATGGGATTTCTAGCTGATTAAGTACAATGAGGATTTAGGAATTTTAGGGTGTCTGAGAATTTAAAAATTATTCAAATAAAATTCTCTGAATTCCAATAAAGAGAGGAGCACTAGAGCCACACACTTTGTTGAAGATGTTGGAATCATCTTAAAAAGCAACCAATAACTTTCCGATAGGTGGTCGATGAGGGAACCGAGTATTTTGAAATTCTCTAAAGAAATTTTTAAAAAAATGTATTTTTAACCCAGTATTTTCAAAATACCACCAACATTCCTGAATCCTGATTCATAACAATGATAAGAACAATATCAATTAACAGCAACAATAACAACAATACAATCGATGATCATGACGATGGTAATTGCTTATTTTGCATCACAAAATATTAGCAATGATTAACCATCCAATAACAAAATCACACAAACCATAATTCCCAAAAAAAAAAAAAAAAAAAAGGAAGGCATACAAAGTCATGTAAGGACATATCAAATTATCAACCACCCATACTAAGCATTTCATATTCACCCACTGCAAATCAAAATTATCAAAAGCAGAGATGTTCATCATCAAATTAGACGATATCTTCAAAAAAAAAAATCCACAAATTTTCATACCTTAGATGGCTGCAGAAATCGTGAGCAATTGACAGAGCGAGAGCGTAGAGAGATGGATTGCAAACCTGAGGGAGAAAAAAAAATGAAAAATGAAAGAATAGAGATGAAGAATCTCTGGGGTTTACCTTTTTTTTTCTTTTTTGCCCAAACTAAAAAAAAAAATAGAGAAGTAGAGGAAAGAGCATACCGGAGAGAAGGGGGCGACGGCGGGAGAGGGAAAGAGAGCGAGAGAGAGAGAGAAAGCAGAGCAGATCGAGAGAGCGAGAGAGAAAGAAAGAGCAGATCCAGAGAGCGAGAGAGAGAGAGAGAGAACAGAGAGAGATTGATCGAAAGAGCGAGAGAGAGAGAAAGCAGAGAGATCGAGCGAGAGAGCGAGAGAGAGAGAGAGAGAGAGAGAGAGAGAGATAGAGAGAGCAGAGAGAACGAGAGCGTAGGGTGAGAGGAGCAGAGAGAGCGAGAATGAGAGGAAAACAGGGATTTTGGAGGCGGGAGAGGGAAAAAAAGAAGAGGGAGACGGAGACGGAAACAGACGGAGAACCGGCGGTGGCATGGCAGGTGTCGTGGGAGAGCAGCGTTTGGCGTAGGAGGGGCAGGGATTGGGCGTGGGAGAGGAAAAAAGGAGTGGGAAGGAGGAAAAAAACGAAGGGCTCGGGTGATATTAAAGGAGGGCTTCAGCGATAGCCATAAAGGTTTTAGCGACCGCCACTGGCGGTTGCTAAAGCAACTTTTTGCGACAGCCACTGGCGGTCGCACGCTTTCTCATGCGCCAAAGGCCTATTTTCTAGTAGTGTTGCTGCTAGATATATATAGACATTCTTATGGTTTTCTTTTGAATTTTATTTTCCTGTCTTATGAATTTTATTTTCCTGCTGTATATATTTGACTCCTACCAACATTATGTATAGACATTCTAATGGTTTTCTTTTTTGTGGTCATTATTAATGGAAAAAAGTAAGTGCAGCAAAAGAGTTGTTGACATTGTCTGTGGAACCATGGCTCCGCCACTGAGTGATACAAGTGATACATGTGCAAATTATTACATATAAAAAGGCTAAAATCAGAAAAAAAAAAATTGTAATAAAAAATGGAAACTTTCGCCTCTACCTTTTTGGGATCCCTTATTTTAAAAAGCTGAGAACTGGGGCTTTTCATTTTAAGATTATTTGCCTCTACTTCTCTAAAGAATGTAGAAGGTAGAATCAGATGCCAAATGCTATAATTTTTCAAACCCCTGCCCGTTTTGGACATTTAGACGAGTAGATATTGAAAATAGAGATGTCAAACATGCAGTAAGCATGTTTGAGAACAAGTGGTTACCCAATTCCTGGTTGGAAGACTCTTCGAGTTGACTCTTGACTCTCTGATCTCGTTTTGACGAAGGACCGAGTTAGATATAAGGGAGACTCGGCCGAGTCACCTCAGTTTAGTAAGTCATTTACATTTGAACCATTTGATAAGTATAGATCTTATATTTAAAACAGTTAACATTTATTGTTAAGTATGTATATGCACGAGTCAACAGTTCAAAAATTATAATTGAAATGTAATTTGAGACTTATATTTGATATTTTACATTCAATATTTGGATTAAACAAAAATGTATTATGCTATCTTTTTCAATTTTTTCATTATAATACTTTCCTTGTATATATAAATTTATTATCCTGAATGCATGTAAATAAATGAATATTTATATTTTAAAAGTATTCAATCAATATTTAAAATAATCTTCAAATTATTTTAAAAAAAGACATGACTCCCTCGAGTCACCGCTTTTACTCTATCCGAGTCAAACTTTTTGCATTGGGCGAGTCAAGTCCGAGTCCCAAGTTTTCCAACCTTCACCCAATTATTCAAGTCTGATTTAGAACAAAGGGCTACCTGCCCAGGTATCTATCCCCTGCATGGTATGTCTCTCTCCACATGAGTGGGTGCTCTTTCCCCACATGTTGAGTTTCTCTCAAGGGCCTCCACCCTCAAGGGTCCCAACCCTGTTGGCTAGGGTTTAAAAAAAAGTCTAATTTATCTACTTTTTACCCAAAAAGAAAGGAAAAGAAAGAGCCTGGTTACTAATAGTTGATGATCGAGATGGTACCAAATCATTTGACTTGATGGTTGGTGTCTTAGGTACAAGATTGGAAAAGTCGTATCTCGGACTCCACTCGTCTAATGAAAAAAAATGACTCAGACAGAGTCAATGTGGAGACCGAGTCAAGTTTTTTTTTAAATATAATTTCAAAAATACTTAAAAATGGGTCCATTACTTATAAACATAAATAGACATTTATTTTCATGCATTCATGATGATTAGTTTAAATTAATAAATATATATGTAAGAAAAGTCCTACAATGAGGAATATAAAA
Source organism: Camphora micrantha (assembly GCA_003546025.1). Lineage (NCBI taxonomy): Eukaryota > Viridiplantae > Streptophyta > Magnoliopsida > Laurales > Lauraceae > Camphora > Camphora micrantha. Next base: position 57,637,757 of record QPKB01000001.1, read on the forward strand.
GAATAAATAGTGCATTTTAAATAATTTGGCAGTCCAAATATCGAATGTAAAAGAACAAATGTAAGTCTCAAATTATATTCCAACCATCCTTTTTTAATTAACTCCAAACCTCGTCTATATTAAAAAAAAACAAAACACTAATTATATCAAATTAGTTTTACCTATCAAATGATTCAAAATGCAAACAACTTATTAAAATGAGATGACTCGGCCGAGTGTGCCCTGTATCTGACTCGATCCTTCGTCAAAACATGATAACTTGGGAGAGCCAAGAATCGCCTTGGAGAGTTTTTCAACCATGCTCAGGTGTAACTGCAACAATTAGTCCATCAGCTTGTTAGGGTGCTGGTAGTTGTGGGGTTAAGTTAGGTTTGGGGCTAGCACTAGCATTGAGCTAACTGTATATGAATAAACCCAAACCTGAGTTCCGAAGCATAAGCTAATTACAGTATTGCATTAGGGGCAAGAGCCCATGTCGATATTTTATTGCACTCAAAACAATAAGATCCAATCCAAAGTCTAGCCCGAACGGCTGAACCCCTCTCCAAATTATATTTTCATCAGGCTTGCTTATATATGCACCCCAACCCAAGGTGCACCCCCAATTATCTTTACTCAACTCACCACATGAGCAGTTCTATGCAAAGAGACCGGAATGAGGGGCCCAAATACAATGTTGTTGATCAACCGATTAAACTGTAGGACTGAATCACCTGGATAGCACCTAAAGGTTTGATTATGGGTGGTCAGCCCTCTATTTATTTGACTATTGATGATTCAATCGAACATTTGAATTCTTGGAAGGTACGTAGGTTACATCAATAGAAAATGAGAATAATTAACAATCCACACCAGTATCTTAATAGGATCTATTGCAGAAAGGCCCACAAGAGTACTTATTACGTGTGGATATCACGTATTTAATCTTACGGTGGGATTGAAATCATATGAAAGTAAAAATTGAGGATATTCTATTGAAAGAGATTGTATTCAATTTTAACAATTAGGATCAACATTAGGTGGGCCCATCAGTTAATTCATACATCCCACTAGAGGTGTAATGTAAATTGCAATGGCTGCCCGGGCCCAACATGGCTGGCATGTCAGACAACGTGCCGCGTACAAGGCCCGGTAACTCTTGGCCTGGTAGTATGGTCAATAGGTTATGGGCCTTATACCTGTGATGGGATTATGGGAATTATCTTTTCTAGGATGGTATTAATTCATGTAAGTATTAACTTATGGACATTAACGTGGCTCCTTATGTAAGGAGCGTGAGTTCTTACCTGGCCGCCTGGCGTTTGAACCCTGCGTACACCACCAAAATCTAATGGAATTATTATTTACGATTAAAGGTGGAGCATTGGGAATATACTTTTTCTAATCCGCATGTAGTATTAAATATAACTAATGGCATTTAAAAAACCAAAAGAAAAAGGCATGTGGGCCAGCATTGTCCAGACTGACCCATAAAGGGCACAGCCCAGCTCGTGCTCATGGGTCATGTTGAGTTGAGCGCGTAGTGTAACATGCCATTCTCGATCCCGACTCCTTTGCCCCGGGTTGTGACTTGTGATGTAGGAGTGCCTTTGAACACTAGAAACCTCACACACAAATGCATGACCCAACCAGTTAAGCCATTTCCAAGACAGTGTGAGTTACCCAGTTTTTAAATTATAAACCTAATGTGGGTTGAGATCAGGCTTCATGTTGTTGAGACAAGTTGGACTTGGGCCAGCTAGTTATGGCCTAATTCAGGCCTAGTTGGGCTCTAGCCTACAATTTGGAAGCCAGGCCTAAATGCTCTTCATCACGATCCATGAACACCCGTATTGTACCGAAAGTGATAGAAGAAAAACGTAAGAAAAATGTCAGCTATAGTTAGGGTTGTCAAAATGTCACATGACCCGTTAATACAACACGAACCCACATGATATTAACCGATTCAGGTGGCCTCTTAATGGGTTTGTGTTATTAATGGGTCGGATCCGTTAACCCGTTAAATTAGCAGGTCGTTAACGAATATAACCGGTAGCCCATTAACAGTCCAATACAATCCGCCAAAAAGGTTGAAGTGAAAACCTAAAATCTATATATACAAGATCATTTTCTAACTCCTTAACTCTCATTTTATTAATAAAAAAATATGTGCTAATTGATATAGTCCAAAATAAATAAAATTATTTAACGAATTCACATGTCATGTCATGTAATCCGTTAAATAAAAGAGACATCTTCGTATTTGATTTTTGAACTTATTCATTTAATTAGTCAGGTACAGATTGCAATGATTCTAATATGAATTCGGTCACTCACCTCCGGACTACGTTAACACGACACAATAGAGAGCACTAGACGGATCGGTTTGGGACGCTGTTTCTCGCCGATCATGTTTGTCGCCAAATGCCAACGTTAGACACGCTGAGGCCTCTACATTATTTTGGGTACTGTGCCAAAAGTGATTGAACAAAAAAGTCAAAAGTGGCCCCCCACCCACTCTAAATTGCAAAAGGCCCCTAAATTTTATAGAAAATTTTGGAATTTTTTTATATTGGCTTCTGCAAGAAATCTTTGTTTTCCTATTGGGCCCCCAAGGTATATTTTCTGGTTTCGTCATTGGTTATGATGGTCTTTTGTTTTTAATTGTTTGATAGGAAATGTTTTAGGCTTTTTTTTAAAAAAAAAGGAGGAGGAAATTTTGAATGTGTGTACTTTTGATATGACTCACTTTAATTTTACTTGTTAATTGCCAAACACGCTCGTTTGGCAATTTACTAAGTTAGTAAAAGTGATGTAAAGCCTCCAATTTTCAAATAAGGGGTCACATCAAAAATATACATTTTCAAAATTTTCTCCTCATTTTTCAAAGAAAATTCAAAACGCAATATCCTTTCTCCACTAAATGACAAAAGACACCCACTTTTTATACAAAAAGTCATAAAGATTCTCTACCAATCCATTAAAAGACAAAATACCATCATAATCCTCTTATATTTTATTCTCTTTTGTTTTGATGCTTTACATCACTTTTTCTTTAATAGTGTATTGCCAAACTGGCTTGTGTGAGAGAATTCTGAAAAATCCAAATATTGTCGTCAAAGTAGAATTCAAAGATCTCAACCCCCTCTAGCAATTGGGATGCTAGAATTCTGAAAATTTATAAGGCTAAAAGTGCATTTTCATGTGGTTTGAAATTCTAAATTCTTGCAACAAATAGCATTTGGAATGCCTTGGGGACAAGATGTCATATCATATCATGATAAATCTTCAACTAGCCCAATTCCTTATCAGAAATGCTTTGAGCTAAACAGGCCATTATACTTGAACATCCAGAAATTCCACCAAAAGCAAAGGGCCTGCAGTTTTTTTCTAAATTTTCAATGGTCATTTGAGACCTTTCAAGTGCTTGAGATTTTGAAATGTTTATAAAGAAATTTAGCATTTACAAGTAGTAAAAGAGAAGATGTCACATCATATCTAAAAATAATCCTAACATAGGAAAATCCCTGTAACAAAATTTTAGTAATGGAATAGACCTATTCAGTGAACTCATGAGAAAACGATAACCCTCACACATAAGGAGTTGGAAATCGCACATGCAATGAGTAATAGGTTTTTTTTTTTTGGGTGGGTGGGGGTGGTTTGGATATAAATTATTGCATGTTACTACTAGGATAAGACATCCTTCTCGAAAGACAAGACTCATTTACGTTGTGAGTTGTGAGAAATCATATGCACATCCTCTCCTACATCTAACTTTAGGATAGAATTTATGTCTTGGACAATTTGAAAATCTCCAAACATTATCTCTAATATGAGATTCCAAATCCTCACCTGAATTCCAAAGGCTATTTGCTAAAAGGTATAGAACTGAAACCTGAACAATTTCTCAATTCTTTTGTTCAATTTTGTGGGGGCCACTAACAGTGATAAAGACATCTATCTGTGGGGTTTCCATCTAGATGGGTCCCATTTGGACGAAGGAAGCAATTTGTTCATTGGATGCACACAGACGGTTCAAATCAGAAGCTCGATTGGTTGAACGGTGAGGTTATTTGATAAAGAACCTCTTGGTTCACTATGGGCCAACAATGTTTTTTTACCAAAAAAGTAAAAACAACCAATGGATGTGATTGTCCAACTAGGGTTATTTTCAGGTTTCAGCTAATTTAAAAGTGGAGCATGGCTCATGAACGGATAGGATCTTGCACATGTGTGTAGCTTGTTTGGCATAATTTGCTACTGCATTCCTTCATTTAGATTTTTTGCAATATCCAAAAATAAGGGCATTTTAGTCTCTTTTTTTTCTTCCAAGGAATGGGTTGGATGAAGCTGTATAGAAGAAAGGTTTTTTTTTTTTTTTTTTTTTTTTTAATTTGAGGAAAAAGTAGATTTCTCTCTTTTGCTTGCCCCTAAATAGAGAGATTTGATTGGAATGGTAGTCTTAGGACCCGTAGTTATAGGTTCTAGTAAGATTAATATAGCCGCTTTGTAGGTTGATTGGGCCTATTTGTTTGAAAGAATTGTGAGAACTCTAAAATGCTGCCCGCAAATTAAAATTCTAAATACTCAACCCCTTCTGGCTGGCATTTGGAATGTTGAAATTATGAAAATTCACAATGCAAACAGTACATTTTCATGTAGTTTAGAATTTTAAATTATTATATTACACAGATTATTTAGAATGCTAAGAGAAAAAGATGCTACGTTATATGAGAAATTTCCAGCAAACCTAATTCGTCGTCGGAAAATCCTTTAACCAAACGGGCCCAAGGATTTAGATTTTGAAATGACCTCGGCTCGGATAGGATCTTTGTCCACATTTCTTTCTGGTACAACGTCTACATTTACTTGGGTGTTGCGCTAAAGCAATCAATAGACAAGTCAAAAGATGCCAATTGAAACTAATCAATTTCAAACTCTTCTTTTTAAATCCCCACCTGGACGGCAGGGACGCTGCACCGGTGCCCACCCACCCACTTTTATTATTGTTATCAGATCTAAACCATTGAATTGAATGGATCCCCATGTGAACAACCAAATTGAAAACAGAAATTCAAAGTGAAAGGGTTTCTGTTGGATTCCATGGTATATTCGATCATCAATCATGGAATGCTTTTCTTTGTGCCGCCCAATCACAATAATAAATGGGATGCTTTTGTTGGCTTGCATTCATCATCCATCTATATTAGAGACTAAAGTTGCTAGCATGGCCCACATGGACTACTGTGTCCAGCTCATAGTTTCATCATCCATCAAACCAATCCAACACGGCATTGACCTGGACGATCCAAGGGCATAAAACAAAGTTAAAAATAAGACTTTCGGCTGTGCAACTTGGCTTATAAAATCCTTTAAAAATTTTGTTGACTTCTTTTTCATCATCCATCAAAATCAATGGAGGATAAAAGTTGCTAGCATGGCCCATTTCCAAGTCGTTCAGGTCAATGCCCATTGGGTCTCTTCTCATAATCAATCAAACAGATCCAAGGAAGGGTATAAAAAAAATTAAATTAAAAATAAGAATTAAATGATTAATTAGCCTCTGCAACGTAGCTTTTAAAATCCCCATAAAAATTTTGGACTTCCATTTGTGCCTACTGCTGCATAGATTCATCTCATAAACCCAATGGGGGGCATTCATTCCTACAATGTGGTGCTATCGACCAAAAAGTTAAAGTTATAATCCAATTCGTCCCCTACTGGATCCATAGTGGCAGCACAGCTTGTTTTTGAGGAGGGCTATCATATTTTATGGCCATTTTTCAAGGGAAAATCGAAATAAGGCCTTAGAAATTTATTTTATATTGCATACGGACACAAGTTCCAATACTTTTTAAATTGGTACTTAAGTTTTTCAGTAAATTTTTAAGCAAGGACACAAGTTCCCACGTTGGAGACACCAAGGGCCCTCCTATCACTCGAGATCACATGAAATTAAGTTACATAATCTTGCTTTATGACTCTTTATTCTAGTTAGGTATAAAGTGATTTAAAGCGACTTCATTAAAAAAAATAATTTAAGTATGACTCAACAGACTTTATTTTGCTGATTAGGACACACATCTTTACAATATCCAACCTTGAGAAATGGGTGAGACTGGTGGTGTGAGCCGTCTTAATTTAGTGAAAATCTAGACCCCTAAAATTAAATATCTGATCATATATGAGATATCACTAAATTTTAGTCCAATGAAAGTGAGCGCCTCCGAGATCAGAAGATTATCCATAGGATGATTAATTTGGTCAAATTTTTTTGGCAGCCCCAACTTGATTCTCTTGATGAAAAGACTTGGTGATATCTCATATCTATGAGGGCTGTTATTTTGTGTGGCTCGAATTTTAATAGGTGAGTGTATGGAGGTTCCACACTATTACTGCTTCAAGGAGCGGATTTTATGAGTCAAGGACTTGGAGGATCAAGATTTAGAAAGAAAGGGATAAAAGGGCCATTTGCCCCATTTCGTTAGAGGCAGCTCATTTCATTCATGAGGAAATGATTGGAAGTGAAAAAAGGAGGATAAAAAAAAAAGAAGAAGGAAAAGAGGAGTGGGAGGAAGAAGAAGAAACAAGAAATTGTAGTTCCAGAGTTCCAGAGGTAAGTTCTTTTCTCTTTCTTCTTTCCTGCACCTAATAGCTTTGTCACTCCTTTTCTATTCTTTTTCCACAAATATTCTCCAATAGATACATGGGATAATTAATGCTAAAATATTGCTCGATAAGATTGAGAGATTAGAGAAATTTTAAGGATTTGCTACGAGAATCATGATATGCAATTAGTGTTCAAACGAATTTATAATGTGTTAAATTAAGATAGATCTACACTTTTAAAACAGGAAAGTGTGAATTTTAGCACTTTATGTAATATTTTCTATTTTTTCATTATTTAAATCCGATTTTTTTTTTAAAGATTGTAAAAATACATGAACCAAAGCTTTATATTGAATTAGATTTGATATTTTCCTATATATATACACACGTTTTACTCTCAGTGAGAATTAGTTGCATCATAAGATGAATTACATGATCCATAAATATAATTTGTAATATATATGACTGTTAATCATATTATTCATCATGTGATCAATCTTACAACAAGCAAATCCTATTGAATGGAAAGCCCATCATTGGACTCTGATTTTCAGTAGGCAGGCCTCACTCACCAATAGTATCAATTCATTTGGCATTCCTGTTCTAGCTTCGAGTTCAATTGGCTTAGGCTTCGAGTTCAATTGGCTTAGGTTGCATGTCTTGTGTGGCATCCTTTTCTAGCTTTGACAGAAGATCCGGACTCCTCAACCATCTGTATGCATGGTGGGCCCTGCATTTATAGAAGTATCTCCCAGTGATAGGCGGTGAGGACAGTTGCGACCATTTGTGCCATTGTTGTGTGATAGCTCTCACCGGACCCCACTTTGACAACCTAAAATCAATTGATCCGAGGATACATTTTACAGTTTCCAACTTGGGAGAGCCAACCCATCGAAATTCGAAACTGGGTGAGTACTTTGATGCATTTCCAGCCATGCATATGCATTACTAGTTATTTGTCATCTCTCTTCTTTCACAAAATATATTTATTTTTTTATTTCTTAATTTAAACAAAAGAGTTTTTCTTCATTTGTTGTGCATGTGATGTTATTTTCTTGGAATCTCAGATGAAAAGAGAGACTTCAAATTTAGGCAGATTTGTGACGTGTTTTTTGAACAAATTTTGATATTAGAAATTTGAGAATTATAAAGAAAGTGATGTGATTGATGGTCTCCTGTGCTTTTGATCTTTTATTATTAATTGAATTAGTTTAGATCTTTCTAAATTATCCTTATGTGTTCAAATCATGATAGAAATTTCAAATCATGTCGGTGGTCTATGTAGATCTTATTTTGTACCTTTATTTTGGAGGCAACGAGCTTGTGGTAGTAAGTGAAAAAAAAGAAAAAGAAAAAAAGAGAGAGCCTGATGAGGTATTACTTCTTAAGATCAACAATATTTTTCCTTTTTTTATTTAATTTTTATGTGCTAATTTGAATACCTGCTTGGGTGTAATATTTTTTCTCTTTTTTTAGGATATGGGGTTTATTTTGTTTGATCGAGTGGTTCTGATAGTTCTTGCAATGTGTTAAGACTATTTTAAGATTGCTAGGGGGACAAGAAGCTCATTTATTTTTTTTGTTGATTTTTTTTTTCTTTGAACCTTTTTTATTCTCATTACACCTACAACAATTATTAGCTTTTGGCTGTATAGCATGTATGATAATTTTGCTTATTTACTTCGAAATCATCAGCAACTTCTAAGCCTTACCCCATCAATTTATAAATTCATCCCTCACATCTGTTTTCTTCAATTTATGTAAGCAGTTTTTCCTAAACCAATCCTTTAAATGGGTTGTATAGGTTATGCGGGTTGATCCTAATCCAACCTTTTTTTTTTTTTTTTTCTTTTTTGTGGTTTAGGTTCTCCTTATAGGGGACGAACCCCATTTAATCAGGGATAATGATTGGTGGAGAGGGTCTGAAAAAATATTTTAGTCAATCCTTTACTATCGTAAAGGATGAGATACCAAACTAAATCTTAGATTATGATTTCCACTGTACATCGGGTTTATATCATGATTTCATATCATTATATTTTTTAAATATTTACATTTTCAAAATTATTTTTTCATCTAGAGAAACACAATATTCATAATAATCTAATGATTTTGAATTATAATTTGAAAAATATAACATTCATATTTCGATTTTAGGTCTAGAATACAATAATCCAATCTGATGAATATAATATTATTTTTATTTTCTAGATTAAAATTATGATTAAAAAGTCTACATGTATTCATATATCAAGTAAATTTTTTTAAAAACTTTGGTTTAACCTTTCACAAATCAGTTTCTTGTCATTTAGATGTTTGTGATAGAAATCTAATTATCTAAGAAATACTATTATTTTTATACAAAATAAGAAAGATCTCACAAAGATCTTACAAAGATCTGATAGTTATGATTTTTAATATTAGTTATGAACTTAAATGTCAATTTCATCTGTATTACTAAAAGTATATTACTATTTAGCAAAGTGATTTTTATGATGCAGTTCATTTTACGTAATATTTAATATTTTCCTTATAGAAAATGCTTGATTCATGAAGAAAGTTTCATTTTTTAACTTTTATTCATTTTTGAAATCTAATTTATGAAGAAAGTTAAATGGTTCCCATGCTTTGCGTGGGCACATTTTGCTAGTTTATATATATGAAAGATATGATTCGATTTCAAAATTGAACTGCTCTAATTCCGTTATCAATTGAGAAATTGAAGCTCAATTTTTATTTTAATTTTAACTTGATGGATAGATTTTAGTGATTCGAGAGAAATCTTCAATCTTAGTAATCTTAATAAAGAATCTAATCTAATAGGAGTTTCTTTTAAAATAGTCCAATCTTACGTGTTCTCTAATCAATTCATGCAAATTTAGATTTTTCTAATCTAATGGCATAGGCAAATTTTATATGTCCCTAGGTAGCTAGATGACATCTAGGGTTGCCAAGCAACTAAGGAACCGTACATTGTCGTTGTCATTATCAATTTTGATATTTTTTTATCATTTCTAATTTTTTTGTTTCTGTTTTCTTTTTCTTTTTTGTATTGGTTTCTCATGGGTTTTTTTTGTTTCTTCTAAATCACGCTTCTTATTTCTAATTTTCATTTTTATGTATTTTTTTGGTGTTTAATGGTTTTTTTGCCTTTTATCAGTCTTGTTTTTTTTTCCAATTTTAATGGGTTCTTTTTTAGTTTCCGTGGTGATACATTTTCATGGATTTTTGGTTTTCTTTTATTTTTTTGGTTTCAATTTTTAGTTTTTAGGCATTGGGTTTTCATGAGTTTATTTGTTTCTTCTAAATTGTTCTTATTATTGGATTGTCTATGATATTTTATTTTTATACTGTAATTTTGTGGTCCTTTAATTAATTTTGTTCTTTTATTATGAGTTTCTTTTTCTGATTTTAAAAGAATGTTTGAAGTAAAATACTCAACTAATTTCAAATAAATTAAACTGCTGTCATTTTGAAATTAACCAACTAAAATTAACCAACTAATTTTCACTTCATTTTAGACTTGAAGATGCTGATCTAATTGTAAAATAAACACCGATGTGATTTTTGATAAGCATCCAATTGATAATCTACGTTAAAAAGGGACATAGGAATTTTGCCACCTCCTAAAATTCCTCCCAATATTCATAACTTCTATATTTACAACTGCTACTTACAACAAGTCCGAATCACCTATCGCATCATCGTGAGTGGGCCAATAATACTCCGTCACGTCATCCAAAAATTTATTCATCTGATTTAAACTTTTAAAACTTCAAAATCACCTAAATTTTTGGATAACGTGGCGGAGTATTATTAGTCCACTCATAGTGAAGGTATATCAAATGTGATTCCGGACTCACTTACAACTCATGTGATTCATTGGCCTTAAATCGCTCCTAATAGGAGTCATAGTTTCCATGTTTTCAACCTCTACTACGATCCTCATGCACCCAATTTTGAAATTCAAATGGAAAATATCACTAAAATCTCTCCCCTTCTCCTAATAGAAGTTAAACATCTCTTTGCACGTGTGGACCCTAGAATTTTAACATGTGGGACGTCGTTGTACCATTCAAATTTAGTTTGTGTTTTTGGTTAACCTTTTTTACTTGGTCCTGTGGAGTTTTAAATTGCTTACCCTCACATCATATGATAGTTTTTAAAGTTTTTTTTTTAATGCAAGCTTACCTATTAACCCATCTTCTATTTTGAAGGCTATTAATCATGGTTATATTCAAAATGATGAGCCGTGGCATGTTTTGTTATACTATTGACTGCATCTCCATTGGAAAGGAAGTACGTGTTATGATAAAATCTATTAGTTGATCATTGATCTGCATTATTACTTATTCTATTTATGTTTCTTTATAAATCTTATTATAATCCATTATGTATTCATTGCATAACCATTTTTTACACATCATCATCATCATCATTATATATATATATATATATATATATATATTTTGATGTTTATGAGTCTGGATCCCTTGAATAGCGTATTGCACGCATCCTCTGAGTGAAATACTTTATCATTCCTTCTGTTTTATTTTTAAGTATTCTTTATAATTTATGTTCTTTTTTTTTTATAGTGGAATTTGAAGAATCATTTTTTTTTCTTACTATCAGGTTTCCAATAGCTATTTGTTTGTTGATTCTTTAATTTTCTTGTCTTTATAGTGACATTGAAAAGAATCATGATTTCAAATTTTTACTATCAGGTGGTCTAATCTGAGGGAGGATTTGGTGTTTCTCCACCAAACTTCAAATTCCTGTTTGGCCCGCCAATATCGATGACAATCAAGGAAAGCTAAGGGTAAAGAATATGGTTTCAATAAAGCAATGTCTAATGTTGCTTCAAGAAATCTGGTATGGAGCTATCAAAGTGTCATAGAGATCCTTTGACATGTAGGTACGTTTTGATTTCTTTTTTAAATGCATTTTTTTAGCATTTTGTTTTTTATATGGTTCCTTATATTTATGTATTTTCTCCAGAGTTGAACTTTACGTTATGCGTTTTAATTCTTTTAATAATATAACAATGGGTGAAATGTATGAGATTTCCATTGGGACCCATATGGTATGCCATATGCCGATGGGCGTCGTGTATAAGGTACTCTTGATTCTTTTTTTATTTTGAAATGCGAAAGAGTTAGTTTTTTTCTTTCTTTTTTCGCTAAATGGTAAGACTTTGTATTAAAAAAAGGAAAGGAAGAAATGTGCATATAGCCCACAAAAGGAGAAAACAAAAACTGTACAAGTTCCATGAAAGCACCAAAAAATGAGAAAGTTAGAACAACATAAAAATTAAAAAGGTTGTTGAAAACAGATCCCCCAAAAAGATAAAGAGAGATCATTAGAAGGCCTCTTATCATTACTTGGTAAGAGCTGGGATTGAGTCGGAAAGGTGTTCAGTCAATCTTCGCTTAACACGCTCTATAGAAACCATTCTACCGTTATCCTTTTCAATAAATTCCTGCGAAAGAGTTGGTCAGATTAACAAAGCAATTGTTGAAATTAAATATAGGTGATGAGGTTGAGATGTTATCCTTTTCAATAAATTCCTTTCTATATTATTTGAGTTTGACTGAATATTCTTTTAAAAATACTTTTTTTTTCTCTTTTTAATTGTTTGCTTGTGATTATTTATTTATATTTTTGGTGGGATTTGCCCATGATTAGCACATGCACATTTTGTTAGTTATTATTATATTTAATTTAATTAGGTAGCAGAATTTCTAACAAAATCTTTGAAGATAATCCATCTGGTCCGGGGGCATTCTCAGCAACACCCTTGTACGACTTCTTTAACATGGGAAATAGCAGTTGCCATTCTAATTCCTTTGGCTTCTGCCCTGGGAATTGAAAAGGCTTAAAAAAGTAGGTAGAACATACCTTCTTAAGGGCCTGTTTATTTATAGAATTTTAAGAATTCATGTCTAGGAGAATTTCAAATTCTCCAAAAGTTGCTCTCTTAGATGGAATTCCAAATTCCTCATTTTTATGGAGGATTTGAAATTTCAACAAATGATATAGAGAGTGGAATTTTAAGAATTCCAAAAGGTCTTTTGGGTGGTTGGAATTTGAAATTCTGATCAAAGAAATACAGCATTTCAAATACCAGGGCACAAGATATCACATCATGTCCAAAAAAACCCAACCTCCCAAATTCTAATCATAAATTCCAGTAAAGAAATAGGCCCTAGTGTCTTCTATATCTGTTAAGGTATTTCCCTAATCGTCATCCATATATTTTGATGTAGTTTTTTTTATTTTTTAAGATCATTTTTGCTACAGTATGAAAAAAAAAAAAAACTAGTATTCTCATGTCCTAAGGCTAGCCAGGATATGTGTGCTCTCTGTGCCCAAAAGATCTCTAGCTTCCTTAATTTGGTTGTATTCTATCTGCAAATTTTCCTCGAGTTGAAATGTAACTTGATGCAGACTGATCATGCGCTAAATTCTACGCTTAAGTCAGTTCACTTCTAGGGTTATATTACCTAATTTCTTCTTTTTCAACTACTTGAAAAGGAACCTGGCTAGTCCCTAATTTAAGCCAATTGGTTGACATCCATTCTTTATAATTAGGGCGTTTTATATAGTTACGTTTTGTATTTCATACTGAGATCTGCTAAGAGTGGATTGGGGTCAGTCAGACCCTATACGAGCCATTCCAAATGACTCAGACCATAATGTCTAGTCATTTATCTATGCCTCATCATTATATAACCTAGGCCTCCAAAATTCTAGCTCTCCCTATCCTTCATATTATGACATGCCAAGTTTCATATTATTACACCTAATGGACATTCCATTGCCAATGTAACCCAGGACCAAGTGAAGTTGCTCTGCATACAAAGATCTCTCCTTCACTAGATCTCTCCTTCACTCTCTGTGTGCATACTCAGAAAGATAGCATGGAAGCAACAATTGTTTCATTTGTTGTGGAACAATTGGGTAACTTGATAAAAGATGAGGTGGGCTTGTCGATTGATGTAAAAAAAGAGGTCGAAAAGCTTCACAGCAAATTTACAGCTATTCGAGCTAGGCTAGGAAAAGCTGAAAAGAAGCAATTTACGGATGAGACTGTTCGAGATTGGCTTAGGAAGATCAAAGAAGTGGTGTACGAGGTCGAGGACGTACTTGATGAGTGGAGAACAGATGCTTTAATATCAAGGAGAGAGAAAGATGACATTGGTAACCAAAGATTTCCCTCATTCATTCCTCGTCCATTTCTCAAGCGACTTAAATTACGTCATGAAACTGGACAGAGGATAAGGGAATTAACAGAAAGATTAGATGGAATTTCAAAGGAAAAGATTGATTTTAGTTGGAATGAAGATCATAACATTGAAGAAGTTGAATTAATGTCCAAAATGAAAGCACGAGAAACTGGCTCATTAATTGATGAATCAATGGTTTTCGGCAGAGATCGCGTTAAAGAGATTATAATTAATGAGTTGATTAGTGATAATAATCGAGAACGAAAGTCAGTTTCCATAACTTCAATAGTTGGAATGGGTGGATTGGGCAAGACAACTCTCGCGCAACTAGTTTGTAACAACGAGAGTGTTAAAACACATTTCAATACAAAGATAATTTGGGTTTGTGTGTCTGATCCTTTTGATGTGAATAAGATTGCAACAGAAGTGATTGCATCCATGGACGGCACTTATCCAAAGAATCCAAACCTAAACACTTTGCAGCAGAGTCTTCGCGAAGTTGTTCGCAAAACGCCATTTTTGCTCGTGTTGGATGATGTTTGGAATGAAGATAGAACAGAATGGGAGAAACTCAGGGTTCCACTCATTGGTGCTGCACAAGGAAGCAAGATTTTGATTACCACTCGCAGCCATAAAGCAGCGGAAGTAATGGAAACAACTCACTTTCATGATTTGGAGCATTTATCTCATTCAGATTGTTGGAAATTGTTTAAATCCATTGCATTCAAAGGAGCAGAAGATGAAGAGTTTCTGGAGCTGACAGAGGTTGGTGAAGATATTGTAAGGAGGTGCAAAGGTTTACCACTTGCTGTGCGGGCGGTAGGAAGTCTTTTGGGCGGTAGAAGGAAATACGGGTATTGGAAACACATCTTAGAAAGCAGAATATGGGATTGCGATGATGACATTTTACCCGCTCTCTTGTTGAGCTATTACAGTTTGCCCTTCCATTTGAAACGATGTTTTTCATTTTGTTCATTGTTCCCGAAAGATTTTGAGATTTACAAGGATGAATTAGTCAAGTTGTGGATAGCTCATGGTCTCATTGAATCTAAGAAAGCAGGCACTAAAGTGGACCACCTCGAAGAAATCGGTGAAATGTATTTTGATGATTTGTTGGCACGTTCATTGTTTCAAGATGCACGCAAAGATCACTACGGAAATATAAATTGGTGTAAGATGCATGATCTTGTTCATGATCTAGCAACACGTGTGACTGATGGTGAATACCGTTACATGGAGAATGAGGACTCTCCTCCTATAAACTGTCATCATCTATCAGTCCTTCTGAATTGTGATGTGTCATCTATCCCATCTCAAGTGTGTGAGGCAACCAGATTGCGCACACTACTCATGCTCAATTTCGGTGAACGGTTAGAAATTAAGGCAGTCCCTAATAGTTTATTCAATCATCTGAGGTTTCTTAGAGCTCTAGATGTAAGGAGAACTTCCATTGAAAACTTGCCAAGTTCAATAAGCGAACTAAAACATCTAAGATATCTCAATTTGGATGGCTCGATGATCAAGGAGTTGCCCGAATCTGTGACTGATCTCTGTAATATGCAAACTCTGAAACTAAATTGGTGCAGAAGCCTTTGTTTGCTACCAAGTGGCATGAGCAAAATGGTTCAACTGCGACATCTTGAGATTGAAGGGACTGAGAATCTCACGTTTTTGCCAAATGGACTAGGGAATCTGACTACCCTTCGAACATTGTCCAAATTCCCTGTGAGTGATGAGAACAGAGGTTGTAAAATTGGGGAACTGAAAAATCTCAACCTTCTTAGAGGAGAATTAACGATACTGAATCTGGAGAGAGTACTGAATGTGAATGAGGCTAGAGAAGCACAGCTCAATAAGCAGAGTTACCTTCAAACTCTGTATTTTAAATATAAATACAAGACCGCCGAAGAGTGGAGAATGTCAGGAGATGGCGAGATGCAAATGATGGAGGGCGTGTTCGAAGGCCTTGGACCACTTCATTCAAACCTGAAAAGGTTAGTAATTTGTAACTACGTGGGTTCAAAGTTCTCCAGCTGGTTGGAGGATTTCCAAAGTCTAACTGAGCTCGTACTTTGGGACTGCGGAAAGTTAAGACAACTGCCAAGTCTTGGGAATTTGTGTTCGCTTAAGTCCCTGTCAATAAATGGAACCAATGAAGTGAAAGTGGTGGGTGTTGAGTTTTGCGGGAATGGTGCTGGTAGAGGAAGAGTGTTTCCAAAGCTGGAGAGTCTTGCTTTTTTTCAAATGCAGAATTGGGAAGAATGGAAGTTAACAGATGAATATGGAGAGGTGATGCCGTCCCTCAAAAAGTTGACAATTACCTATTGCAACAAGCTAAAGGCATTGCCTGACCGCCTCCCTCGTAATTTAAGGGAAGTAGTAGTCGATTGTGAAGAAGTTACTTGGATGCCATGCGATGATGCACTCCCATTGCTTGAATCTTTGACTCTCCAAGGCCATGTGAAAGTAGAATTATCACCCTTCCCTTATCTCAAGACTTTAGACATTGGATCCGCATCTTACGAAACGCTCCCCTCTGATGGATGGGAACTGCTTGAATCACTCCACACAATTAAGATCACCAGTTTTCCTAGATTGGAATTTCTGCCTGATGGGATGGGACAACTCAAATCGCTTCGTCACCTCACCATCTTCAAATGCCCCAAGTTGAAGCATTTTCCACCGCTGCAATACCTCACCACTCTTGAAACGTTATACATCTTTCGGTGTCCGCTTGCAAAGGAGCAGCTCCGGAAAGAAATACGGGAGGGCCGGTGCAACGTATCCCACATTTGCTCCATTAAGATCGATGGCAAAAGGATCCAATAAGGTATATATGGATTGTGAATGCTTTTTAAGCAATTTACAACTCAGTTTTTATCACGCCATGTATATATTTTCTCTGAATTTTCACCTTTATCTTGCAGTATTCTGTTGCAGTATTCTGAATTGCCGATGGTCAAGCAGGAGCAGAAGAAATGGATACATATATGTGAACAGAAACTCAATACTCTTGCCTTTTCTTTGGATTCTCAAATCTCAAATGGACTATGTAGCTAGTTTGAACGTTTGTGATGTTATTTTATGTTAGCCACTTGTGTTTGGATTTGTTCAACTATTCGGCAGGTGGCCACTTATTAGACAGTTGTGTGTTATATATATTAGCATGCCATGTATCGGTTTGATATGCATATATATATTCCATGTGGTGTCCCCTTCATCAATATATACATGTGGTACCTACTGTCTTAGAATCTATTATGGCTAACAATGGGGCGTTTATGACTAACAAGGTTGCAGTGAGACCAATATATTACATCCTAGTGGCACACATCATTCAGTGATCAGTGCTGCTCATCTGCTGGGACCTAGCACAGAACGGAGATGGAATGAAGAGCTCCTGCAGCTCACATACATAGAGATACGTGCATTAGATTTCAAACGAGCAGTTTCCTGCATTTCAACCATATTTCACATGCTTGGAACTTGGCCTATATGTACTCAACAACCCTAGAAATCAAAATATAGATGATTTTATTATGATGATGATCAATAATCAAGTCTCAGTTTGAACACCCGTTTACTCTAGTGCAAATATATAAATACATTTTATTCGGTTTTACATGCATAAAATGATCAATATATCTGACCTTGTATCAGTGAGGCCCTCAGACAAGAACAGTAAATTTTGGCTGTACTAGTGACAAAGATTGTTGGTTTTCTCATCTCATATGGGTGTGATTTTTGTAATCTGTATCGGTGATGCAGACCATATTGGTCGATTTTAATAACATAGTAGTTTATCCTTCTTTCAATGCCGAGAAACCTCACCAAAGTGGTCCCTACTTAAAAAAATAAAATAAAAAATAAATAAAGATTTTACAAGAAAAAACCCGTAGATGGAAAAGGCCCTCCCTCCAATTTTAACCACTTTTTTGACCTTCTAGACATAACTCGTGTCTTCTTCTTCCTCTTCTTTATTCCTCTTCTCCCGCCAAACAGGCCCAAGCCTAACCAGAGTTCCATCATCTAAAATGGTTACCAACTTTCCATAGGTAAGTTCAATCCAAGCCTGAAATATACCGGAATCCCCTGATCAAATTTACATCTAAAACACCCTCCAAATTTGAAAATTTTCTGAAAGGCCGGGTACGCCCTGCCCCGCCCCAGATTGTATTTCAGGGTACTTAAATCACATGACCTATTTGGATACTAACCGTTGTTTATGCATTTACCCGCACTTAGGTCAGGGCATGCTCATTTGAGGATTTCAGGACTAAATAAGAAGGTCAAGACACAACTGCCACTGCCCAATATATACCTGGTTACAAGTCCATCACACACCCCTCCACAACAATTGGAGTCTCCATGCTGAAAATGCAAACCTGGTGCTAATTACCTCACAAACCTAAGCAAATTCATAGATAAAGTGATCACGTCGAATGGCTACAACCCTGGGAAAGAAGTATCTATGCGAAAGATATACTGCCCTACTTTAGTGTCAACGTGGAATCAGAAGGGTACTACTGATCCACCTTGACAAAGATAAAACAAGAACTTCCTCCTCTGGCCTGTAAATCATGTGATTTACTGTTGGCTCCGGATGATAATATACTGTTGTGAAGAGTCAGCTGGTGAGCACACTTCTTACGACCTTGATGAACACGAAAGCATGTGTGATTTGAAATTCTCGAGCTCAGCCAGAACTTCCTCCTCTGGCCTGTAAATCAAGTCACTCATTCTCCATATCTGCATCAATCGCCACCACAACAATGAAATTACATTCAAATTCAGTAGTTCAGAGCATGAAGTTTGATGTCCACGAAACAAAATATCACAGGAAAAAAACGGTGCTTCCATGTGAAAAGAAAAATGAATAAAAAGTCTATCAAAAGATCATTATATAACTATTTTTCTAGAATCACATACCCTATAATCGTAGAAATACCTCATATGATCAAAGAAACTGACTAGGGAAGCACATTGTTGAAAAAGATTATTTTCCCAATCCTTTATAGCTAACAAAATGCAAATGCACACAAGTGAATTCTGCAGCTAAATGCAGATGAATCTTCTCAATGCATTAATATAGCAAATGTATCATTTATATGACTGGTGTGCGAGGTGTATCATGAGGAAAGCAAGAGGTAGATGAGAACTCGGAAGTAACCAAGTTCTAGGAGGCCTTTTCTTTTCTTTTTCGTATTTCCCCCCTTTAATGACTAGTATGAATCAACCCTTTTTTATAACAGTATGAATCAACCCTTTTGGACTTTATCAGTATTTACTTTTGCTATCTGTGACAACTATTTCATTAAACAAGAATGAGAAATAAAAGAATTAAAAGATCAGACATCAAAAATAAAAAATATCTCTGGCCAGAATTCTTTTCCATGGTTTTAAAGCACAGTTTTGGGCCATGTAACTGTCAGGACCAAACCGTTTAGTAATGGCTTATGTAACATTTCAAACTGCTGTATCAGTCTGTCTCATACTTTGGTGGTGGTTTTTTTTTTTTTTTTTTTCTGGGCTAGACGGGTGAGTGGTACACAACGTGTGATACAACCTGCCTGCCCAGGGATCAATCCATGGGCAGCTCTATGAGATGAAACACTATGAGATGAAACACCCTTGCCACAGGGGTGTCCCTTCGTGAACGTTTCATCGTTTACTTTATCTTTCTTTAAAAAAAATGAAAATTGCAGAAGAAAATAAAATCTTCTTTATAAAGGGTCCAAAATGGATTTTTGTCAATGCATATATTTATACGAAAAATTACCAAAACTATAATATACGTGACACCTTCCAGCTTGGCCATTTGGATAACTAGAGTTCAGTAACAGTTTCTGGGAACTAACTGCATAAAAGTTCTCAACTGCCTATCAAAGTCTATTAGGAAAAAGAAACGGAAAGTGCCTAAGAGTCCATCTATCCAATCATTCTCTTCTGCAAAAGACTGTTTTACAAGTTTTTTATTTGATTTTTGTGAATGTCAGCTAAATTTTATTAAAAATGGCCAAACAGCATAAGAGACAAGATGTACGCATGAGCAGAAGTAGAATAACCTGCAAATGGCAATCAAACCATACAAAGAGCATGGCCACAAAGAGAAATTATATGAGAGATTTACATGGTTTGGCGATGTGCCTAAGTCCACAGCCAAAGAGTACATGCAATCTCTTTACTACACTCTCACTTGACTTTACTCTTAGGTCTAGGGTTAGAAGCCACATCATATATATAACTTCCTGTTTCTTAGCCCCTAAGAAATTCCTGTACAATTACCAAAAAATACCCGTGACCCAAAACCTGTTCCCTGGCTAAGCAAATGGATCAATTTGGTTGACCCAGAATATGATGCAGGCCAGATCCATGATCGGCCAATCCATTGGGCCTAAGCCTATTTAGCCCATAAAGAGAATCTTCATATTGTGCAAGACTTTTTCCTATTTTTAGTATTAGCTGAATTTTAGGGATAATTATGAGATTAATTAGAAAGTTTATTTATTTTGATTTAGAGTTTATTTTGATAAGATTTGTTTCCAAGAATAGATTAGGGCATGAATCTATATAAAGGATTGTAATCCCTCTTTAAGGGAGAAGTTCAGAGATTAATAAAATTATCCCTTGAGTTTTCTCTGGTTTTGTGTCTGTGGTGTGATACCCAGACAGGTTTGATCCTATGGATCCTTATCCCTAAGCCTTTTCCCTGCGCTGCGTCATAATATAAAACATTAATCCAAAAGGACATAAAATGAAACGCTACAGGACCAACAGCCAAGCAATGCAAAAACAAAGAAAGCCTTAAAATGACCAACAAATCAAGGAAAAGAAGAACCGACATAGCTACAGGCTTACAACCAAGTTAGGACGCCTGACACACTCCTTAGCAAAAAGATCCATTGCTGTGTTAGCACTTATATTAACATCAGTTGTTTTAGAAGTAAATGAAATCTTGATATATAATAACCTCATATAAAATGTAAAATTTAAATGTTTCTTAAGTTTCCAACCATATGTGCACTACCGAAACTGGTAATAGGCAAAACCTTCATGTGATGGTCTTGTTTCCAAACCATGGCTTTATTAGAAAAAAATGATTTCCTAAAAGTTTACTGCATTTCGGGTGGACCAACCCATAGGCATTTCACATTGCTGAAAAACAATTAAAGTTTCAACTCATACACGGCCCCATGAAAAGGGAAAGACAATGTCCTAAGTCCTAACTGAATTTGTAGAATTAAAAAATGGCAAATTATATTTCCAAATCCAAGCTAAATGTTTTGCAGCTATGAATACAGGATCACGACACAGCCATTTCAAAAAAAAAAAAAAAAAAAGATAAAGCCATTTGTAAACTACAAAAAGAGTGTAAAATCTGAATAAAGAAGCTTACCTGCAATGTCCCACCTCCACCAGTACCCCCACAGTCATCAGATGCACTAACAATGGTCCACGGATCTGATGCATTCCAGTGAAAATCAACCACTTTATCTCTTCAGGAAGACAAAACCAAGTTAATCAACCAAATCAAGCTATAAAACAAGGAAAATCACCTCCAAAAAAGGGGAAAGGGGGGTGGGGGTGGGGGTGGGGGTGGGGGGAGAGACTGTAAACCAATCAAGGTAGCACTAAGCACTAGTAATGATGGAATGTAAAAAACATTCATAGTCCAAGGCCGCATGTGGCAACTAGTGATTCAAGGCAAGAATCCAAGACATTTGCCAAATGTGGCAGTCTGCTAGTAGAAAACCACTAAAATCAAGAGAAATTTTGCTCCCAAAATGACATGGACCAAACTTGGCATAAAGTATAGGTTCAAAACCGGCCGAATATAAAACTATGGAATATGAAAACTTTCATAACGTAAAATGAGTGAATGTATCATAGTAAAGACTCCATGCCTGAGTTGACAACTGCATCCAAACATGACCACAATGACTGTAAATTAAGTAGAAAACTCTGCATCCATTCAGACATGACAACAGCACATTGCTTGCTTTTGGCTCCATTTTTATAGCAATGTTTTCCAAACATTTCAATAAAATATATATGTCAACAGGAAACAAATAAATAAAATAAAGAAATGAACGCTAGTAAAAAGAAAGGTGCATCAAGGCAAGCCAAAGGACATTGAGAACATCTGGAATCTGGATAGAGGAAAATATCCAGTATTGTCGAATTTTGTGAGAAAAAACTGGAACGTTTTGAAATCATGCTGCTGTTTTGCAGCGCAATAGTTAACAATGGGAGAGGAAAAAGGGTAAAAGAATTTAGCATTACAATATTACATGCTTTGATTTAAAGTATTTCCATATCCTAAGCATCTACATTTTCTTCTTCTTCTTTTGAGAGAACAGAAACTGCATACAAAGGGGAAAAATCACAGACCTTCGAGTTTCCTTAAATAATAACAAAGAATCCTGAAAACAAATTTGTACTTTCCAAGACATGCAATTTGAAGGAACATAACCCAGCTCAATGCAACCAATGTTTATGTATGATTACAGTAAGACGCAACCAAAAAGCTTTAGAACTGATTCCAACAGGCACAAAAAATAAATTACTAAAATCATTAAATGCTTGTGTCAAATATTACAATCACAGCAACAGTTAGGCAAAGTACTTTGTGTGGAGTTGAACATTGGGCAACGAAGAAATGTGAGAAGCTAAAATGTCATGTGGCTGGAAGGCACATACTTTGAAGGACATGGAATTACCAGAAGTATAAAATGAACAATGATTACAAGAAGAATAGAGCTACAGGTAAAACTAATAGAAGAAAAAATCAATTAGAACATGTGATGTAGCGCCCCATGATTGTGAACCCCCCCCCCCCCCCCCCCCCCCCCCCCCCGAGAAATGCAATTAGAAGGGTCCGCATATGGACAGGGTTAGCAATGTGAGGAATACATGAGCCCCACACTGGAAATGAGCTATCCAGATCGCTGGGCTTATAAGTCAAACTCCGTCTTAACTTAACATAAGGCTTTTTAAAATCGTGGGACCCCGAAAACCGTAAAAACTATGGAGTTAAGCGTGCTCGGGCGAGAGTAGTACTAGGATAGGCGACCTCTTGGGAAGTCCTCGCGCACGCACGTGGGCCCAAAGCGGACAATTTCATACCAAGTTGGGCGGGGCTGTGACATATGATATGGTTTGGGGAAAATTGAAAAAAAGGCCCGAAAATAAACCCAATAAGACAAATTAAAAAGCTACTGGTAGAAGGAACTAGGAGAAGAGGGAGATCAATCAAGATATCAGGTGGAGTAGCAAGGAAAGACATTGAATTGGGTGGAGTAGCTGAGTGCATAGCTTTAAATAAGTTCTTATTTCTCACAAAGGCAATATGTGTGTCTTTGCAACATTGTAGATGAGTATAATGGATTCTCAAGAAGTTAAGAGGGTGACATTGACACTTCCGTATACTATACGGAGAGTTTATAGTTTATACCAGCGGATGCATGCACGCACACGCACGCACACCTCATTCTTATTAATAATTTATCGGAAAGGTACACACGTCATTTTCTTATTAATAATTTATCGGAAAGGTATTGTGAACTTAACTGGGTTAAGAATTTTACAGTAGAATTCTTAGATCCTAGTCCAGTTTGGTAGGATAATTAGACTTGGAGGGTGAAGATGATGATTATGTTCCCCCAGAATTTTCATTGGATGGGAGTGCAAGAGAAGATAGTCGATAAAACAGGAGATTTCAGTACATGTATTGCTAGGAAAATATTTGGAAAATCACAACTACCCAAACAAAAACCACCACGATGCATCATACCGGTGCCCAGCATGCTGAAAAAATAATCCTGGAGGAGAGTTTGGCATCCTTGTTCCAACACGTTCTTTCTTTTTACCAACCTGCAATATGCTAGGAATTTGTCACTCTATCTATACAACAAAACACAAATCTATTGCAAAAGCATTACAGATATAGATCTTTTTTCTTAATAAAAAAACATTATAAAAAAGCTCTGTAGTATATTCATTACATTGCAAACCCAAAGAGTTAAAACCCAGTTTTCTAGTTTTGATTTGGAGGCCACCAAAACCAGTACAAGTAGATTGGAGTCGCATGTGACTCGGTTTGAGTTCTCTACTGACTCGATAAGCTTGCATAAGTCCTATCCCACAATTTCACTGAAAGCCATGATTCGCAAAATTGGGAATCAAAGTTCAATTAACCAAGCAGATAAAGGTAAACTCATAAGCTGTGCAAGATTCACTTTTGTGGTGGATTAATCACCTACTGTGAATGGCGGCTTATATCCATTCGGCGTGTCTTCTGGATTGGTTTGTCTTGTTAGAGTATAATCACCAATTAATGATAAATATAATGAAAATCTAAAAAGGATTTTCTCTCCAGATACCACAACTAATAACATCCTGACCAGTATTATTAGAAAAGAAAAAAAAAATAAGACATCTTCAAATGTCAAGGAAAAACAATTTGAGCACTACAAGGTAGTGTTTAGCAGAGTTGGACAGTTGGATCGAAAATGTCCAATCTAGTGCTCTATCAAACTGAATACAACAAATAAACTACTATAAATAGGAAAAAAGGAACACGTAGGTTCACCAATTTCAACTGATTTATTAAAAGAAAATCCTTTTTTTCTTTCTGAAATAGCAATATAATTCAATTCAGAAACAAAGAAAAGAATACAACAAATAATCACAAATCAAAGGATAATCGATCTTCTATTAATCGTAAAAACTAAAAAACAAATATGATTCTATTAATGTAAGTATAAATCTTGAAAATGACGGCAAGATCTCGATGGAATGTGATTGAAGAGATAGCAGTTCAAGTTCACATATGTGACACATTCACATGAGGGTCTTATGCAAAATCATACGAAATTATCTAGAGGCACAAATTCAAATTGCAAGGCAATGGGAATTGTCTAGATATGCGACAATAGCTGTAAACATTTTTTTTCTGTCTCTGAAAGATAAATTGCTATAATTAATTATATGATCATTGATTGGATTCCAAAGGAATACCTATATATACCAGTATACCACAGTTGACCAAGGTATTGGGTACACTGCTTTTATACAATTCTCTCTTGTTATTCTTCTCTCTGGTAAAAGCTATTGGTGATATTGTTGTGAATCCCCTCTATATGTCTTGGAACTAGACCACCAGAGTATGAGAATCAACTAAACCCAAAAATAAAAATAAAAATAAAAAAAGCCAAAGAGCAACTTAGTTTCAAATTATACCAAATTCTCCAATATGCCAAAATTGACTATGATTTGGTATAATTTGAAACGAGCCCAGTTGCATGATCTAAAAGCTAGATCAATTGATTACATGAGTGCTTTGTCCAACAGGTGAAAAGCATCTCTACAGTCTACAGTAAAAGCTTATATTGCACAATTTGATAGCATATCATTAAGTTTCTAAATGTAGGGATTATGATTGACTTTGGGAGGATTACGAAAAATAGTCACGCTATCTTTGCAAAATGAAGGTGAGCATTTGCAATCGAAAGGGATGCTTGGAGGCAAGTAATTTCGTCGGGGCATGGAACAAAGGACAGTCACTAATCTAAGCATGTCACGGATAGCAATGAACCAAGGTCTTAGAAAGTATAACATATCCCCTAAGTCTAAACTTGTGGAAAGTGCATCAAGCAAGAGCTTGGCTCCAGGTTAGCAAAGATGATAAAAATTATATTCCAGGACAGCTGGGTAAGAACATAGATGTTGGTGAAGCAAGGAGCCCACTCGCTAGCCTGTGGGCCGTTGTTCGCATGGCCGGCGGTAGTCTTCAGGTGGGCTGCTCTTCCAAGAAGATCCTGGATACGAATAACTTGAGAAAGAAGAAGTTTTGTCAATGCATGCACCCTTTCCGATACTGCATCAGTCAAACCCCCCTTTTTTGTTCTGTTGCTCTATTTGGAATGAAGTCCTATCCTACTTCAGTTGCAGTTCGGTTCTACCAAATTTCTTTACTCTCCCATTTGAAGCTGGGAAGCATGGCATTTGCTCGGATCAAAGGAAGAAAATATGGCTTCTCTCTTTTGTGGTAGTGATCTTGATTCTTGGTGATATTGAAAGCCCAGACTTGGAATGTCTAGATGGGAACTTTGGTGGGCAGGGCTCCGTAGTGCAGTAAGGCATTACACAGCTTCTTGGGCAGTTGCCTTAAATTACTTCAAAGGAATCTAATTGTCAATTGTTAAGTTATTTTGGAAGGAGATTATCCCAGATTCTAAGTAGGCCCTGCCCCACTCCACTGGTAGCACCTTCCTCAGTAGGCCCCTTCGACCATAATTTAGATGGATACGCTCAAGGAAATCCCAGTTGGATGGAATCAAAGGCATTATCATAGATATTGATTCGTATATTCCCAACAACTATTTGGTCCTACTGGGTTATGTTTCGTCAATGAGGCAAAGGTTCAAGCTCTTTGGGTGTGCCACATGGAGGTGTTAAGGTTGGGTCTCCAATAATCATTAAAAGACAATGCTTTTACTACCATACGAGGTCAGGCATTTGATGCAGGATAGACCCGTGGTTCCCATGGGTCAACTCACCTTTGGGCCCAGCCCAACTATCCCTAGTCTATTTAGAGTTTATTTTTTATGAATTAAGTTCTATTTGGTTTGATATTTTGATCCTGGCCATTGAAGTATTAGATGGTCCAGATTTGCTTTAGGCTTAAGTTTTCTCTTATTTAAAGATTGTAAAGCCTCTTGGCTTAGTCAGATTTTGATTAATGAAAGAAAACCAAGTTTGAGTTTTGCTCTCTGCAATCTCTCCATCTCTCCCGGAAGGGAATGCCGTGAAGCCATGGCCCATGGGTGTGAAGCCTGAGAAATTTCGGGTGCAATCCTGACCAATCCCCTGTATCTGTCATCTTTTCTTTTTCCCACCCCGCATCAATCTACCATCCACATTCCCTAGGATTAGTATTATTAGTACGGCCCAGGTGGGACCCTTTGATGTTTGTTATTTCAATATATTATTGGATGGGAAGGTCACACATGAGTGGCATTAGGATGAGGGAAGGAGTTGTATATCAACTCAAATTGGGAGTCTTGCGTGTCTTCTGTAAGTAGGACTGTATGTCCAGTTTAAATGGGATTCAAAGAGTAGTTTGGGATGAACTACGACTCTAGTGTATATAATAACCATCGACCATTCTTTTTGGTATTCAATTCTCTTCTCCTTCTTGAGAGAAAAATCTGAGAGAGAGCTTGTGGCTGCAAATCCAGGGGAAGAAGGCAACCAGCGATCGTCTATGGAGGTGAGTGGATCTTCCTAGATATATGTGATGATCGGATGATTGATAATATGATTTGCCTCAACTGTTTTTCAATGCTACTGTGTTTAGTGATTTTTCTGTAATCATGGATTTGGTGTAAGTGCTATTTAAACCACGGAACTATGTAAGTTCTGATTGGTAGAAGCATATAATTCTAATGGTGTTATTCATTCATGAATTCCTCAAGATTTTTGACTCCCAGAAAAGGATTTATGAAAATCCAGAACCCAGTCGTCATTGGGAGGAAGGGACGACTGAGAATTGTGGGGCCCCATGGACCATCTGATCTCATATCAGATCTGGTAGGATGATGGAGGACTACTGGTCGACCATGGTGGGGCATTACATTCCACCCGAAGTTTCTCAGGCTTCACGCCCATGGATTCGCGCCATTCCCTCCCAGGAGAGATTGCAAAGAGCAAAACTCAAACTTGGTTTTCTTTCATTAATTAAAATGCTTACGTAAATATATTTATAAAAAACTAGGATAAAGGAGGGGTTTGCGTCAGGAAGGTTGACGGGCAGTGTAAAACTATTGTCACAACTCCCACATGAACATGTAATTATTTATTTATTAAAAAGGAAAGCTTGTGACGCTTACGCATAAGCCTTATGCTTTAAACATTTGGAACTTGGAACGCCTAGGTCATGCCTCAGAGTTTTAAAACATGAAATTAAGTGGCCCTACAAGGTGAATAGTCTGTTGCCATGGAGGCTAGTTGCCATGGAGGCTAGTAGACAAGGACAAATTCCACAATCAGGTTAGGAAGATTCCAATCTCGTTAAGGCATATCTTTCAGAGAGTAATGATGAAGCGGATATTTTAGCTATGGGTGCCTCTCAACTATGTTTGGAAATGTAGTGTCACTTACCCTTTAATTTTGGTTGTGTCTTCCCCCGGGAAAGCTATTTTCCATTTTCTGATGGGTCCTTGTATATTTTGAGCTTAGAGCTGTGTAGTGGACCCCTTGTTTTTTTTTTTTTCTCAGCCGTACTATGATGCAGTACTGTCCAAGAAGAAGAGGTGCCACTGCTGGGCCCCATCAAGGAATCTTTTATTAATTCGACTTCCTTAATTAGATTCGTAATTTTAGTTGAGTTAATTTAATTAGAGAGATTTTAGTAATCCTGTTGAGGGATTTTAGTAATCCTGCAATAATGTTGTTTCCTTATTTAGGTTATTCCTCTATTATTTATAGAGGGGGACTCTCATGTAATGCGTGCAATTGAAAATAAAAACACAGTATTATCGTGAGTTGTTTCTTGGATGTTCTTCTCTGAATTGCCTTTAAGGCTTGAGTCTGGGGGCTCGATCACACCGTTCGAGGTGTTGATCTTCGTTGATGGTAGCTGGGGCTGCACCAAATTGGTATCAAAGCGAATATCCGTTCTCGGATCGCCGTCCCGATTGCGATTGCGATTTGAGGTAACCTGTGAACTTGATCCCTTTCGTTGTCCATTTTTATCACCGTCATCCATTCATCCCGTCTCAACCAAAACCGTCACCAACCCTATGTCCACAGAACCCCGCTCTCCATCATCTCCACATTCATCAATCATATCCCCATCATTCCAGTCACCCCGAAACTCCATACCCACGAGCCCACCCCTCTCCAAGCCCCATCCCACCTTTCCGACAACCCAAAACCCCATCTTCTGCCACCGACCTACCCCCAGATCCCAACTTTCCGAACTATTCTTACTTCAAAACCCTAAACCCCTAAAACCCATCGTCGACCTAGTCCCGAGCCTCTATCCGACACTCTGCCGAACCCAAATCCCCAACACCCAAAAAAAAAAAGTAAGAGAAGAGAAGCAGATAAGAAAAGGAAGTGGGATTTATCGATTCTAATCGCCGAACAGCACACACTGCACTGCGGAGCTCCATCATCATCATCAAGACCTCTTCATCGTCGCACCACAATAACAAAACTCCTCCAGTCCTGTGCACCGCGAGCGCCAACGTCTAAGTTCGTTGTCACCTCCATTTGCATCCTCGAGGTCACCATCACACCATCCCTCTCCACTCTCCATCGTCAAGAGCAAGTTAACAGATAAGCCCATTTTCTCTCCTTTTATTTGCCTCTGGACATTAATCAAGGGAAAAGCAGACCATTCCACACGTGCCGCCCACTGTTGGGTTTAACCCGAGTTCAAGTCTAACCTGAATTCAAACCTGACCCAGTAGAGTATTAAAAAAAAATCGTCACTGTACTTGACTAACCCAACCTGCGGAGGGCTGATTAAACCCAGTCCAAGTTAGGTAAAAAAATAAAAAATAAAAAATAAAAACTTGCAATTGAATTCTCATGGCCACCCAAGGTCGTCAATACCATGGGTATTTCACTAAATACCAACAGGATGAGCAGTTGACCAAGCTAGGTCATGACATGGACAATGTGGTTTAGCGACTTGAGATTGTTGAAGCCGCCGCTATTGCTGAACTACATATGGAAATCGGGTTACAGGAGGAACAAAGTCTGTTGCCACAAATCTAGATCCGAAAACATCAGGGGTCAGAACTCAGGCCATGCCGATGACCCCCATTCCCCAAACATCCAAAACAAGGGTCCAAGTAAACCCAGCCACACCTGGTTGCCAGCGTCAGCCTCGTGAGACTATGTTTGAAATGGTGTAGCGTCATCTAACCGAACAAGGTGATGGCGGGACCCACAATGCACCGCATGCGGATGACATCACTAAAAAGGTGAAACTAGAGGTCAGCGATTTTTCAAGGAATCTCAGTCCAAAGGCATTCATCGATTGGCTAAATTCTCTCGACGACTGCTTCGCATGGTATAGTATGAACGATGCTCGAGAGATAGTATTCACAAAGGTTAAACTCAAGGGTCCTGCGTGTATATTGTGGCAAAGTATTGAAAATAGTGAGCTTAACTTTGGACATCTTGTCATGCATTGGGAAGAGATGAAGCAGAAACTCAAGCAGAACTCTCTTCCCTCTGACTACATTGACTCTCTGCATAAAGGACACCTTAATCTCCAACAAGATAACTACTCTCTGGATGAGTGCACCAATATGTTCCAAGATGACATAGTGTGCTATAATTTACAGGCAGATAATGGACTCACCATCAACAAATACACGGAAGGCATGACCGATGTCAATGAAGCCTATTGTAAGGCTCGTAAAGCATGCGGAAAGATATCAAGCCAGGGAGCCTTCCACTAAAGGGATACAATATGCCGCTCCTAATAATTCCCAACAGTTGATTATACAACCAAGACCGCGACCTGCACAACAAAGGCAACCCGAAGGGACACAACAAAAGACCGCTTCTTCCTCAAAATCAACAATAGCAGGAGCATCAAAATGATCCTCTTGCCCGAGGATGAGGCGACAAAAGGGAGGTGATCTGCCATACCTGCCAACAGAAGGGGCATTATGCTAGAGAATGTTCTCACGGGAATCTCTATGCAGAAAATGAATCAGAAAGCAGTGAAGATTATGATCAACACATTGAGATGGAGAAACCTGCAGATGCTCAAAGCCTTATCAATGATGAATTCCCTGACGATGGTACACCACTTACCTATCTTGAGCATCACCTTCTGATCACAAAAGATCAACATGAAGAGCAGGATTATAATCATGCACCCATCTTTCGCTCCTGAGTTATCTGCAAGGGCAAGACTTGTAATATTAATGGAGGCGAAACTATGAATGTCATTTCTAAAGAAGCTGTGGAAAGGTTGCAACTGCCAACGACAAAGTATCCAAGGCCATACAAAATAGCATGGGTGAACGATTCAACTATCATAGTAGACAAGCAGTGCATAGTTCCTTTCAAACTGGGCTCTTATGAAGACACCATCAAGTGTGATGTCATTCTGATGAATGTTACACACATACTCTTTGGTCGTCCTTGGCTGAAGAAGTTAAAGGTTGTCGTTGTCATGAATGTTACACACATACTCTTTGGTCGTCCTTGGCTGAAGAAGTTAAAAGTTGTCACTGACAACGACGACAATACTCATACTTTTACATGGAAAGGATGTAAGACCCGGAAATTAGGGGTTGAGTTCTTACATCCTCCCCCATAGAACATTTGGTCCTCCAAATGAACTAAGCGAACCCAAAACAAGTGGGGAAATCACTCCCACACTCGATCGCGAAAATCTCAAAAGGCCGTTCCAAGTTGGTTCTCTCGGAATTGCCTGAACTCGGTGGGTCATCCTCGCTTGTAGAACTCTTCGGTCAACTCTTAGCAGTCATCAGCCGTTCTTGCACTAGTTCGAATCTGTTACTGCTTTCGCAATCAATGTCGGTCCTAGAAAACTGCAAGTTCTGACTCCTTCAATTGTAATGTCACTCTGCATCCTCAATCGTACAGCGCTACATACGGTGTCATTCAATGCTTGGACAGAACTGTCATGTAAACGAACTCGCATAGAGGTAACCTTCATCCCCATCAGTCTTGCAACACATGCTTCTATCAAACTCTTCGAGGTCTAGTCTTGTCCTTCTATCTACCCTTTCGCTCTGGAGAATTGGTGATGCTGACGTACTTCCAAGTGTATCTTGCTTACAGCAACGTCGTTCAAAATCTTGAAACAATTATGTCGTCTCCATCAAAGCTGTCACAACAAGGGTTCCATATCACCACATAGTCTTCGAGGTGAATGACTTAGCAATCTAATGCGTCCTCGTATGCATCTCTTCTTTCCTTGGTGGGAACTAGGCTGAGTCAATCAAATGCTTATACAATCGTCTGGACACATCACCAATCCCTTTCTGCTCTGAAATCACAAGGTTCTCAAAGTTAGTAGGTCTCCAAACTCTGACTTGATCCGCTAACACACTAGGCGTTATGCCACTCCACCTGTCAAAATTTCGCATGGTGTGCTTTTGTCAAAACTCATTCTTCAAGTCTTATACCCTGGCATGCATAATTGATCTTGGAAGTCCAATCCATGTTAACGGGCTCGAAATCAAGTCTTTCTTCGATGTACCCAAAGCCTCTTGCTAACTCTTAACTTTTCTGCTCGTTGCTCTTGATCCTCTGCAAAACAGTCGGTTTATGACATTGACATGCTTATTTACAACAAAACCAAAGAGGGGCATCTTACTCATTTGCAGACTATTTGCCATTGTTTTCGTCAAGAACGCTACTACATCAATCTTAAAAAGTGCACTTTCATGAGCAGTTTTGTTGTATTCTTGGGATTCATTATATCGACAAAAGGAATCAAAATGGATCTAGAGAAGGTGAAGGCAATTCCAGATTGGTCTCTCCCTACCACAGTCACTGAGGTTAGGAGTTTTCATGGACTTACCACTTTCT
Source organism: Camphora micrantha (assembly GCA_003546025.1). Classification (NCBI taxonomy): domain Eukaryota; kingdom Viridiplantae; phylum Streptophyta; class Magnoliopsida; order Laurales; family Lauraceae; genus Camphora; species Camphora micrantha. The sequence goes on from QPKB01000001.1 coordinate 57,670,168, forward strand.
ACAGAAGGTTTGTCAGAAATTTCAGCAGCATTGCCACTCCGATCACAGAGTGTCTGAAGAAGGGTGAGTTCACATGGACCAAGGCCGCAACTCAAGCTTTTGAGCAGATCAAGTGGAAAATTACAAAAGCTCATATCCTGCGCCTTCCTGATTTTGACTAAGTAATTGAAGTTACATGTGATGCGTCAAATGTTGGAATTGGAGGAATCCTTAGCCAAGGACATCCAACTGCTTTCCATTGCGAGAAACTCTTAGAATCGAAACGCAAGTACTCCCCTTGTGCTTTGGAGTTATATGCTCTTGTTCAATCGCTTCGCCATTGGAGACATTACCTGGTCAGCGGAGAATTTGTACTTTACTCTGGTCATGAGTCTCTCAAGCACCTCCACTCGCAACAAAAACTGGCCGCCAATTATTCTACTTATATTCAAGAGTTTAATTTTACCATACACCATAAATATGGGAAGGAAAATGTGATAGCAGATGCTCTCAATCGCCGGAAACATCTCCTGACCACAATGGCTATTTCCGTACCAGGCTTCGAGCAAATCAAGCAGGAGTATGAAAAAGACAAACTTCGGCACCATCTATATAGAGATCTGTCATGGTGAGTGTTTCAAACACCCACATTTTAGCATTCATGATGGGTATTTATTTTATGGCATTCGGCTTTGCTTGCCGAATACATCTATCCGAGAGCATGTTATCAGGGAACTCCATTACGGAGGATGCAGTGGACATTTGGGTCGAGAAAAGACCCTAGCTCTTGTCAGAGATAGATACTATCGGCCACATATGACACCATATGTTTCTCGTATCTGTGAACGGTGTCGTACTTGGCAACTAGCCAAAGGAAGCAGGAAAAATGCAGGGTTATAGTAGCTATTGCCAGTCCCACAGGCCCCTGGAGAAGATATCAACATGGATTTTGTGCTAGTACTACTTGAGAGCCCCAAAAAAGTGAATTTTGTATTTGTGGTTGTGGATCACTTTTCCAAAATGGCACATTTCATCCCATGTACCTCTACTACGGATGCTTACAAGGTCGCACAAATTTTCTAAAAAGAAGTGGTCTGTCTGCATAGACTTCTGAAGACCTTTGTGCCGGACAGGGATACTTAGTTCGTTAGTTACTTCTGGAAGACTTTGTGGAATATGTCAAAGACAAAGCGGACATTTTCTGCTGCATATCATCCACAAACTAATGGCCAGACAGAAGCAGTCAACCGTAGCCTTGGGAATCTACTGCGTTGTTTACTACGAGACCATCTTACCACATGGGATCAGGTGCTGTCTGTGGCTGAGTTTGCATACAACAACTCAGTCAACCGATCCACAGGGATTTCTCTTTTCAACGCAGTTACTGACATTAGACTACGTCTACCAATTGATCTTGTTCCCCTTCCTGTAGAGGCAAGAATGAGTGTTAATGCGGACAGCTTTATCAGACATATGCAGCAGGTTCATGAAGAAGTTCAACACCATATTTCCACCAGCGATGATTCATATAAACACAGTGCAGATAAGCGTCCTCGCTTCATTCAAGTTGCGGAAGGAGATATGGTTATGGTGCGAAATCGTCCGAAGAGCCTTCCGCCAAGAGCCAACAAAAAGTTACATCCCCGCCAACTTAGGTCCGCTTAAGATTATAACGAAAATTGGTCCTAATGCATGTGTTAGATTTTAAATCGGATCTTGGATTGAATGCTACACTCAACGTTGAAGATCTTGGTCCTAATGCATGTGTTTGACTGCCAACTTTGCCACTCTTTGCGGATAAAATCATTGATGTGCTTGACAATCAGATTGTTTCAACTCGACAAGGGGGATTTTAGAAGTTTCTTGTTCACCGGTAAAATCGCCCTCTCTCCGATGCAGTACGATCCAAGAAGAAGAGGGTCCACTGATGGGCCCCATCAAGGAATCTTTATTAATTTGATTTCCTTAATTAGATTCGTAATTTTAGTTGATTTGATTTAATTAGAGAGATTTTAGTAATCCTGTTGAGGGATTTTAGTAATCCTGCGGTAATGTTGTTTTCTTATTTAGGCTATTCTTCTATTATTTATAGATGGAGACTCTATGTAATGCATGCTATTGAAAATAAAAACACAAAGTATTCTCGTGAGTTGTTTCTTGGGAGTTCTTCTCTGATTGCCTTAGGGATTGAGTCTGAGGGCTCGATCACACCATTTGAGGTGTCGATCTTCGTTGATGTGGTTGGGGCTGCACCATGCTGTCTATAATTTGTTTATCTGTATCTCACTGTATTCTCTCATAAATTGTACAGCTGATCTTCCTTTAATGACACCGTTGTCATTTTGGGAAAAGAAAAGGATAAAGCACATTAATTATGTTGTTCATGATGACACTACTAGTAGTTGTAGCAGTAGGTGTCATGAAACTAGAGATCAAATATGCCCCATACCTTCTCATAATCCCAAACACTTACAAAGCCATCCTCCGCAGCACTGCCAAATACAGACGCCTTGTTCGGAGACCACTGGAACATAAAATAAATAAATTATAGAAAACCCATACAACTTCTCAGATGAAATTATTTACTGTTTGGAGAAGTAACATGAACAATGCCAAACTAAAGTTTAAAAAAAAATAAAAAGCCCCACACCTGCACACATAAGACAGCAGCTTTGTGGCCTTCAAATTTGTAAACAGGCGATCCAACACCACCAGGAGTGAGATTTCGACGATCAAACATATGAACGGAGTTATCAGCTGACCTGAAGGAATAACATGACATATTAAAATATGTAAAGCAACCTAGGCTACATAACTTCCAACTTACAAAAAATCCAACTATCTGCTACAAGATGAATGCAAAGCAAAATAAGTACTTGCCCAGTTAGAATAAAGTTTTCATCATGAGGGTTCCAGTCAACACAATGAAGATCGGCATTATGAGCTTTCACCACCTGGCCAAAAGAAATATAAAATGTTCAATAGCTTACAAATTAAAAATTGAAGCTGCTAGCCCCCCGCAAAAGGGGAAAAAAACTCTGCCAAAAGTAAAGGCATCACAATTCTTGAAAATAAATGAAAATAGTGAAGAATTATGTGTGCTAAAACAGTTGAATAGAGTTACAAGAAAGGATAGAATTATGAATGAGTTTTTAAAAGGAATTGTAATAAAAGGAAAAATGTAAATAAATAAGGAATGCCATGTGAAATGGTTTACTCATGTTCACAGAATGCCAGAACCAGCCTCTGTATGACAAATTTAAGGGTTACATGTTCAAAGAACTAAGACAAGAGTAATGAAATCATCGGATGAAGTGAGGAAAAAAGTCAGTGTGGGGTTACTAAGAATATAGCTTCAAATAGGGTTCAGTGGAAGAGGAAAACTCACAAAGGTGACCTTCAATTGATGGGATAAGCTTTCGATAGTGGTGATAATGATGGTTCCTGACAGAATTGGTAATGGCGATATAGCCAATGCTTGATAAATATAGAGAGAAACACCCCATATTCTTGAGTTTTTCAAATAGGGAATACATTTGGTAGGGCATCAGAATTCATTGTTAAGTATTAATTGTGTCTTTACCTTGTACCTACAAGCCTATCTTCAGAATCACCTTCAAGTCTCTTCTGCACTCAAACATACACCGACCTCACTTCCACGTTCCATAGGTAGATAGGAGACCGAGCTTTTACAGTAAGCATATAACTCTTGCCAACTATGATAGCAGGATATATACAAGCCCAACACATCCGTGTCAAACTGATATGACACTCTTATTGGTGCCCGGTCTTGTTGTAAATAATTGCATGACAGAATGTGAAGGTGAGAAACTAATTAAGAAAGTAAAGGAAAACGGAAAGGCACACTAAGTAAGATGCTTTCTTAAAGACAAAAAGAAACTCTATCCCTAGAATAGAATGCCCAACTCTGATTAAAGTCTGCACACAAGAATAAGAAATATGGAATTACCCTTAAAATCAATTGAAAAACAAAGGGAGAACAGTTATTAAAAAAAAAAAAACAAAGAAGGGAGAACAGAAGTGTTCTCAGGATATCAAAACTGTGCTCTCTTGTTTGTGTTTAATTGCATGTCATGTCAAAGAACTCAAATTGGGCCAAATAAATAGTGATGGAGAGCCTTCTCCTCCTCTCTTTCTTATGTTATATATAGGGACATTCATGTGCGTCCATCCCTCACCATATGGTGAGGAACAAACTTGATAGGGCCCACCTAGACCCCTATTGATCATGGGACATGGGATGAAAAAAGACATCTTGGATGGGCCCATATATCAAGTATGGGGTCAATCCCATGCCTCTAACCCCTCATCCGTGGCCCACAAATTTAATTACGCAGAAGAGAATAGGAGAAGAGGTCTATAAATACAAGTTTTCTCCACCTCCATTCTTGTTCACTAGCAATGTGGGACTCTTGCACATTTCATATGAGAGAGATCCCTTGAGAATATTTGTATCATTCCAATGTGGGACTTGTGGAAAAACAGGTTCAGAGAGATTTTTACAAAATACCCAACAATACTTACCAAGTTCCTTATTTCATATAGTTCTTTTAATTTTCGTACTTTTGCACATAAAAAATGTTGTAAAAGAACATAAATGATGATAGTTTCATTAATACAAAATGATCTAAAGAGAAAAATTAAGACACCCATTTCCGTCTAGATTTTCAAGAGTGCATAGTAGTATCCCCTATCCCCGTATCCATGTCCATACCTATATCGTATTTGGGCACCATATGTTGCCAACGTCAAGTTGATGGGATAAATCAGTAATGATGATGATGGTGCTCAAATGGGAAACAGAAATCAGAAGATATACGAAATGGCTTTAACCCGAATATGGGTCTTTATTGGTCCATCAGTAAATACATCACATATCAAAAGTTATCATGAAACATTAAGCTTCTAAAATATGATAATCCATATGAAAGTGCACTGGAAACACTAAGCTTCTAAATAAGATAATCCATATGAATGTGCACTGGTAGAAGTCAAGGAGCACCAAAAATGTTACCTTGACAGATGGAGTCAGCCCAACACGAGCATCCCACAATATAAGGCAAGAATCATCCCCAACACTACAAAACACCTGTGAACTTCAGCAAAGGAAGAAAAAATTGTTAGTAGAAAAAAAAACATAATAACTTCAGAAATGGGATCGAAAACTCATAATTTAAAATGCACATGCACATACATACAGACAGAAAAACACATGCGCAGCCACAGGCACACATACAGAGAGAACTATGTAATATGGGTGTAATCGCTGCATATCGTGCAAAACCTCTTTCAGAAAGTGCATTATATCAATAAACAAAAAAAAAACAGCTTTGATAAAAGGACACCATGAGAGCATGCACTTTGATTTTTGAAAAAAAAAAAAATCAGAAGAGGCATAACATTTGTACAAGAAACATACACCAATGCTTTAACTGTGATTAGCACTGATACCTTGAAGGACAGAACTGAACATCTTCAACAGTATCCTCATGCCCTTGGTAGACACCCCGTGGTCCAATAGAAGGACCATCTGCAGCTTTTTCACTAGAACCACTAGTCTTAGAGGTTTGTTTAAGGATTGAGCCCCCAGATGGAATTCCTTGAGATTTTGTTGATGAAGTATCTGTAGCTGAAGTAGAAATATGATCACATATACTCCACAAAACAACCAGCTTATCCTTTCCTGCCATAAGATTATAAGAATCATAGCAATCACAATGTGCACAGAATTAAATTTCATAATGGTAAAACATGAAAAGTGGTTTAAATTGCACCAGCCTCTAAATCATTCATTCTCAACAATTTAAGTAAAAATTTGATTGAGAAGGCAACACACATAAAATGATAAGCACCACATCAAAGCAACATAAATCATCATCCTCAGCTCTAGGTACAATTTCGGATGGCAGATAATGAAACAAGCTAGTATTTGCAAGAGGCAAGTAAGAATAAATTCCTTTGTAATTCAGTGAAGTTAAATCCACTAGTTATAGTTCTCTTGATATCTATGTAAATAAATTTTGATGTATTTCAGCAAAGGGGAATCCACTAGTTAGCATCAGCTTAATATTTTGTGATGATACACCTAAATGGAGTGTGTCTCTTTAAATTCGATGGAAGTCAATGATACATCAATTCTGGCCGACAGTCCAAACAAGTAATCCGATGGAACATTGAGCTTGATGAGGTGATAATACTCGATCTAGTTTACCATTTCCCCAAACAAACATCACATACACAGTGTGTGGAGAGAGAGAGAGAGAGAGAGAGAGAGAGAGAGAGAGAGAGAGAGAGAGAGAGAGAGATTGATGTATGGTGCGTTGTTCGCCAACCAAAGGTTTTAATCATCACTCTTTCAAGGAGTAGCCATACCAGCGTAAGCAAAAGAGAATCATCTTTAAAAATAAATGAACATATATACAAGTGCAATTGAAATAGCATGTCAGCTGCAAAGACAAAACTAACCTAGAATCATGTTTAAAAATAAATGAACATATATACAAGTGCAATTGAAATAGCATGACAACCGCACAGACAAAACTAACCTCCAGAAAGCACAAAGGATTCGGTAGGGCACATTGCGAGCGCAAATTCTGCATTTTCCTGATGCCCTGCCAATATCTGCATGATGATAAGTGATAACTGCCTAAGTCAACCAAAATTACGCATTGAGGGATGCCACCATCCATTACAAAGTGCTGTTTCTCAACAGAGAAGCAAATAATTGTTATTAGCAATTTAGGATAAATAAAATGACAGTTTGCCATTAACTACGAACAGGTTTTGCTTTCAGAAGACCGAAATAGATAATAAAAAGGAAAGCCATAAAGGGACTATCTTTATTGACCTGCGGTTCAAATATAACTGAAAGTAAAAGAAACAGTTCCATAACGTCAAGTTTATAAATGTGAACAAACCAAATATGGACGAGAATCTGCGGCTCCGAGAACAGCATGACGATTAGGTTGTGCCTCAACATCCCAAATGAGGACCTGATTACCAAAAAAAAAAAAACCGAAGTCATAGTGGCCATGGTTTCTTTTGCTGAACTGTGTGGAGAAAAAGATGGAAGCACTATAGTAAACTTACATTAGGGCTATCAGTATGTGTGGCCACTATCTTACTGTTCTGCGGCAGCTCCCTGATTCTGTTGACCTGCAAAATTGTAAAAATTAATAACAAAGGTTGTAAAGTCCATCCAATTAGACCACTTAATGTCAACATCAGCAATTTGAATAATCTGTTACTTAAAGGGGGTTTTAAATAGTTGCAATGCTAAAACAAATATATAAACCTAGGATGTGGGACTGAAATTGCTAAACCATCACTACAGACTGGGCAAACAAGTTAGCTTGAGAATAGTAGTAAATTCCCTTTAAATTTATGATGAAAAAAGAGGAGCAGACAGCCCATCATTGTTCAATAACTTGGAACCAAATTTGGTTTCCAAGTTCAACTCACAAAAATCAATATAAATAAGCAGAGAAGACCAAGCTGACTGATTTTAGCACATCTGACTCTGGATCAGGAAATCCACAAGTCAGTTGAAACATAGTCGACTTGATTTTCCTTGTTCACTTGCAACTCAGTTGAGTCAACTCTGTTTCGGCCAGATACTGAAACCAAAATTTGGTTCCATTCATTGGATTCAATACACAGCCAAGTTCACAATGCAATCAATGAGTTTTTTGTAGATAAAAGTGAAGCAGTATACACATGGAATCACGAATTCCTACCTCTCCAGGATGTATAATGGTTTTGAACTTTTTCACAAATGGAGAACGAGCTTCTTCATTAAACTGAAAAACCAAGCAACAACAGCAAGCACATTAAAACAAGAAAAACAACAACAAAATTTAGTGACATGTGAAATCAAGAACAGCAAAACGGGCAGCAACAGGGGGCAGCATATGGGCCACAACAAAAAAACAAGTTCAACATGAAATCCATAGATAGAAAAATGGAGACAATTACTTGGTCTGATCTGAGAAAATAATATGGTCAATAAGATCAGTCTGTTCTGAAGAAAGCATTCCGATCTAATCATGCAAGTTCAGAAAGAGACATCAGAAGGTAACTAGTTGATGGAACATAGGCCAGATCTTAACAATGAAAGGCTTTCAAGTCCCATGTTGTCACACACTCTGGTGAACAAAGATGAAATTTACAACACGAGAACAAGTGTTATACTTCAATGCATGTGTCAAAAATCAATGACATGACCTCCAAGTGTGGAACTCAGCACCAAGCACTGCAAAATAAAGCTTACTAGTTACTAGTCTAAGAGTAGAGCCATCAATGGGTCTGTTGTCCCAAGTTGAAGTAATCTGAGCTAGTTTTTCTACTCCAGCCAATTCAAATTTAGGTTTCCTCATGTCCAAACCCAGCTCTTAACAGCCCTAGTAAAGAGTTGTGGTCCCCTACCAAATCCAGCAGCAAGATTTGACACCAAAAGCCCCCAGCAGGACATTAGCTTCAAGGAGGAGATGATCGTTCAACAAAAGAAATACAATGATTTACAGGAAACTAGCTTTAAACTTCCTAAAACTGGAGTTGAAGTCCAACAGCCAGAATACAGTGACCAACTACACTCACACCAAGTCATGAAGAATCATCAACAGGATCTGTCAGTAAAGCATATTGATCTCTCTAAGTTCATTTAATCTGAACTACTTTTTTTTCTAATGGAGGGTGTCCCAACCCTTTGGGCCGGACTATTCCCTACGGGCCCAGGGGGAGCCGGGTAAATCCCTTGTGGCCCCAGTGTGGTAGCGCAGTTTAGAAACCTCAACCTCCGGGAGCAAACCGTGGTCCTAGGCCAACTGAGCTACCCGTCGAGGTTATTTAATATGAACTACTTACTCTTAGCTACATCAACAAGATCAAATTAACATAGAGATGATGACAAACATTCTGCAGTAGTGATGTTATTGTTACCTGTGATATATGCTCTGCAGCGGCCACCCTTGGTTTTACAATTTCACAATTTGCAATGACAAGAGTATTTGGTACACTACCATCAGTCTGGGAATAAGATAAACAGAACAAAGTCAATTTTAGTGTGTTCATACAGACTGCCATTATTCTGTGTCACCCAAAACTCATTGAGCGAGCAACTCAAGTAAATCATCCCATCTGGAACACTTAATTGCATAAATCAAGATGTGGAACAAGGGGATTTGTATGCAGAAATGGACAGAAGATATAACTGGAGTCAATAGAAGATGATCACTTCCTCTTCCAAGCTTCTGCAATGGGATGGGCGTGCATTTTACACCAAACACAAGAAGATTAAAGGTGTGACCTAGTCACAACTGTTTTGTTAATAAAGTACAATTCCAAGGACCCGTACAAATTCTGGTTTCAGCAGCATATCCTGGCTTCTTCTATCAGTAAAATGGAAAACGATGCCAAAAGAAATGCACTAGAAAAGCTTAAACATTATATAATAAAACCTATACAGTTGGTATAAAGGTCATCACCTAGTGCAGTCCTGCCGAAGCAGGGTCCTGGGAGGGTCCAGACTAGAGACAGACCCTTGGCAATTTTGCACAAAGTGGCTGCTCGCAAGTCTCAAACAAAGAAAAAATTTTAAAAATGACAGTGACCATAGAAAAGAGACCGTCCTGAGCAAAGAAAGAAAATCCATATGCATTGCATCTATCTTTATTCCATGTTCAGTAAAAACAAGTGGAACTACATTTGTGCTGTGAAAAAACATTCACAAATGACGCTGTTATTGACTAACAAAAATCCAGTATCTCCTTCACAATGGATGCTGATCTCCATGGAAAAAAACCTTTCCTTTTAGCCTACTTAATCGCATCAGAATGATTATCCTCTATGATTACATGCCTGGAGTTTCCTTTTTTAAAAAAATGTTTTTTGGGGGCTCTGAACCAGCTGCCAGCGGGTAAATGCTCTGTCAAAGCCTTATACCAAGATCTTGAAGACCCTCATATCAGTCCCCATTGGCCATGGAAGCGGTAGTGGAAATTGGACATTCCTTCTAAGTTCAAATTTTTCATGCGGAAACTTCTCCATAACAAATACCTACCAGAGATAACCTAAGGAAATTAGACTGCAATATCATACCATATTGTAGCCTACGTCGCCAACATGAGGAAACTTTAGATCATTTGGTTCTCACCTGTCTGGTCACTATTTCAATTTGGAAATATTTTCCTCCATCTGTTGCCATCTACCCCCATTTTGAAACTATGAAAGACTGGTTTGGGTCTAAAGTTGGCCAAAGGAAAATTAGACTGGGAATAATGGTCACTTGGTTTTTATGGAAAATGGGCAATGCTCGCATATTTCTATACCAACCAATTCACCCTCTTTCACTCAAACAGAAAGTCTTTTTTCTTATCACTGAACTGAATTCAGAAGGCATATTCTCTCCCTCCTCCACTACCACAGGGCCTTCTAGTGGATCTTTGGTTTCCCCCTCCAGGTAATCACATTAAACTTAACTTTGATGGCTCTTATTGTCACAGAGTCTCGAAAGAGGAAAATGGGTTTTTGTATTAGACGTTTCAAACCCCTTTGGGGATGATCTCAATGTATATATGAAATACATATTGGGCCTCATGTATCATGGGCCTGAACTATGACTTAAGCTATACATAATACAGAATGTGAGTCATGGGCTTGACTTGTGAACTGGGTTAGGTTTCTCATTTTTACACTCCCGCTCAAATTGATGCGGTTTTTGAGAAAGCATCAATTTGGTAACAAGAAAATCATGGGGTGGTCTTGGCAAAGCTTTTGTGAAGAGGTCTGCCAACTGGTTGTGAGAGCTAACATGAGGAAGAAAGAGAAGTCCAAAGAGAACTTGCTGGCGAATGAAGTGACAATCAACTTTAATGTGTTTGGTCCTCTCATGAAAGACGGGATTACTTGCACTCTAAATGGCACTAGTATTATCAGCATTGAGAGGAGTTGCCTCGCGAATTGGAACACCAAATTCTTGAAGGAGGCGACGAAGCCAAAGAACCTCACTGTTAGCAGAAGACAAAGACCTGTATTCAACTTCAGCAGAAGATTTGGACACTGTAACTTACTTTTTACACTTCCGAGAGATGAGAGAGGAGCCTAGGAACATGCACCAACCGGTGGTTGACAGCCTAGTATTTGGGCATCTAGCCCAATCTGCGTACGCATAAGCATGTAGAACTAGAGAGGAAGTCGAGGAATAAAAGAGTCCCCTATCAAGGGTTCCACGAAGATACCGCAGTATCCGATGGACGGCAGTAAGATGGGGTTTGTAAGGATTACTTACAAACTGACTGACAATCTGGACTGCATGAGACATGTCAGGATGAGTCATCGTAAGACATATGAGACTCCCAACTAGTCTCCTGTAGATGGTAGGATCAAGGAGAGGATCACCTTCTTCTCTGGGAAATTTAGATTTAGAGCTCCAAAGGTGTGTCAAATATTTTGCAATCCGTCAAATGGGCCAAAGAAAGTAAGTCCTCTGCATATTTCTTTTGTTTAATGCGGATGCCATTTTGAGTGCGAGAAATCTCCAATCCAAGAAAATAGATTAGATGTCCAAGGTCCTTCATCTTGAAATAACGCATGAGATATGATTTAAGAGCTGCAATACCAGTGACATCATTACCACTAATGATCATGCCATCTACGTAGAAAAGTAACAAGGTACAACCTTGTGCCGGCTTTGTACAAACAGAGAATGATCGTTGGGACTCTGAAAAAACCCAACTTTAACAATCACTCCTCGAAATGTGCCAAACCATGCGCGAGGAGCTTGCTTGAGACCATATAGAGATTTTCGAAGACGACAGACATGAGATGAAGGACAAGCATATCCTGGAGGTTGTCAATCCAGGCCCATTCATTTGGGCCCATTTAGTGTACCCATTTATTGCATTGTAATTAGTCAAAGGTTGAATTTAGTATAACCATTTAGTCATTGTAATTAGGCAAAGGTTGAATTTAGTGTACCCATTTAGTCATTGAAATTAGGCAAAGGTTGAATTTAGTGTACCCATTTAGTCATAGTAATTAGGCAAAGGTTGAATTTAGTGTACCCATTTAGTCAAAGGTTGTTACTTACTTTTAGGATCCAAGATTTGTGATTGATTTGTAATTGATTGTAATTGAGTATAATTAGGGTATTAAGCCTTATAAATAGACATCAGTCCATCCCTAGAAGGAGGACATTCAGCTCTCTCTCTCTCTTATGTTCTGCATTTCATATCTCTCTCTAAAAATGACATGGTATCAGAGCCAAATCGATCAACTGTGATCATCTCATAAGTCATCTTCCAAGCCTTGGAAGCCAATCTGTGATCATCTTCTTCAGCCGGATCCTCTCTGATCATCCCTGATCATCTCAGATCAGGCGTGGCCCACCTGTGATCATCAGCATCACCATCTCAGCGGCTTCTTCCCACTTGGTCGCCTGAATATTCTCCTGTTTATGAAGATTTTTCCAACATTTATTGCTCATTAGAGGTAGGTCTTCTACCTATTTTTGTGAAACTTCAGTTTTTACACTTGTTTCCATCTCGGCCGTCCAAAATCCTAGATCTGGATTTGTTTTGATCGAGACCACTTCCAATAGTTGCGTGATTATCCTGTTCACCCATCCCCACTCTCTGATCTATCAAGAGATCACCAGGTGGGGCCCAGGTACTGATCCTCTCCCCTGACGACCTGGACGGTTTCTGGGTGCTGTGTTCTGAATTTTTTACGGACGTCCTGATTCTCTTCTGCTGCTATTTGCTGTCTTTACTGCTGCCTGATCTGTTTCTTTACTGCTGGTTCCTACTAGTTACTGCTAGTGAGTGCAGTAATTCATCATTATGCTAGTTACTGCTGCGATCTGATTTCAGTACTGTTATTACTGCTGTTGCTCTAGTTTCAGTTACTGTTAGTAGCTGTTACTGTTAGTTGATTTCAGTTACTGTTAGTTGCTGGTATTGCTGTTATTCCTTCATTGCTCGTATTACTCCGGATTGGGGTTCTTGCTAGTCTGCTAGACATGGATAAATCTGAAATTGCCCTGGTTAAGTTTGATGGAAAAAATTATACATCATGGGCCTTCCAATTTCAAATTTACTTAGAAGGAAAAAGGAACTCTGGGCCCACATTGATGGATCTGAACCTCAACCCACGGAAGATGACAAGAAGCTTTTAGCTTGGAAAACTAAAGATGCTAAAATAACAACCTGGTTACTGGGATCAGTGGACCCTCATTTTATTCTCAATCTCCGACCGTGCAAAACTGCCCGTGAAATGTGGGAATATCTTAAAAAGATCTATCACCAAGGTAATGTTGCTCGTCAATTTCAATTGGAACTTGACATTTCTCAATTTACTCAAGGCACCCAGTCTGTTCAGGAATATTACAATGGCTTTCGCAGACTGTGGTCCGAGTACGATGAGATTAAGTTTGCCACAGTATCTGAAGCTCTCCTTCCCGAACTACTTCCCTTACAGCAAAGTAGCCATCGGGATCAGTTTCTTATGAAACTTCGTCTAGAGTTTGAAACAGTTAGATCTAACTTGATGAGCAGGGCTTCTCTTCCTAGCTTGGATGACTGTCTTCAGGAACTTCTACGGGAAGAACAACGTCTGCTTACTAAAACTACTTTGGAACAACAGACATCTGTTGAGGCTCCCCTTGCATATGTTGCTACAACCAGACCTCCTCCTCGAGACATCAGTAAAGTTCAGTGCCATAACTGTAAGAAATATGGTCACTATGCGAATCAATGCAAGGCAAAAATATGCCGGTATTGTAAGACCACTGGTCATGTTATTGAAGAATGCCGGAAGAAGACTCGCAATTCTACTTCCCGCAACTATGTGCCGTCAGCCTCTGGTACTTACAATGTGCAGTCCGCTCCTAGTTCTTACACAGTCACCACTCCACCATATGCTTCATCTGATTTCAATGGTTCTCTGCAGTCTAATTCTTCTTACCAACCTGGTTCCTCACAATCTGCGTCAGCAGCTCCTCTCACCCCTGAGATGGTCCACCAAATGATCATCAATGCCTTAGCTTCCATGAACATCGCAGGTACTGCTTCCTCTCTTTCCAATACCTGGTACTTAGATTCTGGTGCCAGTAATCATATGACCACTTCAGCCCTAAAATTACAAAATGTTGTTCCCTACACTGGTCATCTTACTGTCCAAGCTGCCAACGGAGATCATCTTCCCATCACCTCTGTTGGAGACACCCCTAGCCCCATCCCATTAACCAATGTTTTAGTTTCTCCTCATCTTGCTACCAACTTGGTTTCTGTGGGTCAACTAGTTGAACGCCATTGCTGCCTCTAAATCCTGGCCTTTATACCAAATGGATGTCACAAATGCCTTTCTTCATGGGGATCTGCAAGAAGAAGTCTATATGCGGATACCACAAGGCGTCCCCTCTCCCTCCAAGAGGACTGTCTGTCGCCTGCGCAAATCGCTTTATGGTCTAAAGCAAGCTCCTCGGGCATGGTTTGAAACCTTCAAGGGTCGATTGTGCGAGAGTGGCTTTACACAAAGTCCTTATGATCCATCTCTCTTTCTATGCCACACATCTACTGGTGTTACTATCATTCTCGTCTATGTTGACGATATTATTATCACTGGCACGGATGCTGCTATGATAACATCTCTCCAAGCTTCTCTCACGGATTCCTTCCGTATGAAGGATTTGGGCCCATTGCATTATTTTTTGGGCTTAGAAGTGCATCAATCTCCGAAAGATCTATTTGTTAATCAACACAAATACATATCCGATCTTATCGAGTTAGCTGACCTTCAGGCTTCTTCCCCTGTTGATACACCTATAGAGGTCAATCTCAAGTTAAGTAAAGAAGATGGTGATCTTCTTCCTGATCCTCATACATACCGGCGTCTGGTGGGCAGTCTTGTCTATCTCACCATCACTAGACCTGACATCTCTTATGCTGTTAATCTTGTGAGCCAGTTCATGACAGCTCCTCGACACCTTCATTTGACAGCTGTGAAGCGGATTATTCGCTATCTACTGCGAACTGTACCTCGTGGTCTATATTATCCAAAAGATAATCCTCTTTATCTGACCGCTTATGCGGATGCTGACTGGGCGGGCTGCCAAGACACATGCCGTTCTACTACTGGTTGGTGCATGTACCTTGGAAATTCTCTCATTTCGTGGAAATGCAAGAAACAAGAACGGGTGTCACGATCTTCCACCGAAGCTGAATACAGGGCCATGTCTTCTGCTTGTTCTGAGATCCTATGGCTACGAGGACTTCTTTCCGAACTTGGGTTCGCTCAAACCGCTCCTACTCCATTGCATGCTGATAATACTGGGGCTATCCGCATCACTGCAAATCCCGTCTTCCATGAGCGTACCAAACATATCGAAGTTGACTGCCATTTTATTCATGATGCATATAAGCGTGATGACATTCGTCTACCTCATGTCCCTACAGAGTTTCAGTTTGCCGATATCTTCACTAAAGGACTTCCTCGGCCTCGACATCAATTTCTTGTCTCCAAATTGCTGCTTTATGACTCCCCAGCATCAATTTGAGGGGGGGTGTCAATCCAGGCCCATTCATTTGGGCCCATTTAGTGTACCCATTTATTGCATTGTAATTAGTCAAAGGTTGAATTTAGTATAACCATTTAGTCATTGTAATTAGGCAAAGGTTGAATTTAGTGTACCCATTTAGTCATTGTAATTAGGCAAAGGTTGAATTTAGTGTACCCATTTAGTCATAGTAATTAGGCAAAGGTTGAATTTAGTGTACCCATTTAGTCAAAGGTTGTTACTTACTTTTAGGATCCAAGATTTGTGATTGATTTGTAATTGATTGTAATTGAGTATAATTAGGG
Source organism: Camphora micrantha (assembly GCA_003546025.1). Lineage (NCBI taxonomy): Eukaryota > Viridiplantae > Streptophyta > Magnoliopsida > Laurales > Lauraceae > Camphora > Camphora micrantha. Next base: position 57,686,023 of record QPKB01000001.1, read on the forward strand.
TATTAAGCCCTTATAAATAGACATCAGTCCATCCCTAGAAGGAGGACATTCAGCTCTCTCTATCTCTTATGTTCTGCATTTCATATCTCTCTCTCTAAAAATGACAGAGGTGGCTTCATGTAAACAGTCTCCTGAAGATCACCATGCAAAAATGCATTCTTGACATTCATTTGCCAAAGTTGCCAATTATGTATAGCTGCTACTACCAATAATATCCGAATTGTTGTCATCTTGGCGACGGGAGCAAATGTTTCTTCATAGTCAATGCCGTACTCCTGTTTGAATCCCTGAGCAACGAGGCGAGCCTTGTAGCTATCAAGATTCAAGGCTCCCATCAGATTTCACTTTAATGGAATAGACCCATTTACTGCCAATGACGGAAGCACCAAGTGGTCGAGGAACAAATTCCCAAGAATGATTTGAGTCCAGAGCAAGAATCTCATCGGTCATCGCATCTTGCCAGCAATGAATATCTTTGGCTTGGTTATAAGAGGATGGAACAATGACAGAATCGAGAGATGTAGAAAGTGCGGAAAAACCATACCAATCAGGGGCTTGGGTATACGAGTGGAACAATGAAAAGGCGGCAGCGGTGGTGGTGGTGGTGGTGGAGGAGGTGAAAGAATGGTACCGGAATCGGGCAAAGGCAATGGAGCGAGAGCGGGAGCGGGAGTAGGAGCAGTAGGAGGCTGCTGGCATCGGCTATAAACCTTTAAAGGTTTGTTAGGAACAAAAGGAGATGGTGAACTAGCGAAAAAAGGAAGATAAGAAACATCCAAAACCTTGGAATCAGTTTTCAAAGAATAAAAGGGAACATGTTCAACAAAGACAACATTCTGAGAAATACGAGATCGACGTGCTATAGGATCATAACATAGAAAGCCCTTGTGTTCATCACTATATCCTAAAAAGACACAGTTAGGAGCTTGACTGGAAAGTTTATGTTTTTCTAACGAAGGGAGATGAACAAAACATAAGCAACATGTAAATGGTTGTAGGATGGTAGATAGCAGTAAAGGGCCACAAATGGGGAGATGTGTTTTAGCATTGGGGTAGGAAATCTAGTAATTAAGTGAACTGCGGTATGGATAGCTTCACACCAAAAAAATGGAGGGAACATTTGTTTCAAATAGTCAGTTTCTAAACTATGCCTATTTTTCCTTTCTGCTATGCCATTCTGTTGAGGTGTGTATGGACACGATTTTTGGTGAAGAATGCCTTTATCAAATAAAAAAGAGGCAAAGCCTCCAGATAGATATTCTCCCCCTGAATCAGACCGAAGAACCTTAACTTTGTTGTTAAATTGAGTTTCCACAAAATTGTATAAGACTTTAAATGTAGAAGAGACCCCAAATTTAAACCGAAGGAAATAAATCCACGTGAACCGTGTGTGATCATCAATGAATGTAACATAGTATTTATATCCTAATCGACTTGATTTTTGTGCAATTCCCCAAACATCAAAATGGATGATATGAAAAGGAGCAGAAGCACGAGAATAACTAACAGGAAAAGGTAAAACATGACTTTTACATAGACAAGATGAAGAGCATTTAGAATACAAAATGGAACCAAGCAATTTATTATCAAAAGAAGAATCTAGCAATCCATGTTTAAACAAAAACCCAAGCCTATCATTATGCAAATGGCCAAGGGCCCGATGCCAAATGGTCCACATTCGATTCATCGTAGAAGCAGCAAAAAAGGGTGATCTGGAGCCAACATCCAACAAAAAGGTCCTCCCACGCTTACTCCCCATCCCGATCACCTCCCCACTGTGTCAATCCTGAATGACACACCCAGAAAAGTCAAAGTTCACTAAGTATCCATTATCAACCAACTAACCAACAAAAAGCAAATTAGTAGATAAGTTGGGAACAAAATAAACATGTGACAAAGTAAGATGTTGGTGTTGTGGGGTGGCGATGTTGATAGAGCCAATACCAGAAACGGACAAATTCTGACCATTTGCAACCATAATTTGTCCAGCTCCGGTATGAGGGTAAGATGCACTAAGATTGGCTTCTACAGATGTCATATGATTGGAAGCCCCTAAGTCAATACACCATGAAGAGGGAGAAATGGAATGAGACTGACCATTGATACCCATTGATGAAAAAGCAGATGCGATCGAGGTATTGACCAATTCCCTAACTTGCTCGGGAATCATGAGGATAGCTTGGGAGGAGGAGGCTTCAACTACATGAGCTTGGGCCTGAGCTTAAAGAGAAGCAGAGTTTTTATTAGGATTCAAACAACGTTGGAAATCACCATTCCTCTTTTGTGGACGCCTTGTGCATTCTAAAATAACATGGCCAATTCTTTTACAATAATTGCAAAAGGATTTCTTCTTTCAATTCCTTGAGACATGGCCAAACTCCTAGCACTCATAACATTGGAGAGGTTTCCCCTTTGTAAAAAGAAGTGCATTTTCATTAGGAGAAAGAGGCACTAAAGGCTCTGGGTTCTTCCACCACAAAATTTTGGAACTGGAACCTAAGTTCCTCTCGAAGGATCTCTTGAACACGTGTCCAAGTCTGGAGAAATTTCTCTGTTCATTAAAGCCGCTTGGACTGATTCAAATTTTGGCCTTAAGTTCATTAAGAACTGATTGATACGAGATTCCTCTTGAAGCTTTAAAGCTCCAGGTCGCAGGGCAGTAGAGACGGTGTCTAATACCATAGTGTCCGTTTCATGCCAAAGAGTAAGGAACCCATTGTAATATTCTTGAACAGATTTATCCCCATGACTGTATTTAGCTAGTTCATTGTCAATGTAGTATTTCCGGGCCTTGCTTGTTTGATAATAAATTTTCCGCAAGTGGCACCACATGTAAGATGCTTTGGAATAAGACTGGAGAGAAAGGATAGTTTGGGGATCAACTGGAGTTATTTTGAATCCATAGAACCTTGGCCTTGTCCTCAGTTGGTTCAACAGACGACCCATTCAAAAATTCTGTCAATCCCTGTCCTTGAATATAGTGTTTGAGTTGGAATGACCACCCCGCATAATTTTTAGCCCCAATCAGTTTAACTTGAATAAGATCAGTCTTCTCCATAACAGTAGTGAGGAAAAAAAATCTCAGAAAAATGATATTAGAGCAGAAAACGAATAACCACAAACGCACCTTGGCACCTCAAGATGAATAAGGCAGAGAAGTGAAAAGGAAATGCACCAGTGAGCAAAAGGAGGAAACCACAATGATATCTCTCACGAAAGCAAGCAACTGACAATGCCAAAACTAGAACCAGAACCTTCTTGCAAACCAGAACAACAAGCAACAATATAAAGACGAGGCCGATGCCAGCTGGAAAATACCCTAGAGAAGATGCCAGGACGGAAGGAAGAAGATGTCGAGTTCTCCCGATTGCAGAAACTGAGCTCAGTCGCAGCCATGACGTGGGAACTTGCTCGATGATGACAACGATTAGCAACAGCACGATCCTAGCCAAGAGAGGAACGACATACTCCCTAGAATCTTTGAGATGAGTCGAAAGAATCTCTGTTTTGAGAAATCTGAAACCCTAGAAACCTTTCTCTGATACCATGTCACAGGGTCTCGAAAGAGGAAAATGGGTTTTTGTATTAGTCATTTCAAACCCCTTAGGGGATGATCTCAATGTATACAAGAAATACAGATTGGGCCTCATATATAAAGGACCTGAACTATGACTTAAGCTATACATAATACAGAATGTGAGTCATGGGCTTGACTTGTGAACTGGGCCAGGTTTCTCATTTTTACACTTATAAGCCAAATACCAAAACTGCAAGTATTGGTGGAACCATTCGACATTCGTAGCTCGGCTGGAACTCTATTGCTTGCTTATAGTGGAAGAATCGCAGCTGAGAATTCACTGGAAGCTGAACTCAAAGCATTATTCAAAGGAACTGACTTACGCAAAGACATGAATATTAGGGGTGTAAAAAAAAACCGAGAAACCGTCTAACCGAGCCGAACCGAACCGAACCGCGGTTAATAACCGTATTCCACGGTTCGGTTACGGTTACGGTTAATGAAATCCAAAAACCGCATGGTTCGGTTCGGTTACGGTTTTCCATAAAAATTTACTGCGGTTAACCGAACCGAACCGTAAAATGCGGTTTGGTTAACCACACACGGTTAACCGTACCGTTATAAAATAAAGGAAAAAAAAAGGGGGGCTGAATAAAAATTTTCGTAATACATAAGTAAAAATTTTCGAAAAATTGACTAAACTTAAGAAGTTATTGTATATTAAACCAAAAAAGAATATGCAAATTGAGAAATTAATATTCAAATTTTTCCACGGTTATTAACCGTAACCGAACCGTTTTATACGGTTAACCGCTGTTCGGTTTTCTGTGGTTTTTGTCTGCACGGTTACGGTTATGGTTTTCAAATACAGAAAACCGCGGTTACGGTTCGGTTAACGGTTTTCCCAAAAAAACCGGTTAACCGAACCGTTACACCCCTAATGAATATTACTCATCTGCAAATTGAAGGGGACTGTTTAATCCTGGTGAATTCCCTCCAAAATTCTGACTCCCTTTCATGGTCTTTTATGGAAACTTGGGGATCTTTAATCCTAATCAGCTAATCTCACAAAGTTTCAATGGTGAGAAGCCTCTCTCAGTTGCAGGAACGCTAACAAAGTTGCTGACTGTTTGGCCAAGTTAAATTTTCCAACCATACAGCTGTTTAAATCTTAAATGCCAGCTCCTGCTCATAAGCTTTACCTGGAAGATTTGCATTTGGCAACAGCCTACAGGATCAAGTTATTTGAAATTCCTCAGTCTAATGAAGCGGGACACCTTCCTCAGATTTCTATTGACCGTTTCCAGCCCATTGGCATCTGAAAGGGTGATCAAGATTCTCTCAGGCTGGTTTATTGTCTTGCTCTAATCAGGTGGGCATGAATAGTTTTCTAGCTAGTTAGTTTTGCCATTCTTTTGTCTTCTGTCTTGTAGTTATCATGTTCTGTTTTGTTCCGCTGTCTTCTGTGTTGTTATATACGTTTCTCTTATCAGCAAAGAAAAATGTAAATAAAATGACAAAATAGGATATAAAGGTGGTGACAATGGATTTTCAATACATTAGAAGTTTCAAACTAAATAAAAAGAAAAAAGTATGGGTCATGGCTGAAACTTTTACATATCAAGCGATACAGCTCAATTTCTGCCAATTTTTAAAACCATGACTACAGTATTTCCTTTGCCCTATCCTAGATACTGACGCTATTCCAAGAGACAAAAGGCATCAATGTCAGTATTATCCATATAGAGCAAAACAACCTCCTCTTCTTTCTCTACAGTGATTACACATTGACCAGATACAAAATTAAAATGTTACTGAAAATAGAACAATGTGCATACATTTTCACATATGTACAACATACAACAATATATGAATTATTCAAATTTAGATTTAAATGAAAACAAAATTTGTATAGTTTAATTTTTCTTCAATGCTATTTAGATTACTGATAAAAACTTGAACTTAAATTTCAAATTTTAATAGTTATGTTAAATAGAACAATGTGCATACATTTTCACATATGTACAACATACAACAATATATGAATTATTCAAATTTAGATTTAAATGAAAACAAAATTTGTATAGTTTAAATCTTCTTCAATGATATTTAGATTACTGATAAAAACTTGAACTTTAATTTCAAATTTTAATAGTCATGTTAGACTTCAATGCTAAATACTTATTTCCTATCCTTCAAAGTTAGCACATGGAGACGCTTGAGTGGTCGAATTTGTTACGATCTCCAAAATAGTAGGGAGCAGCTACCATTAACCTCTTTTAAGAAGCTAAAAATAGGATTTACAAGGAGTTGGATGTTGTAGCACCAAAGGAAGAGCATGTAAACATGGAGATGGAACTTTCTCTGCTAAAGTTGAATGCCATATAACGGGCAATGCGATATATAACAAGTTGATAGATTCAGGGTTGCAAGAGTCATGTTTAACAATAGAGATACGAAGGGATTAAGAAGTAACAGGGAAATATATTAGATTTATTTATGTTTTCTGTAGAGTCTCTATAAGCAAGGGCTAACATGATGATAGTTGGAGTGGGATAAAAAAATAGGACGGACAGACTTTTAGAGCAAGTTAGGCAACAGGTGAGGAATCAATGAGGAATCTGCATGTGTGAGGATTTCTCACTACCCAGAAGTAGGGATTCCTCGCTAAGGATTTCACATTGATAGCAATGTGTATTGGTGTGTAGGTGCATATAGCCGAGAATAATTGGTTTAGGTACGGAAATCCACAAAGTGAGGATTTTCAAATCCTATGGGGAGAGGTGGACCTGAAAATCCTCAAAAAAATAGGGATTTTCATCAAAATCCTCAGGGATTTATAATTGCCAACTACTTGTGGAAAGCCTAAACCTTTTTACCAAGGATTTGGTTGCCGAACGTGAGCTTAAGGATTTTGCATCTTAGCTGTAAGTACCTTGATTCACTAAATTTGCATTTTATTTTATGTTTCTCTAATTTCTTTATGTGAAACCAGCTTTTGTCCAAATTACCATGAAAAAAAATTACATATTAAGACAATGCCTTCATAACTTCCAAACCAAGACTGGTAAACGTCCCAAGTGCTATCATTTAACATTGTCTTAGCAAAACAAAATTGAACCAGGTCACATTCATCGATACACTCTCTTCCAAATCTTTGAATTAATCAATTAATCGTTCCCTATTTAAGACTTAAGACTAGACAAACGTGCTTGTCAGTAGCTTTACATCAAGATTTTGAATTAAAAATTAAAAAAAAAAACACATAACTTTGAGGTTTTATCATTATTTTGGTAACGGAATTTTCAGTCTTACAACCATTCAAATAAAAATAATTAAACCATTTAGGAAAAAAAAAAACTTTTTGGCTTATATCACACCATCAACACTAAGTTAATGACTTGCAGCTCAATAAGTGCATCAACAAGCTTAGAACCCAATAATCCAGTGCTATTGAGGAAGCCAAGTTATACTTTAGCTGGGATATTGCTATGCCCTTCCTCAGTGCAATCCAAAGAAAATCTCTCAGATAGTGCTTGGAAGAGCTGATGCACAATAGGGCCTCTGGAAGACTGGAACCACTTCTCAGCCTTCACCTTGTTTGAGACTCCAAATTCACTCCAAGGGTCAAAATCAAATGGGATCATATGATCATAAGACAATTAAAATCAAAGTTTGCAGATCATAAGATTCTATCAGTTCGACAAATTCTTTACGTTGTAAAAAGATTGGTCCGAACTCAATCCCTACCAAGTCATGTGACTCAAGTGAATAGAATGGCTCAACTCAGTGAGCGTTAACATAGTCAGTCCTTGAAACCAAGATTAATTTCTTAATACATACACAGATACACGGACACGCATATCTAATGGATTTGTAAAATGGAAAGATTAAAGGATGGCACCTTAAATAAGCAACAAAAAGCGCAATGTCATGAACGCTTGCCTGTTCAGAAAGGTAAAGACGTTGGCGAGTCTTGTAATTTGCTTGCTCCAGCTGTTGGCCCCATCTATTAGTATAAAGAAAAGATTGCATAAACATACAAAAGAGTGTACCCAAAATGATATGCATTGGCAATAATCCAATAAATTAAACCACAACTTTGATATAAGTTACAACACACATCAAAAAAAAGAGTTGCAAACAGTTATTTAGGTAGATCATAGAATTAACACAAAGAAAGATGCCACCTTTTTCAAACTACACAACATTTCAACCTCAATAAACAACTCCACAAAAAAGGACACCAGTCCTACTGAACATCAAGCCGTGACTGCGAAAACCCTACAATACAACATGGCAAGCGGATAATAAATATACAAGTCTTATTTTCCGAAACGGCCTGGCCGTAAGCAAGCCCTCCTGAAACGACTTGATCAGAGGGCTTCCTCAAGGCGTCTCGCTGCACCACTGTTAAAGGGTTTTTTACTCTTCTTCACCCCAATATCACCCCCACTTTCTCGCAATACGCACCCAAAAATGGCAAAAGTGGCAATAATCTATAAGAATCTAAAATACCCAAATCGATCCAATTACCAGAAAGAGTTACTGTAGCCACCAATATGGGCAATGAGAACAAATGAGAGCTTCTTCAAAAGCCCAAACTGAGTTGAGCGTCAAAAACAGCACCAACAAAGTCCTTGAAGAAAGAAGAGAAAATGGGTGCGCTTAAAAAGATCCTAGAAGGGTAAAATTAGAGCATTAAAGAAGAAACAGCTATAAAGTTGTTATTTTTCTTGATGTTTTGGTTGTGGGTATTCTTCTTCTCGTAACCAAAGATGTTAACTGTAGTAGAGATAATAAAAGCAGATGAAGGAGAGAACGAGAGAGAGAGAGAGAATGAAACCTGCAGGAGAGGGAAGGCCAGACGAGGTTGTGATTGGCGAACCAGTCGTAGAGAATGGGGACGAGAGACTTCCATTGCGTGTAACGCTCGTCTACAGATGCCTGACTCCCTCTCCCTCGATCCTTCATCTCTTTGATTCTTCTTCTTCTCCTCCTCCCTCGGATTCTCTTCTGCTGCTGCTGCTGCTGCTGCTGCTGCTGCTGTGTTGCTCTGCTCTGGTGCTTTCTTGTGTGTTTTTGTTCTTCCCGCTTTTCGGGTCTCTTTCGCTCGGTCTGGGAGACCACGGCAAGAAATGAAGTGGAGAGAGAGAAATACATATTTAATGATATATATTGATGTGTTTTAGAACAGGTGGGGCCGGGTCACTGGCAATATCAAATCTGTTTGTAAGTGGTCCCTGCTCAGGGCCTCTTACATTGTACCGTGAATTGAGATATAGCGGGGTTAAACATCAAAATAAGATAGGATAAAATATAAGGGGTTATGTTGGTATTTTATTTTTAGTTATTTTATATGTAGTTTTTTTGACTTTTTATATAGAAATGTTGAAAAAAAAAATTATCTTTTAGTGTAGAAAGGACATTACTGTTTTAACTTTTTTTAAAAAGTTATGAGGAAATTTTGAAATTATATACTTTTGATATAACACATTGTCATTTCTTATCTGTGTTCACTTTACGTTATTTTAACTAGTTAATTGTCAAACACGCCTTAAGGCGTGTGTAAGAAATGTGCATGGTCAATCAATTATATGGATGGTGGAAAGAGACTTTTTCATATCATGTGAGTGTATGGCCTTTGATTGAATGGCTGAAGATGTACGAGGAATATGATGTTTTTAACACCTAACCTAACGTCTACCAACTCATTTTTCATGGTTACTTTGGTTGGGGACTATTTCTTTTTTGGAATTTAAGGAATTCTCGTCGAATTAATTTTTTAATTTTAGAATACAGTGGAATTCCTTTAAAGTATGTTTGATAACAGGCGATAAATTCATAGATCTGATGATTCTTCACTACCATTGGAACAAGGATCCCTCACTAAGAATTTGTATAGTTGATGATTATTCACTACCATTGGAATAAGGATCACTCACTACGGATTTGTATAGTTGATGATCTCACATTGATATTGGTGTGTATAGATGCATATAACTAAAAAAAAAATAGGGTTTGATGTGCAAATTAACTTAAGTGAGGATTTTTAAATCTTATAAGAGGTTGTCGAATATGAAAATCCTAACAAACTAAAATTTTCATTCGTCCAAATCTTTGGGAATTTACAATTGCCAAACATGGATTTATAAGAAATTTAGGGAAATCGAAAATCTTTTCCCGAAAAATTTAGTTGTCAAACGTGACCTTATGCTCCTTTCGAATTTCAAATTTCACAAAACTCATTTGGGACCTTTTATGTGGCTGGAATATAAAAATGCTAGTAAATAATTATGGTATTCTAAGATTTTATAGGACAAAATATCACATTATGTCCAAGAATTTCCAACATGGTGAATTTCCTATAAAAATTCTACAAAAGAAACAGGCCCTTATTTTTATCTGAATTTGCCAGCTCAAGTCTAATATGTGAGGATTCAGAATGGACATTGATCTAAGACACTTATGAAATAATCATGGTGAATTTAATTTAGGAGGCTACCAGCATTGACAAGCTCAAAATAACTAAAAATGAGTGGGTTGTGACTTGTGATAGCAAGGGACTTTACAAACCAAAGAAAAAACAAAAACAATCGCTTGTAAAACATGATAGTCATTTTTTTGTCAAATTTCTGTATTTTATTTTCAGATCTCAAGGGGTGTGTTGTTTTGCTACTAGTAGTGCGATCATTTCTATCGCATGGACAATGCTTTTATGGAAGGATATTAGAGATTGTATGAATAGTTAGGATTAGAGATGGCAGGAACATTTAGGGCATCTTTGAGTACATGTAGTAAAAAACCAATTTTGCAGGAAAAACAACTCCCAACCATCCCCCTTCTATGAATCGTGCAAATAACCCGTTTTCCCTTTTTTCCACGAGAAAAAGTTGCCGCATCAAACGTAAATATTACTATAGCGCAAAATTCAAACTCTACAATCCTCACTTTTTTTAGCGGGAAACCGACTACACAAATAAGGATGCAAACGGGTTGGTTTAGGGCCAAAACCACATTGGAGCCGAACCCAGAACCGTTTCTAACTAATGGTTCCATTTGGAACCTATTTTGTTGATTTCGGACTTGATTTCAATAAGAGTACCCGAATCTAATTCCTTAATTGGGTCTAACTAGAGGACTGGGATCTACTTTCAAAACTAGTTATGACATAGTTTATATATATATATATATATATATATATTTGTTTTTCCTCCAAATAAGAATATAATTTAAATTAAAACGGTGCACCTAGTCTAGTACCTCCAAAATTATATATAAAAATGTTCAACCAAAATTGATTTTAAGCTACAATTTGTAACTTACAAGACTCGTAAGTTGGGTCTTGAGTCTGCTGATTGAAACTTGTATAGATATAGAACCAAACTTGTTTTCCATATCGGATCCATTTATGAATCAGAATATAAAACAAGTTCAAAACCCAGTTTTTTACACGTCGAAAACTCTAAATAATCGGATACCTGCTTGTATCCTTATATACAAAAATGTCCTAGGTTCCTCATCCTTAGAAACATGTCTCATATTGAGTCTAAAATTTGTTGTGTGTTTACATTTTAAAAATTAGAAACCTTGTCCTTAATATTTAATATATACATTTCTATCTCCTCTATTAAAGGCACCTGGTTACTTGATATTCACGTTTTAAAGTATGCATTTATGCTAAAAAAAAATGTCTCGGGTGTCACAACTTTGCTATAGGCACCGATTGATCTTGCGAGGAAGTAGCGGATGGATCAAACATTTCGAGTATAAGTAGTTTAATGTTCAACACCAATATATTGATAACTTACCTTTTATAGACCTGAGCCCATTTAGCAAATCTTATTTGTATGAAACAAATATGTGAATAATATATGTTTGTAGAATAGATGTTTTACAAATGGACTATTTGGTAGGACAAATGCACTCTTTGAAATAAGTGCTTTTATAATTCTAGTTTGAGGTTTCTCTTGATTTTCTCGATCCACTAGGAATAAAGGGCTGAAATATGAATCATAGCCATCATTTGGATGTTGAAGAGGATCAACGCTTTGGATCTTGATATAGGGGCCCACAAAGTCTAGAAATGAAGATCAAATGATTCACATTCTTTCGTAAATATATTGAGATCTGCGAAGCATCAGTGGCTGAAATTTGATGTGATGGCTTTTCTTAGTCTTTTGGAGACTTCCTAAATTATAGTTTAAGCCGCCGCAATTGAAACAGAGATGTCCTATGACACCTTGAACTATTTTTAGAAACAATATTGACAAGCTTTTATCTTTATGCTAAATGATATTAAAACCCGTGTTGTCTTGTTCACTCATATTAACATGTCCATGTTAAAAGCCCGTGTTGTCATGTCAATTATAGTAAAGCCAGCTTTTTTTAAGCAATTAGAAAAACAAAATTCATTGATAAAATCAATTAAAAATACTTAGGAGTCGTTTAGATGTTTACAAAATAAAATATTTATAGATTGAAATATTGTAAGAATGAAATAGTACATAATAGAATAATATGATATCTTTGTTGTTTGACCCTTTTTGAAAAATAAATTGAGCCATTTGGCAAGCTTAATAGATTACAATAGTTGTTTAGTAAAGTATGGTAAAGTAAAAGTAATACAAAAGAAACTACTTTACCACTCTTTCTTCCATGCTTTACTACACCACATATTTTATCTCACTTTATTTCACCTTACATTTTACCATAATGTGACATTTACACATTTACTTTACTTTAGTACACATGTAAATAAACTTGCCTCGACCCATATGTGACATGCTCTCCATTTACCAAGTTTAGACGAAGCCGCAACTTTTTTTACAACAAACCCGACCCAAATCACTTTTTCTTTATCATAGAAAATCACGATAACGTGTGATAAAAGTAAAGTAAAAACAAAACCCAATAATTTTATCACTTTTTCCCACTTTAACATTAATAGTGTTTTGAAATCTACCTTCACTTTATCACACATGTAAAAAAATACATCACGGTATATTTATTGAAGTAAAGACTTTACTTTACCATTTTGTAAATCGTAATTTGAATTTTTTTTTATTGTAAAAAATCTTCTATTGGGGGAGCACTAGGAGAAAGCACTAAGCTTTTTGAAAGAAAATTATATTTTTTCTTATTTTTCTTGGATTTCTAAACGTACAAGATTTTTTTTAATTTAAAAAATTGAAAGATTATATTTTCTAAAATATTATATTATTGTATTTTTTTGGTTGTGAATCTAAAGAAGTCCTTAGTGTGAAAATAAAGACTCCAATTGGGCATTTAAGGAAACTTTACATAAAATCCCGCCCACTAAAAATCTTAAATCAATAAGAAATAATTGCTTTCCTCTCAGAGGATTCCACCAAGTAGAAATCATATTATCCTCTAATGGTCTAAACTCTCATTAGGGTTTATTGCTGTAGAAGAAAACATAATTTTTTATTTAAAAAAAATAATCTTATACATTTGGCAACTTGTAAATTTTTCAAATTATTTCACGTTCTGATAGATTGAACGATAAGAATTGAGGTTTGACCAAACCTGAGTCGGAACCGAAAATATAGAGATGCCCACGTCGAGAGGGGCATGTCATCACACACAAACATCGAGGGATCGATCCTGCGTAGATAGTCTCACATGCGGTGTACCACTAACCTCATGTAGCAAAAAAAATAAATAAATTTGCAGCCTCTAAATTTCTGGTCCGACCCATTACTCATAAAAAAAAATCCAACCTGAACTTTGGGCCTGACCCAAACCAATAAAAAAGGACGCCGGACCTGATTGAAAGAAAGAGGAAAGAGAAAACTCCTCCTCCCTGCGGACTAGAAATATATATAAAATACAACGTGCTCCCCTCTCCCTTCTTTCCTTTCTAATCAAACCCGTCCCTTCTCTCTCTCTTTTCTTCCTCCTCCACCTCCTCCTCGACAGCACCAGACCACAGGTACTCTCTCTCTCTCTCTCTGTTGTTTCATTCTATTCTTCTCTTATTATTATTAATTTTTTTCTCTCTATCATCTTTAGATCTACCATGGAAAGATTCAACCCTGATTTCTTACATCATGTGGAAACCATACATGTTAATAATTACTATGAATTCATGATCACTTTTACATGCTTTTTGATGAATTTTGATTGTAACTTAAGGATCCCAGTGAAAAAGGTAAAGGGTTTGTTTCTATTATAGGAAACCAAAAAAAGAAGAAGAATAGGGGATGTTATATTAGGGGATTTGGAAGGGTACTTTTTAATTTAATGATTGCAGAATTTAATCATCACAATCCCATCATTGCCGCCGCATCACATCGACATGGGGTTTGGGGTTTGCAAGGAATGAGTTCTCCAATTTATCAAACAAACGTTGTGGAGATGCTTTCTTTTGTTGCTACTTGTGGTGTATTAAAGTGAGGTTTCTATCAATCTTTCATTTTTACCCTCTCCATGCGAACTGTGAAAACTTGGTAAAGTAGTTAAGATTAGAGATCACTGTCTTCACAAGTGTTATCCTACCTCTACAGTGAACGTTATTGCTGCTTGCGCGATGGGAGGGGTTTTGCTCTCAGAGGAAGTCGCAAATTCTTTGGCATCGCAAAATAGGATCGTATTGTTTGCAAACTATGTAGATGGTGATTTCCAAAATCTCACTACCTGGTTGGGATGGTCGTACTCTTTTGCAATTCTTTTGTCCATATGGAAGGAGAGGCGATAGGATTTTTAGAGAAGCTTCATCTTGTAAGAATGTGTTTTTTCTTTGCGGTTGACCTAAGGCTAGTGAACGGGCCGGCTTTTAAGGAAGGGTTTCTGTAACTTAAAGCTCAATAATATTCTTCATGACTGGGAAGTTTATATGGAGTCTAGGAGTTCAAAAGAATAGAAGTTGGCCAGTTGGTCACCCCCTCCCAATGGGCCTTTGAAATTTAATGTTGATGGAGCAGTTAAAGGCAGGCTAGGGCTGGCAACTGGCAAGTATAGGTACTGGAAGGAGATGCATTGTCCTTGTTTTCTAAGCATGTGGGAGTGAAGGACTCTAATGAGGTTGATTTGCCTGCCATTGTGGTAGCCCTAAGGATTTATTTCTGCAGCTGCCTCGACAGGTTTATTATGGAGTAACTCTTTCAATGCCATATTATGGAGTAACTCCCTAGGGTATGGCCCTATGGATTTGATTCAAGTGGCTTTTCAACATGTTAGTATATTTGCTAATGGGATGGCAGGCTTGCTAGCCAAGCAAGGGGTGGGTAGTACTGTTGGTTTAGTGCTCCTATCGTATAATATTGGCATTTTGGATGTCAACATTTAGTATGATGCGCTTGTACTGACACTATCTTGCTTTCACCGTTCTCTTTTGTCTGTACTTGTACTCAATTTTAATAAATTTATTAATTACTGATAAAAAAAATAATCATGCCATGGGGAAATATGTGATCAAGCACAAGGAAAATCCAGCTTTCTACCCCTAGCAACATATTGCAAACATGCACACTAGTACGAAGTAATGAATTTTATTAAGAAACTACATGCAAACCTGGCTAGATTTTAGAAGGTATCGGATCAAGTCTTCACAGATGTTTCCTCAAAAAGGCCTCTACATTCTTATTCTAATTGATATAATTAAACATGGAAAGCTTTGGTAGTTTTTATTTCGGTTAAGCCCAGTTTTTTTTTTTTTTTTTTGGGGGGGGGGGGGGGGTTCAGAACCCAAACACTAATTCTAAGATGATAGCATGCTGTGATCGTTCTGGGGTGCTCCTTGCTTTACACAATGCACTGTAGCGGCACTCGGTTGCAGTGACAAGTAGACTAAGATTATATGCTAGGGTGTCCTTGGCTTTGAGTGACAAATTGCGGCAGCTCCTGATTGTAGTGCAAAGCTACTAAGGGTTTTGACGTTTTGCACAAATTTGGACAACAAGATTGATTGGAGAATTTTACAGGAGAGCTATTAGGCTAGCTATGACCTATGGAGCAAAATATTGGCCAAATAAGAAGAAAAGCTTGCACAGAATGAGTATAGCAAAAAGAGATTGTTGAGGTGGGTGTGTGGTAAAACTAGGGAGGATAGAATGAAAAATTACCGCTTTTCAGAGCATTTAGGGGTAGCATCAATAGGTGATAAACTAAGAAAAATCCATTTGAGATGGTTTGGACATGTCCAACGTAGGCAAGCAACGATGCTGGTGAGGAGAAGTTTTTATATGCAGGTTGATGGCCCATCAGGGGGAAGGGGTAGGACGAAGAGGACGTTGATGGAATTTGTAACAATAGATTCGAAGAAGTTCAACCTCTCCGAGGATTTGGCTCATGATAGATTGGAACGGAGAAACATGATTCATGCAGCTGACCCCAACACAGTGGGGACAAGGCTTGGATGATATGATGATAATTAAACAGGGAAACACTGGGACATTATATCCACATGGTCTTATATATGAAAACCAGTTAAAAGGAAATGCGAAGTAAATTTTAACCCTTACTCTTTTCATCCAGTGGCTTGAGATATGATATCTTAGCCATTAAATGTTGAAAAATTACACCTGAAAATGACATTGTACTCACTTTAAGCTAAGCTTATCTATTATTCATATATTAGTTGAAGAAATTTACTTAATTGGTACTTGATTTGGTTTGGGCTCTTCTTAATGCATAATCTACCATAAAAAATGAAACACTCGACTGTACTAAAGGCTCTATTGACTGTACCCTAATGACCTCATTGAAGCTTCATTTTTATTATACTCAATGACCTTATTGAAGTGTCATTTTTATTATACAGGTCAACCCATTGACCGATTAACCCAACGAGTCAATCTAACCCAATGGATCATCAGTCCATGGGTCAAAATCTGTTGTGTTGTTCCAATGGATCATCAGTCCATCGGTAAAAATCTGTTGTGCTTCTGTACATTATCTTTCTTGATTATGTTAGATTATAGTTTTGATTTCAAGTCTCTTGATTGAATAAGATTGATTCCTATATTGATTTCAATCATATTTCATCATGGAAAGACTTGTATTGTTTAACGATGAATACAATATAAGGAACGATGGTTCCTCTTCTCATTGTGGCAACCGTAGCACATTTGCCTTACCCAAGCAAGATTGAAGTGATGCAAAATGTGCGATCAAGTATAGTGCTACTGGGGAGGCCGATCGTCTGGCTAAAGAAGGAATTGGGAAGCTAGACTTGATCCTTTCTTCTACTTCTGCCATGTCTTCTTGATTTTTGGCTTTCTTTCAGTCTTGTATGGGTGCTGTTTTTGAATGACCCAGCTTGTTTTTGTTGCTGAATCTTTTTTGGTTCAATATAGTGCTCTTATACTGTACAGAGTCCGTGATTCCTCTCTTTTTGAATGAATTTCAGTCAATCTTTCAAAAAAAAAGAAAAGAAAAGAAGTGTGATCAAGTAATCTGTGAAGTTGGAATTGATGTCCCTTGAAGCATGCATGAAAAAGTAATTTGACTAAAAACGTCATCAGGTTTGTTGGGGTTTAACAAAAACATGTAACTAATGTTTAAAAATAATTTGTAGATGTTTTGTGAATATATACTTCTGTTTTCTATCCATGATCAACCCAACATTGTGATGCCCAGATTCAGTAAGGACAAACCATGGATATGATGTGAATATGGATTTTAAAGATATAAGTGAAGTATCAAAGACGATACGGCACATTACACTGCCTATTTTGAGGTATCCGGGTATCATAGGTCCAATAGTGTGTGTCAATTTGGTTGAGATGGAGTTTGGGATAGCCTCTGCAGATGTGGGGGATGAGGTTTGATTTATTTGGATCAGAAAAAAAGTGGGCCCAAATGGGTTTATCAGATTATATCTGCTGTCAGCTTCATACTGATGGCAGCATAGGATCCTTTCTCGTGTCATTAATGTTTTTCACCAGACC
Organism: Camphora micrantha; assembly: GCA_003546025.1. Taxonomy (NCBI): domain Eukaryota; kingdom Viridiplantae; phylum Streptophyta; class Magnoliopsida; order Laurales; family Lauraceae; genus Camphora; species Camphora micrantha. The sequence goes on from QPKB01000001.1 coordinate 57,703,453, forward strand.
CTTCTTCTTCAAAATGTTGGAAAAACTGAAGAAGGCATTATCTGGCCTTTTTATTATTCTTGATTATTTATATTCTTAGAATTTTTGTAGAAATTCTGAATTTTTATGCATTGCTGCCAATCTTCAGACATTTTCATCTTGATTCATGTTGGTTATTTTTGCCTTCTTTTGCCTATGGACTGCAGATGTACCACGAACTGGTTCATTATTTGTTTATGAATGACTAGGTAATGAAGGGTTTGCCTGAGAGGTCTGTGGCATCAAACTTTACTCAAGGAAGTTCAACTGATTCCACAAATAGTGATCCAAACGTTGTTAGTTTGGATCAGAAAACTAGTAAAACCAAGTCGTCAAAAGCTTCTATATGGTCGAGTTTCTTTCCATCTTTCTCCATTTTTGAAGCATGCCCGGAATCATCTCCTTGTGGGAAAAAAGAGTTCAGTTCTAGAACATATGGGTGGACAACAACTTTGAGGAGAGCTGTTAAAATTAATTCAATGAGGAGATTCCAGGAGCGTTTTCTAGGGTTGAACAAGACAGATTTTTCCAGCTCAACAAGTGAAAAATGGCTTCTGGGTGTGTGCTATAAAGCTTCATCAGAAGAATCCTCTGATGGTATGATCCCTGGAAATGGTTTTTAACAGGATTTCTCATCAAGAATATGGATAACGTATTGAAGAGGTTAGGCTTATGCAATATCATTACTTCTGTTTTTTAAGAATAAGAATATAACAATTGACAAGGGCAATTTATTCCACAGGTTTTGGTACTATCGGTGATTCAAAATTTACTAGTGATGTCAATTGGGGCTGCATGCTTAGAAGCAGTCAAATGCTTGTTGCTCAGGTATATTTCTTCCTTGGTGTTCTGAATAACATAAACCAAACGGTCCTTTTTTTTTTTCTCATTTAATCCACTCATCCATCTTTTTAGATTTAGACAACTTTAGCATCTTATTTTTGGGCATGGAGACAAATTCTTTTTTGTTTCTTATGGTTTATCCACTCATAGAATTTGCAAAAGTTCCAATAAAAAGGTTTTCTCTGGTTACAAAAGAGCAAGGAGCAACCCCCGAGGGGTAGCTCAGTTGGCCTAGGACCACGGTTTGCACTCGGAGGTTGTGGGTTCGAAACTGCACTACCACACTGGGGCCACAGGGGAATTTTACCCGGCTTTCTCTTCTGGGCCTGTAGGGATTTTTCTGGCCCAAAGGGTTGGGAACCCTACGTTATAAAAAAAAAAAAAAAGGAGAGCAAGGAGCAAAATTGACACTATATGATTTTTTTTTATAGCATTTATTAACTGTCGTTTTTGCTTTCAGGCATTGTTTTTTCATTGTTTGGGGAGATCTTGGAGAAAGCCTGTGGATAAGGCAATTATTATGCAATGGACAGTACACAGTATCAGATCAACTATTTAACATTGTTTGCATTTTAATAGTGGAAACAGAATGTCATTTACATTCTCACATGTAGGTCAATTTTTCTTTTTTCAATTTATTTATAAGGTTGCTCTGTCGGACATTCTCACTTGTAGGGCAATGTTTCCTTTTTCTGTTTATTTATAAGTTTTCTCTGTGGGCTTGTTGATGGTCTTCCTTGTTGGTTATGCAGCCATTTGATCCGGTGTATATTGAGATTCGACATCTTTTTGGCGATTCTGAGCAATCTGCTTTCTCTATACACAATCTTCTTCAAGCTGGTAGGTTTTGTGGCCTAGCTGCTGGTGCATGGGTGGGTCCATATGCCATGTGTCGCTCATGGGAAGCTCTTGCCCATGCTGAGATGGAGAAGACCAACCTTCTAGAAGGTTACCGGTCCTTGCCCATGGCTGTGTACATTGTTTCGGGTGATGAAGATGGGGAACGAGGTGGAGCTCCTGTCATTTATATAGAACGTGCTGCTAAATTATGTTGTGAGTTTTGCAATGGTGAAGATACTTGGGCACCGATTCTCCTACTGGTTCCTCTAGTTCTCGGGCTGGGCGGCCCGTTGACTCCCAGGCACGGCCCAAGCACGATTTTTTTCGTGCCGGGCCCGTGCTGGGCTTGGGCCGCCCGCCCAAATTTTCACCCCTACCTCGGCCAGGATCTTCATCTCGGCTAGGAGCTTCACCTTGGCCAAGAGCATCACCTCTGCCAGGAGCTTCACCTGGCCAGGTGCTCTAACTAGGCCAAGTACTCCCATTTAGGCGGCAGCTCCAGAATGCTTATCGAGACAAGTACAGCCAGCTGTACCTCTTTGGAGACTCAACCTACAAGGAGCAAACTCCAAAACAGGTAGACGCAGACACACACACTCTTACTCTGCCTCTCTTCTTCTCCAACCTCAGTTCAGTCCCTGCACTAACTTGAGCATCGGAGAGCCCTGCGCTGCCCACAGCCAGGGTCCTCTGACCGTTCTTCTTTTGCCCTTTTCAGGTTCTCCGGCGAGCGATCTTTCCCAAAGAAATCCTCTACAACATCTAAGTGATCCCTAAAGGATACCTGGCTTTCTACAGTCATTTGGATGAGTCCTGTAAGGCACCCCCTAATCTTGTGAGTTACGTTTCTTGCACTTACAGAAATGTTTATAAAGAAATTTGACATTTGCAAGTAGCAAAAGAGAAGATGTCACATCATATCTAAAAATAATCCTAACATAGCAAAGCCCTTTCACAAAATTTTATTAAAGAAAGAGACCAATTGAGTGAACTCATGAGAAAATGATAACCCTCACACTCAAGGAGATGGAAATCGCACATGCAATGAGTAATTAGAGTTTTTTTTTTTTTTTTGGGGGGGGTGGGGGAGGTGGGGTCGGGCGTGGTGATAGCTTAAATCTCCAAGTATTATCGGTGATAGCTTAAATCTCCAAGTATTATCTCCAATATGAGATTCCAAATCCTCACCTGAATTCCAAAGGGTATTAGCTAAAAGATGGTGGGCGCGGGGGGGGGGGGGGTGTTGATAGCTTAACTCTCCAAATATTATCTCCAATATGAGATTCCAAATCCTCACCTGAATTCCAAAGGGTATTTGCTAAAAGGAATAGAACAAAAACCTGAACAATTTTTCAATTCTTTTGTTCAATTTTGTGGGGGCCTAACAGTGATAAAGACATCTATATTGTGGGGTTTCCATCTAGATGGGTCCCATTTGGACGAAGGAAGCAATTTGTTCATTCGATGCACACCGACGGTTCAAATCAGAAGATCGATTGGTTGAACAGTGATGTTATTCGATAAAAAACCTCTTGGTTCACCATAGGCCATCTGCCCTGTCGGAATTCCATCATAGGTGGGCTCCATTATGAAGATTGGGATGATTTTATGATTATGTGAAAATGAGTAGTCCAAATGGAAAGCCTGTTTATTCAAGAGCTTTTTACTAAATTTTAATTATGAACCGAAAGACTTTATTTTTCTGATTAGGACACACACATCTTCGCAGTATCCAACCTTGAGAAATGGGTGAGACCGGTGGTGTGAGCCTTCTTAATAAATTGAAAATCTAGACCGCTAAAATTAAATATCTGATCATATATGAGATATCACTAAATTTTAGTCCGATGAAAGTTAGGGCCTTCGAGACCTGAAGATTACCTTTAAGATGAGTTTAAAATTTTAAATTCTTATATTATATAGAGTATTTAAAATGCTAAGGGAATAAAATGCTTATATCAGAAATTGCCAAAAATCCTTATTCGTCCTCGGAAAATCCTTTAACCAAACGGGCCAAAAATCCTTATTCGTCCTCGGAAAATCCTTTAACCAAACGGGCCCAAGGATTGGGATTTTAAAATGACCTCGGCGTTGGGCCCAAGGGTTAAAATTTTGAAATGACCTCGGCTCGGGTAGTATCTTTGTCAATTATTGTCCACATTACTTTTTGGTAGAACGTCCACATTTTTATTTTTTTACTTAAAAAAGAACATCCACATTTGCTTGGGTGTTGTGCTAAAGCGATCTACAGACGAGTCAAAAGCTGCCAATTGAAAGATATGTGTGTTTCCCACGTTGGAGACACCTAGGATCTAGGACCCTCCTATCACTTAGGGTCCGTTTGGGAGAGGGGAGGGGAGGGGAGGGGAGGGAAAATTTGAGGGGGAAGAAAAATGAAGGGGAAGGGAGGGGAGGGAAAATTAATTTTACCTTCTCTTGTTTGGGAAGTGAAAAAGTAGGGTTTTGTTTGTTTGTGAGATAGAGAGAAAATTACCGTTTTGCCCTTACTTTTATAAAAACTTTAAAACTTTATTTACAAATAAAAGGGCAATTTTGTAATTTATCTCATTTTCCCCTCCTCTCCCCCATTTTCCCCCCAATTTTGGGGGGAAAATTTTTTTACCCTTTTTCCCCTCCCCCTCCCCTCCATTTTCCCTCCCCTCCCTTTCCCAAACACCCTCCAAAATCATTTTCCCCCCACTTTCCCTCCTTTTTTTCCCTCCCCCCATTCCTCCCCCTTCCCAAACAGGGGGTTAGAGATCACGTGAAATTAAAGAGGCACAGAGAAGGAATCTTGCTTTTTATGACTCTTTATTCTAGTTCAGTTTGAAGTGATTTAAAGTGACTTGGTTAAAAAGAAATTAAAGTGATTTATATGACTCTAGAGACTTTAGAGGAAACTGCAGGGAAAAAAATCTCATATTACTTATATGTTCAACGAGGGCCCAGTAATATATTACTGAAGATGTAAGGGGTTTTTAAGTTTTTTTTTAATATTTTTTTTATTATTTTACGATATGATCGATATCGACCATTTTATAGTATTCAGCAAATAAAATAGTTATATATTGAAAAAAATCTGATTGACAGATTGGTCGATATCAACCATTAGGAGGAAGTAGTAATGGTCGATATTGACCATTCTGTCGTGTTGAACAAGTAAGTTGAAAAAAAATATGATCGACAGATTGGTCGATATCGACCATTAGAGCTAAAAAAAAAAAACGCTATCTCTCTCTTCCGCAGGCGAGCGAGAAGAATGCATAGCAGATGTTCGACAATATGACTAAAAGATTATCAAGAGCGAGAAAAAACCACCAACCATATATGTCTATCAAGAACTGGGCTTTAGAAGAGAATTGATTTTAGCTTTTGTTATAAAAGTCCACAGAGGTTTTGATTCTATCGAAGGATCCCTCACCTAATTATTTCCTTCATATGTTCATTTCAAGAACTAGGCTTTCAGAGAACTGCAATCTTCTATTCAAATTTTTAAAAAGATCAAGGAAGAAAATCAAGAGCAGTGATTTCATCTCTTGGTTGAAGTCAATCCCTCATGTTCACTTTATTTCAGGAATTGGGTTCTCAAGATAACTGATAGTTGCTTTTCACTTCAAATATCTATTAAAAACATAGATGAAGGGGATGAAGGGAAAGTTCAAGAGACTGAAATCCATTGGAGAAGAAGATGAAGGCTCCCCCTGTTCATGAAACAGCTCAACCGAACCCGACATCTCATAGCTCTCAAAAGACCTTGGAGAAGAAGATGAAGAGATAGAATATTACATTGGCACCATTAATAAAGAATACATCAGCATCCTGAATCACCCAAAGTCTTAATTCCTTCCAAGGAGAATTCAGACCTAAAAGGAGAAAATGTCGATTGCAACAGATGAAGGGAAAAGGGAAAGGAGACGACCGCGGAATGAGGGAAAAATAAGGTTCAAATAGTTGCGTAAAATCGCCAGAATGGTCGATATCTGACTTGGTCGATAAATGAGATGACTCGGCCGAGTGTGCCCTGTATCTGACTTGGTCTTTCGTCAAAACATGATGACTTGAGAGAGCCAAGAGTCGCCTTGGAGAGTTTTTCAACCATGCTCAGGTGTAGTTGCAACAATTAGTCCATCAGCTTGTTAGGGTGCTGGTAGTTGGCCGGTAAAGTTAGGTTTGGGGCTAGCACTAGCATTGAGCTAACTGCATATGAATAAGCCCAAACCTGAGTTCCGAAGCATAAGCTAAATACAGTATTGCATGAGGGGCAAGAGCCCAAGTCGATATTTTATCGCACACAAAACAATAAAATCCAACCAAAGTCTAGCCCGAACGGCTGCACCCCCCTCTCCAAATTACATTTTCATCAGGAATGTTGTTGATCAACCGATTAAACTGTGGGACTGAATCACCTGGATAGCACCCAACTTTTGATTATGGGTGGTCAGCCCTCTATTTGACTCTTGATGATTCAATCGAACATTTGAATTCTTGGAAGGTACGTAGGTTGCATCAATAGACAATGAGAATAACAACCCAAACCAGTATCTTAATAGAGCCCTGCTATCTGTCCCGGGTTCGGGACAGATAGACTTTTTGATCTTAATAGGATCTTATTGCAAAAGTCCCACGAGAGTACTTATTACGTGTGCATATCATGTATTTAATCTTACGGTGGGATTGAGATCATATGAAAGTAAAATTTGAAGATATTCTATTGAAAGAGATTGTATTCAATTTTAACAATTAGGATCAACATTAGGTGGGCCCAACAGTTCATTCATACATCCCACTAGAGGTGTAATGTAAATTGTGATGGCCGCCCAGGCCCAACATGGCTGGCGTGTCGGACAACGTGCCACGACAAGGCCCGGTAACTCTTGGCCTGGCTTGGTAGTATGGTCAATAGGTTATGGGCCTTATAGCTGCGATGGGGTTATGGGAATTGTCTTTTCTAGGATGGTATTAATTCATATTAGTATTAGCTTACGGACATTAACCTAGCGCCTCACCTAAGTTGTAAGGAGCATCTAGTGTTTGAACCTTGCGTACATCACTTCAATCTAATGGAATTATTACTTACCATTAAAAGTGGAGCATTGGGAATATACTTTTTCTAACCCGCATGTAGTATTAAATTTAACTTTTGGCATTTAAAAAAACAAAAGAAAAAAGGCATGTGGGCCAGCATTGTCCAGATGACCCATAAAGGGCACAGCCCAGCTCGTGCTCATGGGTCGTGTTGAGTTGAGCGCGTAGTGTAACATACCACTCTCGATCCCGACTCCTTTGCCCTCGGGTGGTGACTTGTGTTCTAGGAGTGCCTTCGAACACTAGAAACCTCGCACACAAATGGATGACTGAACCAGTTAAGCCATTTCCAAGACAGTGTGAGTTACCCAGTTTTTAAATTATAAACCTAACATGGGTTGAGATCACGCTTCATGTTGTTTAGACAAGTTGGACTTGGGCCAGCTAGTTATGGCCTAATTCAGGCCTAGTTGGGCTCCAGCCTACAATTTGGAAGTTGGGCCTGAATGCTCTTCAATCCGATCCATGAACACCCCTATTGTACCAAAAGTGATCATAGAAAAACTTAAGAAAAATGCCAGCTATACTTAAGGCTGTCAAAATGCCACATGACCTATTAACACGACACGAATGCATCTATCGTTAATGGGTCGGACCCGTTAACCCGTTAAATTGGCTAGTCGTTAACGAATCAAACCGGTGGCCCATTAACAGTTCGATACAACCCGCCAAATGTTAAATGATATAAATTATAAAATGCATGAGGAGTATTTTTATAAGTTTGAAAAGGTTGAAGTGAAAACCTAAAACATATATATAAAGTATCATTTTCTAACTCCTTGACTCTTATTTCATAGTAAAAGAATGTGTGTTAATTGATGTGGTCTAAAATAGATAAAATTATTTATCGGCTTAACGGCTCATAACATATATATAAGTTATTTCGTATTTGATTTTTGAATTCATTTATTTAATCGGTTGTGTAAGGGTTAAAGTGATTCGAATATGAATTCCTTAACCTATAGTCCGAATTCATAAACATGTCACGGTTGAGAGCACTAGCTATGGGCTTGGGATGCTGTTTCTCGCCGGTCATATTTGTCGCCAAATGCCAACGCGAGACGCTGAGGACTCTTCTCATCTGCCTCTATAATTTTTTTGGGTGCTGTGCCAAAATTGATGAAAGAGAAGGTCAAAAATGCCAGCTAAGGGTGGTTCTTGCCGGTCATTTTTGTGGGCCACGTTGGAGACAGTGACGATCCTCCTTATCCGTTCCAGATCCCATGATATCAAAGTGAAAAATAAAAAGCATCTTCTTTTACATTCTTTTGTCCCTGTTGTGTAAAACTGCCTTGTTTGACTGGGAAGACTTGTTCTTTATTATTTTAATCCCATCTAAATTGGATCCAATAGTCTTCTTCGTTAGACGACACCGGGGGACCCCAAACAAATCTTTAATCAAATTTATGAAGTTGCTGTTTGAATTTTGAAATTTTCAGATATGATAGAATTTTTTAATTCTCTTTTTAGGGGCCATGTTTGGATATACGGTGAATTAAAATAAGAGTTTTTTATATATATTCCTCAGGTTTGTAGGATTTGTATATATGTCCTGAGGTTTTCGTATTTGTAAATAGGTTTTTTTTTTTTTTTTTTTAATACCTTTGATGTCCCTAAAATCAATATTTTTAAAAAGATTGGGTATTCACCGTGAGATTTGTGTTGGATTTTTATATAAATGACAATTTGCCCTTACATCCATTAAATAAAAATGAGTATATTATTATTTAAAAAAATACCATTATTTTATCTTAAGTCTCAATGGTTTCTCTCAATAACTCTCTCATGTACATGACTAGAGGTGGACCCAGGTACAAGGGCATAAGGGCTAAAGCCCCCACCCATATCTGAGAAAAGTTTAAATTCCCCCTTGCGCAAATTCTATAAATTATTATTATTATTATTATTATATATTTACATTTGCCCATTCTCCTAACATTTCTTTTACATAGAGCCTCAACCGCCCTGCAAATTTTAAAAATTAATGTATATATATTTTACATATGCTCATTCCTCCAATATTTCTTTTATATCCTCTTCATGTGCAGTATAATCATATATTTTGAAAATTTCATCAATCCAATAGTGGGTCATGTATGGATTGGATAAATCATAACCAGCTATGAGTACATGTGTTGATTGTCGTAATGATCAATTTGGATTTAATGAAAAGAGCCATGTATTAATGGAAAAAAAAAAGAAGTGAATTTATGTAGGGTTAATCTATCCTACTAAGTGCAATTGATAATGGTACATGCTTTATAAAAAAATTTGAGTAGAAACTTTTGAAATTTTACATACTTTGATAAAAGAGATGGACGAAAGTGTATTTTGCTCTAAAAAACCTAGGGTGGTCGGAAGACTATTGATTTTGGGGACACGGAATGTATTAAAATGAAAATACAGGAGCCTATTTGCAAATACTAAAATCTCAGAGGTCTATTTACAAATTCTACAAACCTTAGGGAGTAATATACAAAAAGCTCTTAAAATAAACTAAGGTGAAGAATTAAATTAAGAGAGAATAAAATATAGGGGGTTATGATTGGGGGCAAAATTAGGGATGGGCTGGCAGTGAGCATGGCCCCCCACCCCCTCTAAATTGCGAAAGGCCCCTAAATTTTATAGAAAATTTTAGAATTTTTTTACATTGGCCCCTGCAAGAAATCTTTGTGTCCCTGTTGGGCCCCCAAGGTATATTTTCTAATTCCATCAATGGTTATGATGGTCTTTTGTTTTTAATTTTTTGATAGGAAATGTTTTAGGCCTTTTTTTTATAAAAAAAAAAGGAAGAATTTTTGAATGTGTGTAATTTTGATGACCTTCTCACACATAAGGAGATGGAAATCGCACATGCAATGAGTAATTTTTGGGGAAGGGGAGGAGGGGTGGGGGTTTATAAATTATTGCATGTTACTACTAGGATAAGACATCCTTCTCGAAAGACAAGACTCATTTACGTTGTGAGTTGTGAGAAATCATATACACATCCTCTCATCTATCTAACTTTTAGGATATAATTTATGTCTTGGACAGTTTCAAAATCTCCAAATATTATCTCTAATATGAGATACCAGATCCTCACCTGAATTCCAAAGGCTATTTGCTAAAAGGTATAGAACAGAAACCTGAACAATTTTTCAATTCGTTTGTTCAATTTTGTGGGGGCCATTAATAGTGATAAAGACATCTATCTTGTGGGGTTTCCATCTAGATGGGTCCCAGTTGGACGAAGGAAGCAATTTGTTCATTCGATGCACACAGACGGTTCAAACCAGAAGCTCGATTGGTTGAACGGTGAGGTTATTCGATAGAAAACCTCTTGGTTCATTATGGGCCATCTGCTCTGTTGGAATTCCATCATAGGTGGGCCCCATTTGTGAAGATTTGGATGATTTTCTGATTCTGTGAAAATGAGTGGTCCAAATGGAAAGCCTGTTTATTCAAGAGCTTTTTACTAAGTTTTAAGTATGACTCGAAACACTTTATTTTTTTGATTAAGACACACATCTTCAAAATGTCCAACCTTGAAAAATGAGTGAGATTGGTAGTGTGAGCCTTCTTAATTTATTGAAAATTTAGACTGCTAAAATTAATTATCTAATCATACATGAGATATCACTAAATTTTAATCCAATCAAAGTTAAGGCCTCCGGACCTGAAAATTATCTATAAGATGAACATAGCTGTTTTGTGGGTTGATTTCAGCCCATTTGTTTGGAAGTACGATAGAATACTTGTTTGGGAGAGTATTGAGAATTCCAAAATGCTGTTTCAAACTATAATTTTAAAGGGATTTATTCAGGTGAGAACAGTTATCACATGATCTGTGAGAAGTCTGGTCATAGCCGTTGGATTATCAAAATGATCCAACGGCTATGACACTGCATATTTAAAGTAAATGAAAATGGAACCCGCCCATTCATTTTCATTTCCCCCTTTCCAACGAAAAAAACCCCAAAATCTCCTCTCTCTCTCTCTCCCATCTCTCCTCCCAGAACTCTTCTTCTCTCCCTCAACAACGACGGGTGCATCAAACGTCGAGACAACAACGGCTATCTGAGACTGTTTCTCTCTCTTTCTCCACCCTTTTCTCCCTTCTCTTTCTCTCTCAAGGTGTCCCTTGTTCCAGACCCTCATCCCCATTCCCGCACATTCGAGTTTCCATCTACGTGATGCTAAACCCCTAAATCTATGTATCCTAAACCCCAAATCCTTAAGGCTTACAACATTTAATCCCCTAAGCCCCAATATCCTAAATCTCAAAATCTCCTAAATCCCTAAATCCCATAGCACTCAAATGCCATTACCCTAAATCCCCAAATTCCTTTTCCGAACAGCCTAAATCGCCCAAATCTCATAACAAATAAATCGATGCCCCTGTTCCGACCTTGATTACGACTATGGAGTGATTTGTGATTCTCTATTTTGTTGGCTTAAGAATACTATTCTGGTGTAATGTTATTTTCATGTTACTAATGACTGCATCTGTTCTTGTCAGTTCTATAGTCCCTGTGCTTGTCAAGATCTGAGACCGACAAAGACAAATATGAATGATTTGGCAGAATGCATTTACATCCCAAAAGGATTCAGTTCTTTTGTTTGTATAGATGCAAAAATGGATTTTGCTATGTGTTGATTTTAGCACAGAATAATTAGTCGTGAAAACTACAGCCAGAGGACAAGGTTTGATGTGTAAGTGCTCCTTTATTTGGACGGAGTTGTGAACATGGAATTAAATTAATCACAGGAGGGCCTTAAGTTAATCAACTTGGGTTAATCTTACTTATGAGGTAGGTGAGGACCTTATTTAGGTCACTAATATTGGTCTTCCTTCCCACAATGTGAGGTCTACTTCACGGTGGTCCTTCCCATATCCCTTTCATCCAGAATCTAAGTGGCTGATTGACTGCACTTTCAAGTTGCAAATATGTTGATCTAGCTTCAAGAGAAAAGCATTTCCAGCAGGCATAGTTGGCATGCTTCAAGTTGGGCCTAATATCATGGAAATTTTTGCACCCTGTTGGTTGCTGGATTTTGATCTCTCCCTATCACACACCAAAAGGAAAAGGATACATTCAATTCAATGAAATGTTTCTCATATTTACATCGGCATTGCAATTACATATGCCAATGTGTACCACTTGACACATTAAGTTCTTCATTGACTTTTGTCACTTGCAATGTGTACCATTGTCTTAAAAAAAATTTAAGTGAAACTTGGGTTTGAGTGGAGGTAACTTCCAAATGTTCTAGCATTTTGGCTGTTCTGTAATCCATTTTGGAAAAAAAAAAAAAAGAAGAGAAAAAATACCCACTGAAGAGTTTCAAATTGAAGAGAATGGGAGAGCAAAAATAGAGAGAATGGGAACTACACAAATCTAACAAAACTGACATTTATACCATAACAAGGAGTTGGGGTTTGAGGAGAAAGGGAGGAGAGAATCCCCACTTGACTGATTTGGATTAGCTCTCCACGAAGAGAACCCAACATTAGATCTGTAGGTGAAAAGGGGAGTATCGTTTGAATTAAGTTAGAAGTCATGGAAATATGATGCAAGATTAGAGCCCACTGTACTAACCACTATTCAGTAGTTACTTTCACAGGGGAGGTCAGAGAGGGGGTGGTCATGGTTTCAGGGGAGGGAAAGGAACTACGAGAGAGTGAGATAGAGACAAATACAGAGAGGGATGTTCCTGGGTAGAAAACGAATCTGCCTTTTCTCTTCCCTGAAACCCACCGTACTATTTTGCTAATAGTCCAAAAAAAACTCTCTCAAAAAGGCCATTGACCATGTCTCGGAGGAGAAGTGGGTTGGGAGATGTTGTAGAGAAAGCCAAGGTGGGAGGGGAAGTTGGGTTTTCTATAAGTTGGGTAGGAGAGAGAATCGAAGAGAGCAGAGAGTTCCTTTTTTGAATTCTTCACTGGTTACTTTTTATAGGTGGGAAGCGTGAAAATAGAGCCCGCTGCGGATTTGATCTGAGACGAAGAGGGAGAGACGAAAATAGTATTTCGTCTGGCCAATGGAGATGGGGGAGGAGGAGGTAAGGTAGGGTATCGTTCGGATTTGGGGCTTTTTCAGGGAGAACAGGCAGAGGGAGAGGAAGAGATAATGGAGTGGGGAGAGGAAACGAAAGTGAATGAGCGGGCTTCCATATTTATTTCACTTTAAATATGCTGTACCTTGGCCGTTGGATTATTTTGATAATCCAACGGCTGTGAGCAGACTTCTCACAACTCAGGTGAGAACTGTTCTCACCTGAATAAATCTCAATTTTAAATGCCCAACTCCCTCAACTATTTGGAATGCTAGAATTATAAGAATTTACAGGGCTAAAAATATATTTTCATGTAGTTTAAAAATTTAAATTCTTATATTACATGCTAATGCTAAGAGAATAAGATGCTCATATATGAAATTTCCAACGATCCTAATTCGTCCTCGGAAAATCTTTAACCAAACGTTGAGATTTTGAAATGACCTCGGCGTCGGGCCCAAGGATTGAGATTTCGAAATAAAGTCGGCTCGGGTAGGATATTTGTCCACATTACATTACTTTTTGGTGGAACGTCCACATTTTCTTGGGTGCTGTGCTAAAAGCTATCTATAGACAAGTCAAAAGCTGCAATTGATAGATATGTGTGTTTCCCACGTTGGAGACAATAGGACCCTCCCATCACTTAGAGATCACGTGAAATTAAAGAGGTACAGAGAAGGAATCTTGCTTTTTATGACTCTTTATTCTAGTTCAGTTTGAAGTGATTTAAGAGTTATGTTATACCGATAATGTTTTTTATTTAGGATCGTGGACAAATCCTTATGTATTTTTATGATATTAAAAGAATACATAAGGGTTTGTCCACAATTCTGGACAAAAAATTTGTCCATATAAATTTTTTGGTGATTTAAAGTGACTTCATTAAAAAAAATTTAAGTGATTTATGACTCCGAAGACTTTATTTTTCTGATAAGGACACTCGTAACTTTACAGCATCCAACTTTGAGAAATGGGGAAACGGGTGAAGAGCCTTTTTAATTTAGTGAGAATCTAGGCCATTAAAATTAAATATCTCATCATATGTGAGATATCACTAAATTTTATTACATTAAAAGTTAGTGCCTCCTTATCAGAAGATGATTATCCATAAGATAATTAATTTGGTCATCTCATATGTATAAAGACATTTGTTTTGTGTGGCTAGAATTTTAGTAGGTGAGTGTACGGAGGTTCCACACTATTACTGCTTCAAGGTGTGGATTTAATGAGTCAAAGGACTTGGAGGATCAAGATTTAGCTAGGAAGGAATAAAGGTGGCATTTGCCCCATGTCTTCAGAGGCAGCCCATTTCATCCGTGAGGAAAGAGGAAGGAAATGATTGGAAGTAAGGAAAGGAAGATTAGAACATAGAAGAAGGAAGAGAGAAGTGGGAAGACGAAGAAGAACGAAAGAAGAAATTGCAGCTCGAGGTGTAAGTTTTTTCCCTCTCTTCTTTCCTGCAACTAATATAGCTTTGTTACTCCTTTTTTATTCTTATTATTTCTACCCTATAATTACCTTTATCTACCCAAAAAAATCTTTTTCCACAATTCTCCAATAGATACATGGGATAATTAATGATAAAATATTGCTTGATAAGATTGAGAGATTAGAGAAATTTTAAGGATTTGCTACGAGAATCATGATATGCAATTTTTTAAAACAAAATGCTACATGATATTTGATAATATCATGTTAATCTCATTTTGGTCGTATTTCTCATTTATCGTGTTGGATAATACAATGTCAATGTTTGGCGAAATGAGCATTCATGATAACCATGTATTTCAAATACCTATGGTATTTCTTTCTTTCTTTTTTTGGTGGGGGAAATACCTATGGTATTTCATATTTTTGGCCACTTGCCCAATCTAGGTTAAATGAAAAGAAAAGAAAAGCAAAAGGCAAAGGATTAAGAAAATTCCTTTAATTTGCTTTTTTATTAAATAGTTGGCTTTAGTATTATCAAACACTAATCGAACAAAAAGGAAAAAAAAAAAACCACTAATAAAACCTGCATTTTCTCTTTTTTAGTTAAGTTTTCAGTGATTTATATGACTTGAAAGCATGATTCAAAATAACATTAACGATCGTAGCCATTACGATATGAGGCATATAACGACCGTGTTACAAGACGGGCCCAAAAAAAATGCAAAATAACGGCCGTTATTTTTGGTTAAATTGAATATAACGGTCATACCTGACCGTTATAACGGCCTATAGGCTCTTTTTAATATTAGACCTTCTCTTTCTTTTCTTTTCACCTGAACTTTGTCTCTGAGAGCTCCAAACAGCCTTGCTACAGTCCATATTCATCTCCAAGGCACCTAAAAGCTTAAATCTAAGCTACTATTGGGTAGATTTGTCCGTGGGAAGATCTAATCAAACTCAAAGGACCTCTTTGGTAAGCTTTTTTTTTTTTTTTTTTTTTTTTAGAGTTCCTTTTAAGATTCAACATGAAAATGACTTAGAAATATTTGAGGTGTGTTAGATCTATACTTTTGGAGCAAAAAATTTCAAGTTTTAGCACTTTCTGTAATATTTTTTTATTTTTTCATAATTTAAATCCTAATTGTTTTAGTGTTTTTTTTTTTTTTTTTTTTTTTTTTTTTTTTTTTTTTTTTTAAGATTGTGTAATACATGAATCAAAGGCTTTATATTGAGTTAGATTTGATGTTACTCACTTATTTTCCCCCTAGATCTAGTGTTTTAAATAGTAGATCTAGATTTTTTTATTCCCAAAATTTGGGGTTTTTCTTGAAATCATTTATATTTTTCCAAATTAGTGTTCAAACGAATTTATAATGTGTTAGATCAAAATAGATGTACACTTTTAAGACAGAAAAGTGTGAATTTTAGCGCTTTTTGTAATATTGTTTATTTCTTCATTGTTTAAATCCGATTTTATTTTTCAAGATTGTGTAATACATGAACCAAAGGCTTTATATTGAATTAGATTTGATATTTCTATATATATATATATATATATATATATATACTCGTTTTACTCTCAGTGAGAATTGGTTGCATCATAAGATTAATTACATGATCTATAAATATGATTTGTAATGTATATGACTGTTAATCATATTATTCATCATGTGATCAATCTTACAACAAGCAAATCCTATTGAATGGAAAGCTGATCATCAGGCCGATCATTGGACACTGATTTTCAGTAGGCCGGCCTCACTCACCAACAGTATCCATTCATTTGACATTCCTTTTCTAGCCTCGAGTTCAATTGGCTTAGGTTGCTTGTCTCATGTCTTGTGTGTGGCATCCTTTTCTAGCTTCCAGAGAAGATCCGGACGCCTCAACCATCTGTATGCATGGTGGGCCCTGCATTTATAGAAGTATCTTCCAGTGATTGGCGGTGAGGACAGTTGCCACCATTTGTGCCATTGTTGTGTGATAGCTCTCACCGGACCCCACTTTGACAACCTAAAATCAATTGATCCGAGGATACATTTTACAGTTTCCAACTTGGGAGAGCCAACCCATCGAAATTCGAAACTGGGTAAGTACTTTGATGCATTTCCAGCCATGCATATGCGTTACTACTCATTTGTCAATCTCTTTAAGATATGCTCTCTCATCTCTCTTGTTTCACAAAATATATTTGTTTTTTTTTTATTTCTTTATTTAAACAAAAGAATTTTTCTTCATTTGTTGTGCATGTGATGTTATTTTCTTGGAATCTCAGATTAAAAGAGAGACTTCAAATTTAGGCAGATTTGTGACGTTTTTTGAACAAATTTTGATATCAGAAATTTGAGAATTATAAAGAAAGTGATGTGATTGACGGTCTCCTGTGCTTTTGATCTTTTATAATTAGTTGAATTAGTTTAGATCTTTGTAAATTATCCTTATGTGTTCAAATCATGTCGGTTTATCTAGATCCTAGTTTGTACCTTTATTCTGGAGGCAACAAGCTTGTGGTAGTAAGTGAAAAAGAGAGAAAGAGCCTGACGAGGTATTACTTCTTAAGATCAACAATATTTTTCCTTTATTTTTATTTTTATTTTTATGTGCTAATTTGAATACATTGGGTGTAATATTTTTTCTCTTTTTTTAGGATATGGGGTTTATTTTGTTTGATTGAGAGGTTCTAATAGCTCGTGCGATGTGTTAGACTATTTTAAGATTGGTAGGGGGACAAAAGCTCATTTAGGTTTTTTGTTGATTTTTTTTTCTTTGAACCCTTTTTATTCTCATTACACCTACTACAATTATTAGCATTTGGCTAAATAGCATGTATGATAATTTTGCTTATTTACTTCTAAATCATCAGCAACATCTTAGCCTTACCCCATCAATTTATAAATTCATCCTTTATATATGTTTTCTTCAATTTATGTAAGCAGTTTTCCCTAAACCAATCCTTTAAATGGGTTGTATAGGTTATGGGGGTTGATCCTAATCCAACCTTCTTTTTTTTCCTTTTTTGTGGTTTAGGTTCTTCTTATAGGGGACGAACCGCATTTAATCAAGGATGATGATTGGTCGAGAGGGTCTGAAAAAATGTTTTAGTCAATCCTTTACTATCGTATAGGATGAGATACCAAACTAAATCTTAGATTATGATTTCCACTGTACATCGGGTTTATATCATGATTTCATATCATTATATTTTTTAAATATTTACATTTTCAAAATTATTTTTTCATCTAGAGAAACACAATATTCATGATAATCTAATGATTTTGAATTCTAATTTGAAAAATATAAAATTCATATTTCGATTTTAGGCCTAGAATACAATAATCCAATCTGATGAATATAATATTATTTTTATTTTCTAGATTAAAATTATGATTAAAAAGTCTACATGTTTTCATATATCAAGTAAATTTTTTAAAAAATTTTGGTTTGACCTTTCACAAATCAGTTTCTTTTCATTGAGATTTTTGTGATAGAAATCTAATTATCTAAGAAATACTATTATTTTTATACAAAATAAGAAAGATCTCACAAAGATCTTACAAAGATCTGATAGTTACGATTTTTAATATTAGTTATTAACTGAAATGTCAATTTCATCTGTATTACTAAAAGCATATTACTATTTAGCAAAGTGATTTTTATGATGCAGTTCATTTTGCGTTATATTTAATATTTTCCTTATAGAAAATGCTTGACTCATGAAGAAAGTTTCATTTTTTTAACTTTTATTCATTTTTGAAATCTAATTTATGAAGAAAGTTAAATGGTTCCCATGCTTTGCGTGGGCACATTTTGCTAGTTTATATATATGAAAGATATGATTTGATTTCAAAATTGAACAGCTCTAATTCCATTTTCAATTGAGAAATTGAAGCTCAATTTTTATTTTAATTTTAACTTGATGGATAGATTTTAATGATTTGAGAGAAATCTTTAATCTTAGTAATCTTAATAAAGAATCCAATCTAATAGGAGTTTCCTTTGAAATAGTCCAATCTTACGTGTTCTCTAATCAATTCATGCAAATTTAGATTTCTCTAATCTAATGGCATAGGCAGATTTTATATGTCTCTAGGTAGCTAGATGACATCTAAGGTTGCCAAGCAACTGAGGAACCGCACATTGTCGTTGTCATTATCAATTTTGATATTTTTTTATCTTTTCTATTTTTTGTTTCAGTTTTCTTCTTCTTTTTTGTATTGGTTTCTCATGGGTTTTTTTGTTTCTTCTAAATCACGCTTCTTATTTCTAATTTTCTTTTTTATGTATTTTTTTGGTGTTTAATGGTTTTTTTGCCTTTTATCAGTCTTGTTTTGTTTCCAATTTTAATGGGTCCTTTTTTAGTTTCCGTGGTGATACATTTTCATGGATTTTTGGTTTTCTTTTATTTTTTTGGTTTCAATTTTTAGTTTTTAGGCATTGGGTTTTCATGAGTTTATTTATTTTTTCTAAATTGTTCTTATTATTGGATTTTCTATGGTATTTTATTTTTATACTGTAATTTTGTGGTGCTTTAAATAATTTTTTCTTTTATTATGAGTTTCTTCTTCTGATTTTAAAAGAATGTTTGAAGTAAAATACTCAACTAATTTCAAATAAATTAAAGTGCTCTCATTTTGAAATTAACTAGCTAATTTATTTTATTATTACTATAGGTTTTAATTTTGATTGCAATTTTCACCATCTGAGTATATCTTAGACTAAATATTATTTAAAAAGTTTATATCTTAATATTATAAATTATAGTGCTTATGCTAAGCATTTAATTTTCACTTCATTTTAGACTTGAATGAGAGATTTAAGCGATTTAAATAGAGTGGCAGTATAGACTCTTCCTTTTCGAAGATGCCGATCTAATTCTAAAATAAACGCGGATGTGATTTTTGATAAGCATCCAATTAATAAACTACATTAAAAAGGGACATAGGAATTTTGCCGCGTCCTAAAATTCCTCCCAATAATCATAACTTTTATATTTACATGCCAAGTTACGTTTTGTAGTTACGTTTTGTATTTCATACTGAGATCTGCCAAGAGTGGATTGGGGTCAGTCAGACCCTATACGAGCCATTCCAAATGACTTAGACCATAATGTCTAGTCATTTATCTATGCCTCATCATTATATAGCCTATGCCTCCAAAATTCTAGTTCTCCCTATCTTTCATATTATTACATGCCAAGTTTCATATTATTACACCTAATGGACATTCCATTGCCAATATTGTAACCCAGGACCAAGTGAAGTTGCTCTGCATACAAAGATCTCTCCTTCACTCTCTGTGTGCATGCTCAGAAAGATAGCATGGATGCAATTGGGTAACATGATAAAAAAAGAGGCGGACTTGTTGATTGGTGTAGAAAAAGAGGTCAAAAGGCTTCACAGCAAATTTACAGCTATTCGAGCTAGGCTAGGAAACGCTGAAAAGAAGCAATTTACGGATGAGACTGTCCGAGATTGGCTTAGGTAGATCAAAGAAGTGGTGTATGAGGTCGTGGACATACTTGATGGGTGGAGAACAGATGCTTTAATATCACAGAGAGAGAAAGATGACACTGGTAACCAAAGGAAGGTGCGCTCTCAGTGCTCATGCTTTCCTTCTCTATGTTTCAAGCATGTTAAATTCCGCCGTGAAACTGGACATAGGATAAGGGAAATAACAGAAAGGCTAGATGAAATTTCAAAGGAAAAGAATGATTTTGGTTGTAATGAAGATTTTAAAATTGAGGAAGTTGAGTTGATGCCCAAAATGGAAGCACGAGAAACTGGTTCATTAATTGATGAATCAACGATTTTCGGCAGAGATCGTGTTAAAGAGATTATAATTAATGAGTTGATTAGTGATAATAATCGAGAACAAAAGTCAGTTTCCATAACTTCAATAGTTGGAATGGGTGGATTGGGCAAGACGACTCTCGCGCAACTAGTTTGTAACAACGAGAGTGTTAAAACACATTTCAATACAAAGATAATTTGGGTTTGTGTGTCTGATCCTTTTGATGTGAATAAGATTGCAACAGAAGTGATTGCATCCATGGGCGGGACTTATCCAAAGAATCCAAACCTAAACACTTTGCAGCACAGTCTTCGCGAAGTTGTTGGCAAAATGCCTTTTTTACTCGTGTTGGATGATGTTTGGAATGAAGATAAAACACAATGGGAGAAACTCAGGGTTCCACTCATGGGTGCTGCACAAGGAAGCAAGATTTTGGTTACCACTCGCAGCCGAAAAGTTGCAGAAGTAATGGAAACAACTCACTTTCATTATTTGGAACATTTATATCATTTAGATTGTTGGAACCTGTTTAAATCCATTGCATTCAAAGGAGCAGATGATGAAGAGTTCCAGGAGCTGACAAAGGTTGGTGAAGATATTGTATGGAGGTGCAAGGGTTTACCACTTGCTGTGCGGGCGGTCGGTATTCTTTTGGGCTTTTCAAGGAATTACGGGTATTGGAAACACATCTTAAATAGCAGAATATGGCATTGCGATGAAGACATTTTACCCGCTCTTTTGTTGAGCTATTTAAGTTTGCCCTTCCATTTGAAACGATGTTTTTCATTTTGTGCATTGTTCCCGAAAGACTATTTGATGACCAAGGATGAATTAGTCAATTTGTGGATGGCTCATGGTCTCATTGAATCTAAGAAAGCAGGCACTGAAGTGGACCACCTTGAAGAAATTGGTGAAATGTATTTAGATGATTTGTTGGCACGTTCATTGTTTCAAAAAGCACAGGAATATAATGACGGAAATATAAATTGGTGTAAGATGCATGATCTTGTTCATGATCTAGCAATACGTGTGACTGATGGTGAATACCGTTACATGGAGAATGAGGACTCTCCTCCAACTAACTGTCATCATCTGTCATTCCTTCTGAATTGTGATGTGTCATCTATCCCATCTCAAGTGTGTGAGGCAACAAGATTGCGCACGCTACTCATGCTCAATTTCGGTGAACGGTCAAAAATTAAGGCAATTCCTAATAGTTTATTCAATCATCTGAGGTTTCTTAGAGCTCTAGATGTAAGCAGAACTTCCATTGAAAACTTGCCGAGTTCAATAAGCGAACTAAAACATCTAAGATATCTCAATTTGAGTGAATCGATGATCAGAGGCGGACCCACGTGGTTCTCATCTGGGGCGGCCGCCCCAGGTGGATTTTGAGTTTCCCTTCAAATAGCATTAGGCCCATGGCCCACGCCCCCACATGCCTCATAGAACTGCCCCATGTCAAAGGCTAGAAACAAAAAAACCCTCCCAAGTGCCAACTCTTGTTTCCATCGTTCTTCTTGTTTTGACCTCAGCCTCAGCCGGATAGCCCCTTCTTCGACAATCGCCGCGCTCCTCGTCGTACGTCTACGGCTACGAGTATTTTTACCTTTAGGTAAATCTCTCTCTCCCTCTCTCTCTCTCTCTCGATCTATCACCTCTCTCGCCCTTACTCTCCTTCTCTGTTTTTAATGTCTGTCATTGTCACCTCTCTCTCCCTCTCCCCCATTTCTTTGATTTCATTCATTATTTAAGGCATTTCATTCATTATTTTAGGTGTTGCACAAAGAAATTAGGGTTCTTAATTCTGTTTGTTTGATTTCTGTTTCATGGTTAGGGTTTGGGTTTTTTTATTTAGGGCTTTCTATTTGTGACATACTTTGTTACATCACTTGATTTTAGGGTTGTTTTGATTTAGGGCTTTTATTTATGATATTCTTTGTTACAAGGAAAAGATGAAGGACTGCTGCATCTATTATTCATGAATGTGTGTTAGTCTGTTGGACCCACGTTGATATAGTTTTAAGTAATGATGAGGTTCTGAAGTGTTTCATGGTGAATTTGTTACCACCAAGGGATGCTCTGAGTTCTTTATGGGATCTTCTGATAATCTGATCATCTAATGGTATATGCTTGGCATTGGCAGTTGGCACATACATGTACATGGTTCACTTTACTATAGGAAATTTAATATCAAAGCATTGGACACCAATATCAGCTACCTAACACATGTTTATGGGAACAAGAATTTAACTTTGCATTTTGGGGATGATTGAATTGCCCATGTTTTTTGGGGTTTTTCTTTTGTTTTCAGTATAGTTCTCTTACATTATAAATTTTGGAGAAATGAATATAGTCATCATTTCGAACAAAAAATACATGTTAGTTTATGTAGTTAACTATTTTTGCGTCTATTTAAATGAAATATAATTTCTCTTTTGCTTTTGTTGATGTGAAAACATTCTAGCAAAAGTTTAGCCCCACCTAAACAAAAATCCTGGGTCCGCCTCTGTTCGCAGATGTAGGTGCCAATAACATAGAAATGGATGTTTTGGGCGCCAGCCAGAAGACGTTCTGTAGCAAGAAGAGCTCTCCTGTGGCTGTCGGTAGAAACAGAAGCTCAAATAGGGAACGCCACAGCAAGATCTTCACTGCTCAAGGGCTGAGGGACCGGAGGATGCGGTTGTCGATAGATGTAGCTTGCGAGTTTTTCAGTCTGCAAGACATGCTTGGATTTGATAAGGCCAGCGAAACTATGAGTTGGTTGATGATGAAGTCAAAGACCACCATCAATGAACTCGCTAAAGGCCTCTCCCAAAGGGATGTTTGTGATGGTGACGGCGATGGAGGTGAGAATTGGACATCTGAGTACGGAGACATCTCTGGATTAGATGAGACTACAGCGAATGTGAAACCACAGGAGAAAGATTTGAAGCAGAAATCGTTGGTGGCCGCTCCAAAGGTTAACGGGAATGAAGGGTCGAAAAAGGGTATGATTTACCCAGCTGCTAAAGAGTCCAGAAGGGAGAGAACTGGGGAAAAGATGATTAAAAGGCTTGACAATTCAAACCAACTGTTCCAGTTATTGGGTGTTGAGATCAATGAGCCCAACTGTCACGACCTGAGCCGTTCTCGGCTCTGATATTATATTTATATGTCACAATCTAGTCCACCCAGCAGATATTGTCCTCTTTGGCTCATGCGGCTTGGGCCCATGGACTCTATCCCAATCATGCCTCAAGGTTTTGTTTTCGGGTCCCTTTGAGACCCAAAACGTGTCTTATTAGACTCACATGCTATACATATATTAACCCAGGCTCTGGACAGCCCCTTGGCGATGTGGGATATTACACCAACAAGCTAGGACTATCTACATATGATTGTTACCAACACAACTTGAATTCACAAGGGGGAGAACAGCGGTGGTCTCGAATCCTTTAATAACAATGGCTTGATGACCTTCTTCCTAGAGAATTGGTACATAAGTAGCACGAGGATTCGTTTTAGCAGTTGTGATACACCCAACATGCATCTATTTACAGGTAAAACCCATGAATGAATAACTGGTTTACTACTCTTCAAATTGCCTTTTGGTAGTCTGTTTCCAGACATTCCATGTTTGAGCTAACTTTTGCTTGATTTCTGTAATTTTTAACTTTTTTTTTTTTTTTTTTTTTTTTTTGGTAGAAGAATTTACACTTGATAAGATGTATGAGCATCAGAAAAGTTCTAATTATGTTTTTCATGGCATTGAGTTTAGGACAATATCATCATTGTTTTACTTAGTATGGTTGAGGGTGTATTAGTTTGGATGAGATAATTGCTGCTGATTTGTCCATGTTTGCATTCATATTTTGGTGTGTTACTTAGTAGTCCCATTAATATTTTTCATTCATCTCCCTCATTGTTTTCCTCCTCCTCACCACCATCACTCATAAAAAGGAATTCATATTCAAACCATAAGAATCATGATCTTATTATGGATGTCACTACCATGACCACTATAATGGTTTTAGTACTCAGTTGAAATCGAGTTGTTTTGCACTTTGCATAAACGTTTCAACAACTAAAAGATCAACTGTTTACCAAAAAAAAACCACTACAAAATCAACTATATTGCAGATGAAATCTCACCTAGGTAATGCTATAATTCAAAGGGGCTCGCAAAACCGTTGCCATGAATAAAAGCAATATCACTAGGATGATGGCCACATACAGCTATGCATGATACGTAAGACATAATTACAATAATAGAAGAGTTTTTAGAATCAATTGTTACATTTGGGTTACTCTGAAGAACACAATAATTCAATATGTAGACATCTATCTTTAATCAAGGACTTACCTGAGTCCATCGCAATGGATGAATATCCAAAAGGACCTGAGGTTGGTCTTTATTATGGTCCTAAATAGTTATAGGCTTTGAATTGATGCATCTTGGAGCTTTTGACATATTTGTGAAGTCCATACCATTTCGTAGCAAAGCCCACCTCCATATCTTGAGTTCAAGTCACAGAAATAGCTATATGGAGTAAAGTGAGAACCGTCTCAAAAAAAAAAAAAAGAGGGTGGGGGGCTACTTACTGCGAAAGTGACAGCCGCCAATAATGGAAATGTGGTGGTTTATTATGGTCCTAAATAATTATTAGACTAGATTTGATACATTCCATAAATCCTGAGACTTTTTACAAGTCCCTTGACTTCCTTTGTTGCCTATCTAAGCGATGGCATTTTCTCTTATTTACAATCTCGTGAATAAATGAATGAATGAATGAATGCATGCATGCTTTCTTATATGGTTCGACTTTCATTTGTTCCTCTATCATGAGATGATTTGCTTATCCATTGCCTAAAAAATATGTAACATCTTTGACTTTGCAAGCTCATAACAAAACTTGGAACAAAATCATAGTTATTAATTTCATATGATTTCAGTCTAAATGGCTGAAATTTTTCGTTTCAGTAAAGTAGCCAAAATGAAATTTTATATAAAACTTTTCGTTTTAAATTTAGGCCCATTTTGGCCAAAATGATATTTTTCATAATTATTTTTTTTTATTTTTAGTTTTTCTACATAGATATTCTTTGCATTTCCTATATTTGTCCAAAATGTAATTCCAGAAGATTTGTCCAAAATGTAATTCCAGAAGGTTTTACTAGAGTGGGTTATATCCATATTTCTTGTTTTATTATATATATATATATATATTATATTTATATTTTTCGAAAATATAATTTCAAAAAGTTGCACCAAAATTTCGAATTGCTGAAAATTTTCATTTTAGAGGCTGGACAAAAATGGATTTAGATCGATATTAACAACTACGGACAAAACCATTCTTCGGGGAATACACGTACGGTCGTCCAAGGCAGACCCATTTACGGGCATGTGGTCATGTATACCACACCATCCTTAGTTATTCCAACAATTTTTTTGCTTTAAGGTAAATTGGAATTAAATAAAAGAAAGGCAAAATGCCCCCAGAACATACAGAGAGAACAGAGTAACATGAATAAAGGACATAAAACCAAAACAGGTCTGCGAAGAGACCAAAAGAGAGGATGATAAGAGCTAAACTCCAAGAACAACCAAAAAGACCAAGAGATCCATAACATCACTAATCAATCAGCATAAAAATGGGATGCATTTGCTGGTTTGGGGATGAGCCTATAACTAAAATGGACATTCCTCTCAGGCGATCTAAGAAGAGATGCTTAGCTTTCACCAAGGAGGGCAGCTTAGAGCTGTGTTTAGAATCTTTCCGAAGGGACTATTAAGACAGATGACAAGGAAGAAGATTGCTGCATCACTTTTTCTTCCAGAGACATCTCCTCCATTCGCAATAGTTTTCTAGATAATTGTAGCAACGAGGGGAGGGGAAGGCACCACACCACATGGGCTGGGCAACCAGCGCCAGAATTGTTGAGCCAACTTGCATAACAAGAATAGGTGCAGGTTGGATTCCTCTCCATTGAGGCAATTATAACATCTAGAGGCCAAGGACCAACCTTTTGGGTCACTCGAATATGGAGGTGTGGAGCGATGGACCCATCTTATAATAAGGGTTTGTAGAGAACTATATCTCATCAAAAAATTCAGGGGCAGCATAACTTAACCCGACCCGCTAATTTAATCTCTACTTAGCCTGCATAAAATACTAATCGATCAGGGTTAGGTTTTCCTTACCTACAAAAGGGGTCAAGTTACGGTGATCCCGTCTAGCTAGTATGACCTGCATATTTAGACCTTAATGATCACTTACTTTTCTTGATTTCATCTAAGAATGAATGTAGTTGCTTAACTCCATCAACATGTGATGGTGGTATCACATATGATCCATATAACATTTCTCCTCACAAGTCACAACCTACCTTAATTTAGTAGTCCTTGGTTTATAACTTACATCGCATGTCTGAAGTGCGGGTACACAGTCGAAAGAACCATCCTCCCCTTGCCGAGTAGTGTGCCCCACTAATCACCATTAGATTATATACACTATAGTAGTTTAGTGGTGAGATACCTCTCTTTTGGACTTCGGCGAGTGTGTGTGGGTGTGCGGGTATTTACTAGAGAAAAAATATATATACATCATATTATATGCAAATTTCTGCAATTATCTTTGAGGCAAAATAGCATATCTGCATATGGATTGACCTTGTATAATTGTAAGCATCTATGAGGACAGGGGCGGACCCATGTGGCTGTGACCTGGGGCGGTCGCCCCAAGTCATAATTTTTTTTTTTTCTTAAACAAATTACCTCAAAGTTGAGACCTTGGGCAAGGCCATTGGATAGATTTGGGCATGATTTGGTGCAATCGCCCCAAGTCAGAATTGAAATCCTCACAAAGTTGAATGGGTTCTTGGAGCATGCCCCATATGTCAAACTTATCGCTTCACATATATTTAAAGATAATCCCACATATATAAAACTTAGTTGGTAAAAAAAGAAGAAAAGAAAACGTTTCGGCAACACATCACTTCCTCTTCTTTCGAAACATCTGTGCGCCGGTTGTAAATTGAGCTTCTCGTTGCCAATTCCTATGTACTATGTAGACTACTGCATCTTCATCTGTCAACACATATTTAGAATAATTCTTCATAATCACTTTATATATCTAAATCTGAATGCTTAATCTCCAATTTCTATTTCCAAACTCCGAATCCCTAAATCATAATCTAAACCCTAAGCCCTAAACCACCAAATCTGAGCGTATCTATAAAAATCCAAAGATGACCAAATTCATTTCTGTTATCCTGTCTTCTTACCCCCACTGTGATTCAAAGACTGAATCTCGTTCCCATTATTCAAAGGTTGGAGGCTTTGAGAAAGTGAAAGAAATGGAAAGGATGGGTGTTCTCAAAATGTTCTTATATTTAGTTTTTCTCACACACCCACTCACTTTGAATTTCCAGCAACGTCCATTGGGCATTGATTTTGACATATAAATTTAGTGAAACATGATAATGTGAGTTTGAGTATCTAAAATCTAAATTAGAATTATTTTTTTATCCATCTAAAGCTTTTGGGTAGTTCTAATTAACATCCTAACCTCTTCATTGTCCAATCTTCAATAACTTCATGCTTCTAGTTGAGTTTCACGAGTTGGACATTTTCTAAAGAAAAACATATAGGTGCTATTTGGTAATGAAAAAAAGTCTGGTAAAGTCTAGCAAAAGTTTTTTTTTTTTTATTTTTTTAATGTTAAGTCTATCAAAATTTTAGCCCCACCTAAATGAAAATCCTGGGTTCGCCACTGTCGATGATCAAGGAGTTGCCGGAATCTATGACTGATCTCTGTAATCTGCAAACTCTGAAACTAAATCGGTGCCAGAGCCTTCGGATGCTACCAAGTGGCATGAGCAAAATGGTTCAACTGCGACATCTTGAGATTGAACTGACTCGGATTCTCACGTTTTTGCCAAATGGACTAGGGAATCTGACTACCCTTCGAACATTGTCCGGATTCCCTGTGGGTGATGAGAACAGAGGTTGTAAAATTGAGGAACTGAAAAATCTCAACCTTCTTAGAGGCAGATTAGTGATAAAGAATCTGGAGAGAGTACTGAATGTGAATGAGGCTAGAGAAGCACAGCTCAATAAGAAGAGTTACCTTCAAACTCTGCATTTTGATTATAAATACAAGACCGACGAAGAGTGGAGAATGACAGGAGATGGCGAGATGCAAATGATGGAGGGCGTGTTCGAAGGCCTTGGACCACTTCATTCAAACCTGAAAAGGTTAGTAATTTGTAACTATGTGGGTTCAAAGTTCTCCAGCTGGTTGGAGGATTTCCAAAGTCTAACTGAACTCAAACTTTCGAACTGCAGAAAGTTAAGACAACTGCCTAGTCTTGGGAATTTGTCTTCGCTTAAAACCCTGGAAATATGTGGCACCAATGAAGTGAAAGTGGTGGGTGTTGAGTTTTGCGGGAATGGTGCTGGTAGAGGAAGAGTGTTTCCAAAGCTGGAGAGTCTTACTTTTTTTCAAATGGAGAATTGGGAAGAATGGAAGTTAACAGATGAATATGGAGAGGTGATGCCGTCCCTCAAAGAGTTGAAAATTACCAATTGCTACAAGCTAAAGGCATTGCCTGACCGCCTCCCTCGTAATTTAAGGGAAGTAGCAGTCCTTTGTGTAGAAGTTACTTGGATGCCATGCGATGATGCACTCCCATTGCTTGAATCTTTGTCTCTCGGAGGCCATGTGAAAGTAGAATTATCATCCTTCCCTTCTCTCAAGACTTTAATCCTTAGAAACGCATCTTACGAAACGCTCCCCTCTGATGGATGGGAACTGCTTGAATCACTCCACACTATTGAGATCGAGCATTGTCCTAGATTGGAATTTCTGCATGATGGGATGGGGCAACTCAAATCGCTTCGTAGCCTCACCATTAAGTACTGCCCCGAGTTGAAGCATTTTCCGCTGCAATACCTCACCACTCTTGAAAGGTTACATATCGACAACTGTCCCTTTGTAAAGGAGCAGCTCGAGAAAGAAATACGAGAGGACCGGTGCAGCGTATCCCACATTTGCAACATTTACATTGATGACGAAAGGATCCAATAAGGTATGTATATGGATTGTGAATGGTTCTTAAGCAATTACAACTCTTTTTTATCAGGCCATGTATATATTTTCTCTGAATTTTCACCTTTTTTCTTGCAGTATTCTGAATTGCCGATGGTCAAGCAAGGAGCAGAAGAACTCAAAACTCTTGCCAGCATCATTTTTTTTTTCTTATTTCCTCAGCCTTTTCTTTGGATTCTCATTTCTCAAATGGACTATGTAGCTAGTTTGAACGTTTGTGATGTAATTTTATCTATGCCACTTGTGTTTGGATTTGTTCAACTATTCGGCAGGTGGCCACTTATTAGACAGTTGTGTGTTATATATATTCCATGTGGTGTCCCTTTCATCAATATATATATACATGTCGTACCTACTGTTTTAGAATCTATTATGGCTAACAATGGGGCGTTTATGACTAACAAGGTTGCAGTGAGACCAATACATTACATCCCAGTGGCACACATCATTCAGTGATCCTATTTCACATGCTTGGAACTTGGCCTATATGTACTCAACAACCCTAGAAATCAAAATATAGATGATTTTATTATGATGATGATCAATAATCAAGTCTCAGTTTGAACACCCGTTTACTCTAGTGCAAATATATAAATACATTTTATTCGGGTTTACATGAATGAAATGATCAATATATCTGACCTTGTATCAGTGAGGCCCTCAGACAAGAACAGTAAATTTTGGCTGTACTAGTGACAAAGATTGTTGGTTTTCTCATCGATCTCATATGGGTGTGATTTTTGTAATCTGTATCGGTGATGCAGACCATATTGGTCGATTTTAATAACATAGTAGTTTATCCTTCTTTCAATGCCGAGAAACCTCACCAAAGTGGTCCCTACTTAAAAAAATAAAATAAAAAATAAATAAAGATTTTACAAGAAAAAACCCGTAGATGGAAAAGGCCCTCCCTCCAATTTTAACCACTTTTTTGACCTTTTAGACATAGCAACATCATCACTCGTGTCGTCTTCTTCCTCTTCTCCCGCCAAACAGGCCCAAGCCTAACCAGAGTTCTATCATCTAAAATGGTTACCAACTTTCCATAGGTAAGTTCAATCCAAGCCTGAAATATACCGGAATCCCCTGATCAAATTTACATCTAAATTTAAGTCTAAAACACCCTCAAAATTTGAAAATTTTCTGAAAGGCCGGGTGCGCTAGTTAAAACATTGTAGAAGCATGCCCCGCCCCAGATTGTATTTCAGGGTACTTAAATCACATGACCTATTTGGATACTAACCGTTGTTTATGCATTTACCTGCACTTAGGCCAGGGCATGCTCTTTTGAGGATTTCAGGACTAAATAAGAAGGTCAAGACACAACTGCCACTGCCCAATATATACCTGGTTACAAGTCCATCACACCCCCCTCCACAACAATTGGAGTCTCCATGCTGAAAATGCAAACCTGGTGCTCATTACCTCACAAACCTAAGCAAATTCATAGATAAAGTGATCACGTCAAATGGCTACAACCCTGGGAAAGAAGTATCTATGCGAAAGATATACTGCTCTACTTTAATTTAGTGTCAACGTGGAATCAGAAGGGTACTACTGATCCACCTTGACAAAGATAAAACAAGAACCTTCCTGCTCCGGATGATAATATACTGTTGTGAAGAGTCAGCTGGTGAGCACACTTCTTACGACCTTGATGAACACGAAAGCATGTGTGATTTGAAATTCTCGAGCTCAGCCAGAACTTCCTCCTCTGGTCTGTAAATCAAGTCACTCATTCTCCATATCTGCATCAATCGCCACCACAACAATGAAATTACATTCAAATTCAGTAGTTCAGAGCATGAAGTTTGATGTCCACGAAACAAAATATCACAGGAAAAAAAGGGTGCTTCCATGTGAAAAGAAAAATGAATAAAAAGTCTATCAAAAGATCATTATATAACTATTTTTCTAGAATCACATACCCTATAATCGTAGAAATACCTCATATGATCAAAGAAACTGACTAGGGAAGCACATTGTTGAAAAAGATTATTTTCCCAATCCTTTATAGCTAACAAAATGCAAATGCACATAAGTGAATTCTGCAGCTAAATGCAGATGAATCTTCTCAATGCATTAATATAGCAAATGTATCATTTACATGACTGGTGTGCGAGGTGTATCATAAGGAAAGCAAGAGGTAGATGAGAACTCGGAAGTAACCAAGTTCTAGGAGGCTTTTTCTTTTCTTTTTCGTATTTCCCCCCTTTAATGACTAGTATGAATCAACCCTTTTGGACTTTATCAGTATTTACTTTTTCTATCTGTGACAACTATTTCATTAAACAAGAATGAGAAATAAAAGAATTAAAAGATCAGACATCAAAAATAAAAAATATCTCTGGCCAGAATTCTTTTCCATGGTTTTAAAGCACAGTTTTGGGCCATGTAACTGTCAGGACCAAACCGTTTAGTAATGGCTTATGTAACATTTCAAACTGTTGTATCAGTCTGTCTCATACTTTAGTGGTGGTTTTTATTTTTTTTTTCTGGGCTAGACGGGTGAGTGGTACACAACATGTTATACAACCTGCCTGCCCAGGGATCAATCCATGGGCAGCTCTATGCGATGAAACACCCTTGCCACCGGGGTGTCCCTTCGTGAACGTTTCATCGTTTACTTTATCTTTCATTAAAAAAAAATGAAAATTGCAGAAGAAAATGAAAATCTTCTTTATAAAGGGTCCAAAATGGAGTTTTGTCAATGCATATATTTATACGAAAAATTACCAAAACTATAATATACGTGACACCTTCCAGCTAGGCCATTTGGATAACTAGAGTTCAGTAACAGTTTTTGGGAACTAACTGCATGAAAGTGTTCTCAACTGCCTATCAAAGTCTATTAGGAAAAAGAAACGGAAAGTGCCTAAGAGTCCATCTATCCAATCATTCTCTTCTGCAAAAGACTGTTTTACAAACTTTTTATTTTATTTTTGTGAATGTCAGCTAAATTTTATTTAAAATGGCCAAACAGCATAAGAGACAAGATGTACGCATGAGCAGAAGTAGAATAACCTGCAAATGGCAATCAAACCATACAAAGAGCGTGGCCAAAAAGAGAAATTATATAAGAGATTTACATGGTTTGGCGATGTGCCTAAGTCCACAGCCAAAGAGTACATGCAATCTCTTTACTACACTCTCACTTGACTTTACTCTTAGGTCTAGGGTTAGAAGCCACATCATATATATAACTTCCTGTTTCTTAGCCCCTAAGAAATTCCTGTACAATTACCAAAAAATACCCGTGACCCAAAACCTGTTCCCTGGCTGAGCAAATGGATTAATTTGGTTGACCGAGAATATGATGCAGGCCAGATCCATGATCGGCCAATCCATTGGGCCTAAGCCTATTTAGCCCATAAAGAGAATCTTCATATTGTGCAAGACTTTTTCCTATTTTTAGTATTAGCTGAATTTTAGGGATAATTATGAGATTAATTAGAAAGTTTATTTATTTTGATTTAGAGTTTATTTTGATAAGATTTGTTTCCAAGAATAGATTAGGGCATGAATCTATATAAAGGATTGTAATCCCTCTTTAAGGGAGAAGTTCAGAGATTAATAAAATTATCCCTTGAGTTTTCTTTGGTTTTGTGTCTGTAGTGTGATACCAAGACAGGTTTGATCCTATGGATCCTTATCCCTAAGCCTTTTCCCTGCGCTGCGTCAGAATATAAAACATTAATCCAAAAGGACATAAAATGAAATGCTACAGGACCAACAGCCAAGCAATACAAAAACAAAGAAAGCCTTAAAATGACCAACAAATCAAGGAAAAGAAGAACCGACATAGCTACAGGCTTACAGCCAAGTTAGGACGCCTGACACACTCCTTGGCAAAAAGATCCATTGCCGTGTTAGCACTTATATTAACATCAGTTGTTTTAGAAGTAAATGAAATCTTGATATATAATAACCTCATATAAAATGTAAAATTTAAATGTTTCTCAAGTTTCCAACCATATGCGCACTACCGAAACTGGTAATAGGCAAAACCTTCATGTGATGGTCTTGTTTCCAAACCATGGCTTTATTAGAAAAAAATGATTTCCTAAAAGTTTACTGCATTTCGGGTGGACCAACCATAGGCATTTCGCATTGCTGAAAAACAATTAAAGTTTCAACTCATACATGGCCCCATGAAAAGGTAAAGACAATGTCCTAAGTCCTAACTGAATTTGTAGAATTAAAAAATGGCAAATTATATTTCCAAATCCAAGCTAAATGTATTGCAGCTATGAATACAGGATCACGACACAGCCATTTAAAAAAAAAAGAAGACAAAGCCATTTGTCAACTACAAAAAGAGTGTAAAATCTGAATAAAGAAGCTTACCTGCAATGTCCCACCTCCACCAGTACCCCCACAGTCATCAGATGCACTAACAATGGTCCACGGATCTGATGCATTCCAGTGAAAATCAACCACTTTATCTCTACAGGAAGACAAAACCAAGTTAATCACCCAAATCAAGCTATAAAACAAGGAAAATCACCTCCAAAAAAGTGGGGGGGGGAGGAGAGAACATTCATAGTCCAAGGCCGCATGTGGCAACTAGTGATTCAAGGCAAGAATCCAAGACATTTGCCAAATGTGGCAGTCTGCCAGTAGAAAACCACTAAAATCAAGAGAAATTTTGCTCCCAAAATGACATGGACCAAACTTGGCATAAAGTATAGGTTCAAAACCTGCCGAATATAAAACTATGGAATATGAAAACTTTCATAACGTAAAATGAGTGAATGTATCATAGTAAAGACTCCATGCCTGAGTTGACAACTGCGTCCAAACATGACCACAATGACAGTAAATTAAGTAGAAAACTCTGCATCCATTCAGACATGACAACAGCACATTGCTTGCTTTTGGCTCCATTTTTATAGCAATGTTTTCCAAACATTTCAATAAAATATATATGTCAACAGGAAACAAATAAATAAAATAAAGAAATGAATGCTAGTATAAAGAAAGGTGCATCAAGGCAAGCCAAAGGACATTGAGAACATCTGGAATCTGGATAGAGGAAAATATGCAGTATTGTCGAATTTTGTGAGAAAAAACTGGAACGTTTTGAAATCATGCTGCTGTTTTGCAGCGCAATAGTTAACAATGGGAGAGGAAAGAGGGTAAAAGAATTTAGCATTACAATATTACATGCTTCCATGCTTTGATTTAAAGTATTTCCATATCCAAAGCATCTACATTTTCTTCTTCTTCTTTTGAGAGAACAGAAACTGCATACAAAGGGGAAAAATCACAGACCTTCGAGTTTCCTTAAATAATAACAAAGAATCCTGAAAACAAATTTGTACTTTCCAAGACATGCAATTTGAAGGAACATAACACAGCTCAATGCAACCAATGTTCATGTATGATTACAGTAAGACGCAACCAAAAAGCTTTAGAACTGATTCCAACAGGCACAAAAAACAAATTACTAAAAGCATTAAATGCTTGTGTCAAATATTACAATCACAGCAACAGTTAGGCAAAGTACTTTGTGTGGAGTTGAACATTGGGCAACGAAGAAATGTGAGAAGCTAAAATGTCATGTGGCTGGAAGGCACATACTTTGAAGGACATGGAATTACCAGAAGTATAGAATGAACAATGATTACAAGAAGAATACTACAGGTAAAACTAATAGAAGAAAAAATCAATTATATCATATGATGTAGCGCCCCACGATTGTGAACCAACACCCCCCCAACACCCCCCCCCCCCCCCCCCACCGCCGCGAAGAAGGGCGATTTGAAGGATCCGCATATGGACTGGGTTAGCAATGTGAGGAATATATGAGCCCCACACGGGAAATGAGCTATCCAGATCGCTGGGCTTTTACTTCAAACTCCATCTTAACTTAACATGAGGCATTTTAAAACCGTGGGGCCCCGAAAACCGTAAAAACTATGGAGTTAAGCGTGCTCGGGCGAGAGTAGTACTAGGATGGGCGACCTCTTGGGAAGTCCTCGCGCACGTACGTGGGCCCAAAGCGGACAATTTCATACCAAGTTGGGCGGGGCTGTGACATATGATATGGTTTGGGGAAAATTGAAAAAAAGGCCCGAAAATAAACCCAATAAGACAAATTAAAAAGCTACTAGTAGAAGGAACTAGGAGAAGAGGGAGATCAATCAAGATATCAGGTGGAGTAGCAAGGAAAGACATTGAATTGTGTGGAGTAGCTGAGTGCATAGCTTTAAATAAGTTCTTATTTCTCACAAAGGCAATATGTGTGTCTTTGCAACATTGTAGATGAGTATAATGGATTCTCAAGAAGTTAAGAGGGTGACATTGACACTTTCCGTATACTATACGGAGAGTTTATAGTTTATACCAGCAGACGCATGCACGCACACGCACGCATGCACACACACCTCATTTTCTTATTAATAATTTATCGGAAAGGTACACACATCATTTTCTTATTAATAATTTATCGGAAAGGTATTGTGAACTTAACTGGGTTAAGAATTTTACAGTAGAATTCTTAGAGCCTAGTCCAGTTTGGTAGGATAATTAGACTTGGAGGGTGAAGATGATGATTATGTTCCCCCAGAATTTTCATTGGATGGGAGTGCAAGAGAAGATAGTCAATAAAACAGGAGATTTCAGTACATGTATTGCTAGGAAAATATTTGGAAAATCACAACTACCCGAACAAAAACCACCACGATGCATCATACCGGTGCCCAGCATGCTGAAAAAATAATCCTGGAGGAGAGTTTGGCATCCTTGTTCCAACACGTTCTTTCTTTTTACCAACCTGCAATATGCTAGGAATTTGTCACTCTATCTATACAACAAAACACAAATCTATTGCAAAAGCATTACAGATATAGATCTTTTTTCTTAATAAAAAAACATTTTAAAAAAGCTCTGTAGTATATTCATTACATTGCAAATCCAAAGAGTTAAAACCCAGTTTTCTAGTTTTGATTTGGAGGCCACCAAAACCAGTACAAGTAGATTGGAGTTGCATGTGACTCGGTTTGAGTTCTCTGCTGACTCGATAAGCTTGCATAAGTCCTATCCCACAATTTTACTGAAAGCCATGATTCGCAAAATTGGGAATCAAAGTTCAATTAACCAAGCGGATAAAGGTAAACTCATAAGCTGTGCAAGATTCACTTTTGTGGTGGATTAATCACCTACTGTGAATGGCGGCTTATAACCATTCGGCGTGTCTTCTGGATTGGTTTGTCTTGTTAGAGTATAATCACCAATTAATGATAAATATAATGAAAATCTAAACAGGATTTTCTCTCCAGATACCACAACTAATAACATCCTGACCAGTATTATTAGAAGAGAAAAAAAAAAATAAGACATCTTCAAATGTCAAGGAAAAACAATTTGAGCACTACAAGGTAGTGTTTAGCAGAGTTGGACAGTTGGATCGAAAATGTCCAATCTAGTACTCTATCAAACTGAATACAACAAATAAACTACTATAAATAGGAAAAAAGGAACACGTAGGTTCACCAATTTCAACTGATTTATTAAAAGAAAATCCCTTTTTTCTTTCTGAAATGGCAATATAATTCAATTCAGAAACAAAGAAAAGAATACAACAAATAATCACAAATCAAAGGATAATTCGATCTTCTATTAATCATAAAAACTAAAAAACAAATATGATTCTATTAATGTAAGTATAAATCTTGAAAATGACGGCAAGAGCTCGATGGAATGTGATAGAAGAGATAGCAGTTCAAGTTCACATATGTGACACCTTCACATGAGGATCTTATGCAAAATCATACGAAATTATCTAGAGGCACAAATTCAAATTGCAAGGCAATGGGAATTGTCTAGATATGCGACAATAGCTGTAAACATTTTTTTTCTATCTCTGAAAGATAAATTGCTATAATTAATTATATGATCATTGATTGGATTCCAAAGGAATACCTATATATACCAGTATACCACAGTTGACCAAGGTATTGGGTGCACTGCTTTTATACAATTCTCTCTTGTTATTCTTCTCTCTGATAAAAGCTATTGGTGATATTGTTGTGAATCCCCTCTATATGTCTTGGAACTAGACCAACAGAGTATGAGAATCAACTAAACCCAAAAATAAAAATAAAAATAAAAAAAGCCAAAGAGCGACTTAGTTTCAAATTATACCAAATTCTCCAATATGCCAAAATTGACTATGATTTGGTATAATTTGAAACAAGCCCAGTTGCATGATCTAAAAGCTAGATCAATTGATTACATGAGTGCTTTGTCCAACAGGTGAAAAGCATCTCTACAGTCTACAGTAAAAGCTTATATTGCACAATTTGATAGCATATCATTAAGTTTCTAAATGTAGGGATTATGATTAACTTTGGGAGGATTACGCATAATAGTCACACTATCTTTGCAAAATGAAGGTGAGCATTTGCAATCGAAAGGGATGCTTGGAGGCAAGTAATTTCGTCGGGGCATGGAACAAAGGACAGTCACTAATCTAAGCATGTCACGGATAGCAATGAACCAAGGTCTTAGAAAGTATAACATATCCCCTAAGTCTAAACTTGTGGAAAGTGCATCAAGCAAGAGCTTGGCTCAAGGTTAGCAAAGATGATAAAAATTATATTCCAGGACAGTTGGGTAAGAATATAGATGTTGGTGAAGCAAGGAGCCCACTCGCTAGCCTGTGGGCCGTTGTTCGCATGGCCGGCAGTAGTCTTCAGGTGGGCTGCTCTTCCAAGAAGATCCTGGATACGAATAACTTGAGAAAGAAGAAGTTTTGTCAATGCATGCACCCTTTCCAATACTGCATCAGTCAAACCCCACTTTTTTGTTCTGTTGCTCTATTTGGAATGAAGTCCTATCCTACGTCAGTTGCAGTTCGGTTCTACCAAATTTCTTTACTCTCCCTTTTGAAGCTGGGAAGTACGGCATTTGCTCAGATCAAAGGAAGAAAATATGGCTTCTCTCTTTTGTGGTAGTGATCTTGATTCTTGGTGATATTGAAAGCCCAGACTTGGAATGTCTAGATGGGAACTTTGGTGGGCAGGGCTACGTAGTGCAGTAAGGCATTACACAGCTTCTTGGGCAGTTGCCTTAAATTACTTCAAAGGAATCTAATTGTCAATTGTTAAGTTATTTTGGAAGGAGATTATCCCAGATTCTAAGTAGGCCCTGCCCCACTCCACTGGTAGCACCTTCCTCAGTAGGCCCCTTCGACCTTAATTTAGATGGATATGCTCAAGGAAATCCCAGTTGGATGGAATCAAAGGCATTATCATAGATATTGATTCGTATATTCCCAACAACTATTTTGGTCCGACTGGGTTATGTTTCGTCAATGAGGCAAAGGTTCAAGCTCTTTGGGTGTGCCACATGGAGGTGTTAAGGTTGGGTCTCCAATAATCATTAAAAGACAATGCTTTTACTACCATACGAGGTCAGGCATTTGATGCAGGATAGACCCGTGGTCTCCATGGGTCAACTCACCTTTGGGCCCAGCCCACCTATCCCTAGTCTATTTAGAGTTCATTTATTATGAATTAAGTTGTATTTTGTTTGATATTTTGATCCTGGCCATTGAAGTATTAGATGGTCCAGATTTGCTTGGTAATTTTACTAATATAGTCAAGTGAAGTGAAGCCAAGTTAAACATCCCATCAAAAACACTTTTTACCAAAATTCCCTCCATCTTTTCCAAAAAAAGTCAAAAAGCAACTACATTTACTCACTAAAAGACAAAAAAATCCATTTTCCCATACAAAAAGTCAAAAATATTCCATCCCAAACAACTAAAAACAAAATACCATCATAACTCACTTATATTTTATTCATTCTTTTTATTTCACTTCACTCCACTTTATTTTGAAAGTAAATTACCAAACGGGCCCTAAGGGTTAAGTTTTCTCTTATTTAAAGATTGTAAAGCCTCTTGGCTTAGTCAGATTTTGATTAATGAAAGAAAACCAAGTTTGAGTTTTGCTCTCTGCAATCTCTCCATCTCTCCCGGAAGGGAATGCCGTGAAGCCATGGGGGTGAAGCCTGAGAAATTTCGGGTGGAATCCTGACCAATCCCTTGTATCTGTCATCTTTTCTTTTTCCCACCCCGCATCAATCTGCCATCCACATTCCCTAGGATTAGTATTATTAGTAGGGCCCAGGTGGGACCCTTAGATGTTTGTTATTTCAATATATTATTGGATGGGAAGGTCACACGTGAGTGGCATTAGGATGAGGGAAGGAGTTGTATATCAACTCAAATTGGGAGTCTTGCATGTCTTGTGTAAGTAGGACTGTATGTCCAGTTTAAATGGGATTCAAAGAGTAGTTTGGGATGAACTACGACTCTAGTGTATATAATAACCATCAACCATTCTTTTTGGTATTCAATTCTCTTCTCCTTCTTGAGAGAAAAATCTGAGAGAGAGCTTGTGGCTGCAAATTCAGGGGAAGAAGGCAACCAGCGATCGTCTATGGAGGTGAGTGGATCTTCCTAGATATATGTCATGATCGGATGATTGATAATATGATTTGCCTCAACTGTTTTTCAATGCTACTGTGTTTAGTGATTTTTCTGTAATCATGGATTTGGTGTAAGTGCTATTTAAACCACGGAAACTATGTAAGTTCTGATTGGTAGAAGCATATAATTCTAATGGTGTTATTCATTCATGAATTCCTCAAGATTTTTGACTCCCAGAAAAGGATTTATGAAAATCCAGAACCCAGTCGTCATTGGGAGGAAGGGACGACTGAGAATTGTGGGGCCCCATGGACCATCTGATCTCATATCAGATCTGGTAGGATGATGGAGGACTACTGGTCGACCATGGTGGGGCATTTCATTCCACCCGAAGTTTCTCAGGCTTCACGCCCATGGATTCGCACCATTCCCTCCCAGGAGAGATTGCAAAGAGCAAAACTCAAACTTGGTTTTCTTTCATTAATTAAAATGCTTATGTAAATATATTTCATATATAAAAAACTAGGATAAAGGAGGGGTTTGCGTCAGGAAGGTTGACGGGCAGTGTAAAACTATTGTCACAAATCCCACATGAACATGTAATTATTTATTTATTAAAAAGGAAATCTTGTGACGCTTACGCGTAAGCCTTATGCTTTAAACATTTGGAACTTGGAACGCCTTGGTCATGCCTCAGAGTTTTAAAACATGAAATTAAGTGGCCCTACAAGGTGAATAGTCTGTTGCCATGGAGGCTAGTAGACATGGACAAATTCCACAATCAGGTTAGGAAGATTCCAATCTCGTTAAGGCATATCTTTCAGAGAGTAATGATGAAGCGGATATTTTAGCTATGGGTGCCTCTCAACTATGTTTGGAAATGTAGTGTCACTTACCCTTTAATTTTGGTTGTGTCTTCCCCCGGGAAAGCTATTTTCCATTTTCTGATGGGTCCTTGTATATTTTGAGCTTAGAGCTGTGTAGTGGACCCCTTGTTTTTTTTTTTCCTCAGCCGTACTATAATGCAGTACTGTCCAAGAAGAAGAGGGGCCACTGATGGGCCCCATCAAGGAATCTTTTATTAATTCGACTTCCTTAATTAGATTCGTAATTTTAGTTGAGTTAATTTAATTAGAGAGATTTTAGTAATCCTATTGAGGGATTTTAGTAATCCTGCAATAATGTTGTTTCCTTATTTAGGTTATTCCTCTCTTATTTATAGAGGGGGACTCTCATGTAATGCGTGCAATTGAAAATAAAAACACAGTATCATTGTGAGTTGTTTCTTGGATGTTCTTCTCTGAATTGCCTTTAAGGCTTGAGTCTGGGGGCTCGATCACACCGTTCGAGGTGTTGATCTTCGCTGATGGTAGCTGGGGCTGCACCAAATTGGTATCAAAGCGAATATCCGTTCTCGGATCGCCGTCCTGATTGCGATTGCGATTTGAGGTAACCTGTGAACTTGATCCCTTTCGTTGTCCATTTTTATCACCGTCATCCATTCATCCCGTCTCAACCAAAACCGTCACCAACCCTA
The DNA here is from genome assembly GCA_003546025.1 of Camphora micrantha. NCBI lineage: Eukaryota > Viridiplantae > Streptophyta > Magnoliopsida > Laurales > Lauraceae > Camphora > Camphora micrantha. The sequence continues at coordinate 57,744,572 of QPKB01000001.1, forward strand.
TGTCCACAGAACCCCGCTCTCCATCATCTGGACATTCATCAATTATATCCCCATCATTCCAGTCACCCCGAAACTCCATACCCACGAGCCCACCCCTCTCCAAGCCCCATCCCACCTTTTAGACAACCCAAAACCCCAATCCAAGTCCTCATCAATCATAATCCAAATCATTCTCACCCAACTGACTCAACCCAAGACCCTCCTCCCTCCAAACCCATCACGAACCCATTCCATCTTTACCAAAATCCCCAACAGATCGAAACCCGAACCAGCTGAACCCGACCCTGCCCACCGAACATCCGAACCCAACCCTACCCGCCAGACCCATCTTCTACCACCGACCTACCCCCAGGTCCCAACTTTCCGAAACTATTCTTACCTCAAAACCCTAAACCCCTAAAACCCATCGTCGACCTAGTCCCAAGCCTCTATCCGACACTCTGCCGAACCCAAATCCCCAACACCCAAAAAAAAAAGTAAGAGAAGAGAAGCAGATAAGAAAAGGAAGTGGGATTTATCGATTCTAATCGTCGAACAGCACACACTGCACTGCGGAGCTCCATCATCATCATCAAGACCTCTTCATTGTCACACCACAATAACAAAACTCCTCCAGTCCTGTGCACCGCGAGCGCCAACGTCTAAGTTCGCTATCACCTCCATTTGCATCCTCGAGGTCACCATCACACCATCCCTCTCCACTCTCCATCGTCAAGAGCAAGTCAACAGATAAGCCCATTTTCTCTCCTTTTATTTGCCTCTGGACATTAATCAAGTAAGGGAAAAGCAGACCATTCCACACGTGCCGCCCACTGTTGGGTTTAACCCGAGTTCAAGTCTAACCTGAATTCAAACCTGACCCAGTAGAGTATTAAAAAAAATCGTCACTGTACTTGACTAACCCAACCTGCGGAGGGCTGATTTAACCCAGTCCAAGTTAGGTAAAAAAATAAAAAATAAAAAATTGCAATTGAATTCTCATGGCCACCCGAGGGCGTCAATACCATGGGTATTTCACTAAATACCAACAGGATGAGCAGTTGACCAAGCTAGGTCATGACATGGACGATGTGGTTTAGCGACTTGAGATTGTTGAAGCCGCCGCTATTGCTGAACTACATATGGAAATCGGGTTACAGGAGGAACAAAGTCTGTTGCCACAAATCTAGATCCGAAAACATCAGGGGTCAGAACTCAGGCCATGCCGATAACCCCCATTCCCCGAACATCCAAAACAAGGGTCCAAGTAAACCCAGCCACACCTGGTTGCCAGCGTCAGCCTCGTGAGACAATGTTTGAAATGGTGTAGCGTCATCTAACCGAACAAGGTGATGGCGGGACCCACAATGCACCGCATGCGGATGACATCACTAAAAACGTGAAACTAGAGGTCAGCGATTTTTCAAGGAATCTCAGTCCAAAGGCATTCATCGATTGGCGAAATTCTCTCGACGACTGCTTCGCATGGTATAATATGAACGATGCTCAGAAGATAGCATTCACAAAGGTTAAACTCAAGGGTCCTGCGTGTATATTGTGGCAAAGTATTGAAAATAGTGAGCTTACCTTTGGACATCTTGTCATGCATTGGGAAGAGATGAAGCAGAAACTCAAGCAGAACTCTCTTCTCTCTGACTACATTGACTCTCTGCATAAAGGACATCTTAATCTCCAACAAGGTAACTACTCTCTGGATGAGTGCACCAATATGTTCCAAGATGACATAGTGTGCTATAATTTACAGGCAGATAATGGACTCACCATCAACAAATACACAAAAGGCATGACCGATGTCAATGAAGCCTATTGTAAGGCTCGTAAAGCATGCAGAAAGATATCAAGCCGGGGAGCCTTCCACTAAAGGGATACAATATGCCACTCCTAATAATTCCCAACAGTTGATTATACAACCAAGACCGCGACCTGCACAACAAAGGCAACCCGAAGGGACACAACAAAAACCGCTTCTTCCTCAAAATCAACAGTAGCAGGAGCATCAAAATGATCCTCTTGCCCGAGGATGAGGCGACAAAAGGGAGGTGATCTGACATACCTGCCAACAGAAGGGGCATTATGCTAGAGAATGTTCTCACGGGAATCTCTATGCAGAAAATGAATCAGAAAGCAGCGAAGATTATGATCAACACATTGAGATGGAGAAACCTGCAGATGCTCAAAGCCTTATCAATGATGAATTCCCTGACGATGGTACACCACTTACCTATCTTGAGCATCACCTTCTGATCACAAAAGATCAACATGAAGAGCAGGATTATAATCATGTACCCATCTTTCGCTCCTGAGTTATCTGCAAGGGCAAGACTTGTAATGTTAATGGAGGCGAAACTATGAATGTCATTTCTAAAGAAGCTGTGGAAAGGTTGCAACTGCCAACGACAAAGTATCCAAGGCCATACAAAATAGCATGGGTGAACGATTCAACTATCCTAGTAGACAACCAGTGCATAGTTCCTTTCAAACTGGGCTCTTATGAAGACACCATCAAGTGAGATGTCATTCTGATGAATGTTACACACATACTCTTTGGTAGTCCTTGGCTGAAGAAGTTAAAGGCTGTCGTTGTCATGAATGTTACACACATACTCTTTGGTCGTCCTTGGCTGAAGAAGTTAAAAGTTGTCACTGACAATGACAACAATACTCATACTTTTACATGGAAAGGACGTAAGACCCGGAAATTAGGGGTTGGGTTCTTACATCCTCCCCCATAGAACATTTGGTCCTCCAAATGAACTAAGCCAACCCAAAACAAGTGGGGATATCACTCCCACACTCGATCACGAAAATCTCAAAAGGCTGTTCCAAGTTGGTTCTCTCGGAATTGCCTGAACTCGGTGGGTCATCCTCGCTTGTAGAACTCTTCGGTCAACTCTTAGCAGTCATCAGCCGTTCTTGCACTGGTTCGAATCTGTTACTGCCTTCGCAATCAATGTCGGTCCTAGAAAACTGCAAGTTCTGACTCCTTCAATTGTAATGTCACTCTGCATCCTCAGTCGTACAGCGTTACATACGGTGTCATTCAATGCTTGCACATAACTGTCATGTAAACGAACTAGCATAGAGGTAACCTTCATCCCTATCAGTCTTGCAACACATGCTTCTATCAAACTCTTCGAGGTCTGGTCTTGTCCTTCTATCTACCCTTTGGCCCTGGAGAATTGGTGATGCTGACGTACTTCCAGGTGTATCTTGCTTACAGCAACGTCGTTCAAAATCTCGAAACAATTATGTCGTCTCCATCAAAGCTGTCACAACAAGGGTTCCATATCACCACATAGTCTTCGAGGTGAATGACCTAGCAATCTAATGCTTCCTCGTATGCATCTCTTCTTTCCTTGGTGGGAACTAGGCTGAGTCAATCAAATGCTTATACAATCGTCTGGACACATCACCAATCTCTTTCTGCTCTGAAATCACAAGGTTCTCAAAGTCAGTAGGTCTCCAAACTCTGACTTGATCCGCTAACACACTAGGCGTTATGCCGCTCCACCTGTCAAAATTTCGCATGGTGTGCTTCTGTCAAAACTCATTCTTCAAGTCTAATACCCTTGGCATGCATAATTGATCTTGGAAGTCCAATCCATGTTAACGGGCTCGAAATCAAGTCTTTCTTCGATGTACCCAAAGCCTCTTGCTAACTCTTAACTTGTTGCTCTTGATCCTCTGCAAAACAGTCGGTTTCTGACATTGACATGCTTATTTACAACAAAACCAAAGCGGGGCATCTTACTCATTTGCAGACTATTTGCCATCATTTTCGTCAAGAACGCTTCTACATCAATCTTAAAAAGTGCACTTTCATGAGCAGCTTTGTTGTATTCTTGGGATTCATTATATCGACAAAAGGAATCAAAATGGATCTAGAGAAGGTGAAGGCAATTCCGGATTGGTCTCTCCCTACCACAGTCACTGAGGTTAGGAGTTTTCATGGACTTACCACTTTCTACAGAAGGTTTGTCAGAAATTTCAGCAGCATTGCCACTCCGATCACAGAGTGTCTGAAGAAGGGTGAGTTCACATGGACCAAGGCCGCAACTCAAGCTTTTGAGCAGATCAAGCGGAAAATTACAAAAGCTCATATGCTGCGCCTTCCTGATTTTGACTAAGTAATTGAAGCTACATGTGATGCGTCAAATGTTGGAATTGGAGGAATCCTTAGCCAAGGACATCCAACTGCTTTCCATTGTGAGAAACTCTCAGAATCGAAACGCAAGTACTCTCCTTATGCTTTGGAGTTATATGCTCTTGTTCAATCGCTTCGCCATTGGAGACACACCTGGTCAGCAGAGAATTTGTACTTTACTCTGGTCATGAGTCTCTCAAGCACCTCCACTCGCAACAAAAACTGGCCGCCAATTATTCTACTTATATTCAAGAGTTTAATTTTACCATACACCATAAATATGGCAAGGAAAGTGTGATAGCGGATGCTCTCAATCGCCGGAAACATCTCCTGACCACAATGGCTATTTCCGTGCCAAGCTTCGAGCAAATCAAGCAGAGTATGAAAAAGACAAACTTCGGCACCATCTATATAGAGATCCGTCATGGTGAGTGTTTCAAACACCCACATTTTAGCATTCATGATGGGTATTTATTTTATGGCATTCGGCTTTGCTTGCCGAATACATGTATCCGAGAGCATGTTATCAGGGAACTCCATTACGGAGGATGCAGTGGACATTTGGGTCGAGATAAGACCCTAGCTCTTGTCAGAGATAGATACTATTGGCCACATATGACACCATATGTTTCTCGTATCTGTGAACGGTGTCGTACTTGGCAACTAGCCAAAGGAAGCAGGAAAAATGCAGGGTTATAGTAGCTATTGCCAGTCCCACAAGCCCCTGGAGAAGATATCAACATGGATTTTGTGCTAGTACTACTTGAGAGCCCCAAAAAAGTGAATTTTGTATTTGTGGTTGTGGATCGCTTTTCCAAAATGGCACATTTTATCCCATGTACCTCTACTACAGATGCTTACAAGGTCGAACAAATTTTCTAAAAAGAAGTGGTCTGTCTACATAGACTTCTGAAGACCTTTGTGCCGGACAGGGATACTTAGTTCGTTAGTTACTTCTGGAAGACTTTGTGGAATCTGTCAAAGACAAAGCGGACATTTTCTGCTACATATCATCCACAAACTAATGGCCAGACAGAAGTAGTCAACCGTAGCCTTGGGAATCTACTGCGTTGTTTACTACGAGACCATCTTACCACATGGGATCAGGTGCTGTCTGTGGCTGAGTTTGCATACAACAACTCAGTCAACTGATCCATAGGGATTTCTCTTTTCAACGCAGTTACTGACATTTGACTACGTCTACCAGTTGATCTTGTTCCCCTTCCTGTAGAGGCAAGAATGAGTGTTAATGTGGACAGCTTTATCAGACATATGCAGCAGGTTCATGAAGAAGTTCAACACCATATTTCCACCAGCGATGATTCATATAAACACAATGTAAATAAGCGTCCTCGCTTCATTCAAGTTGCGGAAGGAGATATGGTTATGGTGCGTAATCGTCCGAAGAGCCTTCCGCCAAGAGCCAACAAAAAGTTATATCCCCGCCAACTCAGGTCCGCTCAAGATTCTAACGAAAATTGGTCCTAATGCATGTGTTAGATTTTAAATTGGATCTTGGATTGAATGCTACACTCAACGTTGAAGATCTCACACTCTACAAGGGACATGACCAAGACTGTGCTTCGGGAGAACAAGAAATTCGATTGCCAACTTTGCCACTCTTTGCGGATAAAATCATTGATGTGCTTGACGATCAGATTGTTTCAACTCGACAAGGGGGATTTTAGAAGTTTCTTGTTCACCGGTAAAATCGCCCTCTCTCCGATGCAGTACGATCCAAGAAGAAGAGGGTCCACTGATGGGCCCCATCAAGGAATCTTTATTAATTTGATTTCCAAAATTAGATTCGTAATTTTAGTTGATTTTGATTTAATTAGAGAGATTTTAGTAATCCTGTTGAGGGATTTTAGTAATCCTGTAGTAATGTTGTTTTCTTATTTAGGCTATTCTTCTATTATTTATAGATGGAGACTCTATGTAATGCATGCTATTGAAAATAAAAACACAAAGTATTGTCGTGAGTTGTTTCTTGGGAGTTCTTCTCTGATTGCCTTAGGGCTTGAGTCTGAGGGCTCGATCACACCATTTGAGGTATCGATCTTCGTTGATGTGGTTGGGGCTGCACCATGCTGTCTATAATTTGTTTATCTGTATCTCACTGTATTCTCTCATAAATTGTACAGCTGATCTTCCTTTAATGACACCGTTGTCATTTTGGGAAAAGAAAAGGATAAAGCACATTAATTATGTTGTTCATGATGACAATACTAGTAGTTGTAGCAGCAGGTGTCATGAAACTAGAGATCAAATATGCCCCATACCTTCTCATAATCCCAAACACTTACAAAGCCATCCTCCGCAGCACTGCCAAATACAGACGCCTTGTCCGGAGACCACTGGAGCATAAAATAAATAAATTATAGACAACCCATACAACTTCTCAGATGAAATTATTTACTGTTTGGAGAAGTAACACGAACAATGACAAACTAAAGTTCAAAAAAAAAAAAAACCCACACCTGCACACATAAGACAGCAGCTTTGTGGCCTTCAAATTTGTAAACAGGCGATCCAACACCACCAGGAGTGAGATTTCGACGATCAAACATATGAACAGAGTTATCAGCTGACCTGAAGGAATAACATGACATATTAAAATATGTAAAGCAACCTAGGCTACATAACTTCCAACTTACAAAAAATCCAACTATCTGCTACAAGATGAATGCAAAGCAAAATAAGTACTTGCCCAGTTAGAATAAAGTTTTCATCATGAGGGTTCCAGTCAACACAATGAAGATCGGCATTATGAGCTTTCACCACCTGGCCAAAAGAAATATACAATGTTCAATAGCTTACAAATTAAAAATTGAAGCTGCTAGCCCCCCGCAAAAGGGGAAAAAAACTCTGCCAAAAGTAAAGGCATCACAATTCTTGAAAATAAATGAAAATAGTGAAGAATTATGTTTGCTAAAACAGTTGAATAGAGTTACAAGAAAGGATAGAATTATGAATGAGCTTTTAAAAGGAATTGTAATAAAAGGAAAAATGTAAATAAATAAGGAATGCCATGTGAAATGGTTTACTCATGTTCACAGAATGCCAGAACCAGCCTCTGTATGACAAATTTAAGGGTCACATGTTCAAAGAACTAAGACGAGAGTAATGAAATCGTCGGATGAAGTGAGGAAAAAAGTCAGTGTGGGGTTACTAAGAATATAGCTTCAAATAGGGTTCAGTGGAAGAGGAAAACTCACAAAGGTGACCTTCAATTGATGGGATAAGCTTTCGATTGTGGTGATAATGATGGTTCCTGACAGAATTGGTAATGGTGATATAGCCAGAGCTTGATATATATAGAGAGAAATACCCCATATTCTTGAGTTTTTCAAATAGGGAATACATTTTGTAGGGCATCAGAATTCATTGTTAAGTATTAATTGTGTCTTTACCTTGTACCTACAAGCCTATCTTCAGAATCACCTTCAAGTCTCGTCTGCACTCAAACATACACCAACCTCACTTCCACGTTCCATAGGTAGATAGGAGACCGAGCTTTTACAGTAAGCATATAACTCTTGCCAACTATGATAGCAGGATATATACAAGCCCAACACATCCGTGTCAAACTGATGTGACACTCTCATTGGTGCCCGGTCTTGTTGTAAATAATTGCATGACAGAATGTGAAGGTGAGAAACTAATTAAGAAAGTAAAGGAAAACGGAAAGGCACTGATAAGTGCTTAATTGTTTGCAATCTAAGCCCTAATATTTGATTCATCTTGTGCTAGTTAGAGTTATTTTATTTGATTTTACATAGTTTTTGTTAATTTTTATGTTAAGGTCAAAAGGAGCAAAAAAAGAAGAATTAATGAAGAGATGGGCGTGAATCCCAAAGAAGGACCATGGTGGGTCCCATCCAAGCTATTCCAGAATCTTTGGGAACTTACAATTCAAAGAAGAAAAGCAAAAGAAAGAAAGAAGAAGGAAGAAACCCAATCTAGGGTTACAAGCCATAAGGGGGCCCACATCCATTGCAAATAGAAGAATTTCAGAATTTAGGAAGTCCAATTCAAGTTAAAAGAGGAGTTCAAGAATGGAGAAAAACAATGAGAGAAAGAAGGAAAATTTGGAGCAAGAGTTCAAGTCAAGATAGAAGTCCTAAAAGAGGGGTCCCACACTTATGTTGCACGCACCAAATAGGTCCCACTTTTATGTCAAAAGTTCATATTTAATTCTTCGCAATCAAAATTCAGATTTGTACGCCACACGTGAGGAACTTTCTATAAAATACAAGTAGGATCAGATTTAGAAAGGATCTAGTTTAACAAGAAAGAGGACTCCTATTCTGTTTTAATTAGGAAGCTTACTTGTAAAGTAAGGTGGAGATCTAATCATATAAGGGAACTACTTGCAAAAAGAGGCTGTTGCAAAGTTTATAAAAGGCATAAAAGGGAGTAGAAGTGCAGAATATACACCAGCCACAACCTAGCCACGTCCGGCCATATAACCAGCCATAAAACATCACACAAACCATCCACAAATCAGCTGCTGTCATCCACAAACCCTAGCAGACGTACAGCACTATTGGGAGCACCTTTGGAGTATCTTTTGGAGAGCTTTTGGAGCGAGAAAAAGGAGAAAAAGCTGCTGGCAGAATTCTTCTTCTTCTTCAATATTCAGAGTTCTTCTTATGGCTCTATTTTCTACTTTGTTTTCAATTCCAGACATGAGTAGCTAAACTTTTTACGGCTAGGGTGTAATTGAAACCCTAGCCTAGCTCTATGTAGTCTCTTTTGACATCTTTTAATTCAGATTTCAGTTTTATTAGTTGAGATTCTAAACCATGTTTTTAATTGATGAGTTGTGTATATGCCATGCCAACCATGTGATGTTCAATTAATTTTAAGAGTAGCTAACTTAATTTTGATTGATCTTGATAATAAGCATCTAGGGTTTAGAACCATGAATAATCTAAGTATATGCCATGCTTGGACTCATGCATTTATCTTTCCCATTGTTTTATGCACTATGTTTGTTTTGACTAGGACATATGCCATGCTTAGTTTTTGCATCGTAATGAACAATTCATGTAGTATGCCACTCATGAATTAGGTTTAGGGGAATAATAATCTAGACGCATATGCCATGGTCTAGGTTGATAGATGTCACTAATAAAATATGATTTTTGATTAAAAGATAATAAGGGACATGCATAGGATTGGTTAGGGGAGTAGATGAAACCCTAGTTCATTCATTCTCATTGTTTTCAATTCTAATTTCAGTTGTGTGTTTTAGATTAATTTCCATTTAGCTTCTGATAGTTTAATTTACTGTTTTTAGTAGTTTAATTCAATCTTTCATCATTCAATTGTTTCTTTTAATATTCTGATTTTTAGTTGTTTTTGACATTGTTTTATCACAAGTCTTCGTGGGATCGACCTCGTACTTACAATTCACTACACTACATAGTGATCTTGTGCGCTTGCGAGTTTTAATTGTGTGCATACTAGTAGCTTATTTCTAGGTTGCTTGGTGCATACCAAATTTTTGGCGCCGTTGCCGGGGACTTGTTTGCATAGAATAGTGTCAATATTTGTTCTTAGTGTAGTGTCATAGTCTAGTTTCGTTTTTAGTTCAGTTACTTTAAGTTTTAAAGTGTTGTTATTTACTGTTTTATCATAGTTTTTTCAGCTATTTAATTTCAGATTTCTATTTTTTTTTTCTTTTAGCACATCAACTCTTTCATAGGTGCTTACTTGCGGTCATAAATTTTGTATATGCAAGGTAGGCGATCTCAGGACTTAGCCATCGTTGTCTACGATCCAGAAATTGAACGAACCCTTAGAAGGTATCGAAGGCAAGCCGAAAGAGCAAGATCCAATACACAGCCCTCATCCGACTTAGAACTTGAAAAGATAAATATTAACGGAAATCAAAAACCTGAAAACAAGATGGCTGACGGAGAAGACAATCAAAAGAGACCAACGAAGTAGTCTTACATTCCCTTGCACACCGAACAGCCGTCCACCATTCTCTATCCACCTAATACGGCTGGAAATCTCACCATCCATGCACAACTGCTAAATATGGTACCACACTATCATGGGTTACCTAATGAAGATCCTTATCTTCACATTAAGGAATTCTTTGAGCTGTGCGCGACACAACAGATACAAGGAGTCACTGCAGAGGGCATCAGGCTTCGTCTATTTCCCTTTTCTCTTAAGGATAAAGCTAAAATATGGTTAAACTCCTTGGATGCCGGTTCTATCAACTCTTGGTAGCAGCTAGCCAGTAAGTTTCTGACGAAATTTTTTCCAGCTCAAAAGACAAGACAGTTAAGAAGAGAGATCCAAACATTTCAGCAAAAAGATGGAGATCAGTTCTGGTAAGCGTGGGAGCATTTTAAGGATTTATTATTGAAGTGTCCACATCACAACCTCACCAAAGATGATCAGGTTCAAGCTTTCTATGAAGGACTGAACGAGCTGAATAAGGGAATAGTTGATTGCATGTGGAGGGGCCCTGATGGAGAAAAATAGTGATGAAGCTTATGACCTCTTTGAAACTCTTAGTGAAAACTCACAACAATTTTCTTGTCGAAACAAACAGATGGGTAAGAAACAAGGAATATATGAGATCCAATCTCAAGGAATATAGCCGCTCAGATGGCGGCACTAGATAAAAAAATGGACATGCTCATCAAAGCAATGGCTTCTAATAGCATGCAAGGACAGACACCAAAGGAAGTTTGTGCTATATGTTCTCATACAAACCATGCTACTGAATGCTGCCCCATGTCATCTTTTACAAACCAGAAACATACCAACTACGTTGGTAACACTTTTCCGAAGCAAAACAATCCCTACAACAATACTTACAATTCTGGATGGAGGAATCATCCAAACTTTTCCTGGGGGGGAAATCAGAACAATCAAGGAAATCAAGGGAATCAGAACCAATATCAAGGACAGTAGAGAAGCTACCAATACCCCCAGAATAATATTTTTTCTCAGAACAGTGCTCCAAAGCCACCAGAAGATGAGTTCAAGAGTTTGGTAACTCAGTTTATTCAGTCATCTCAGGCTAATTTTCAGCAACATAGCCAAGAAATCACAAATACTCAGCAGAGTTTGGCAAAGCTGGAAGCACAAGTGGGTCAGATAGCTAACACCTTGAGCAAGAGGGAGGATGGTAAGTTTCCAAGTCAGACTGAAATAAACCCTAAAATTCAGGAGCATCTGAAGGCCATAACAGCCCTCACCAATGAGCCAGAGAAGGTCTACCGGAGAATGAGGCAGCATGGTACATCCATAGACACCAGCGTGAATGGGCCACATGAAAATCCGAAAACTGTAGAAATTGAGCCACAGGACAGTGTCAGGCAAAATGAGACCAATGTGAACCAGAAAAGTGACAATAAGAGCACAGACACTGCAGCCACCCCTATTCACGAAACAACTTCTATAACGCCAGAGAGGGTTTACAAGCCAGTTCCACCTTACCCTCAGTGGCTGAGACAAGAGAAGAAAAGCCAGTTCACGCAGGACATCTTCGAGACTCTAAGGAAGGTAGAGATTAACATTCCGCTGATTGATGCCATCAAGCAGATACCCTCTTATGCAAAGTTTATCAAAGAGTTATGTACAAATAAGAGGAGATTCAGAGATCATGAAGAGGTTAAGTTAACCGAGGAAGTCAGTGCCGTTCTGTCAAGAAAACTTCCTCCCAAACTTTAGGATCCTGGGAGCTTTACTATACCTTGCAAGATAGGAGATCATAAATTTGAGAGAGCCTTACTGGACTTGGGTTCGAGTATCAATTTGCTGCCATTTTCAGTCTATGAGTATCTAGGTTTAGGAGAGCTCAAACCAACTTCAATTACATTGCAATTGGCGGATAGGAGTGTGAAATACCCAAGGGGCATTCTGGAGGATATTTTGATAAAGATAGGAGAATTCATATTACCTGCTGACTTTGTGGTACTGGACATGGAGAGTGTATCAGTGCCTCACCACCTTTCTATTATACTTGGCCGACCTTTCATGTTCACTGCGGGTTCAAAGATAGATGTACAGAAATGCACAATTGAAATGAAGGTCAATGGGCAGAAAATTGAGTTTAAAGTGTTCGAAGCTATGAAAATGCCGAGAGATGAAGATTGCTTTCAGATTGAGGTAATTGAGCAGGCCATAGTAGAGGTATTTTCAAGAGAACATGGATGCAAGGAGGAGTTGGACACATGCATTCAGCAAGGCCTCACCAAATCTGAAATTGAGCATGACGGTGATGAACTTGAGGCATCACTTATGGAGATTGTAAATCAACTAGAACTACTCCCCTCCATCCCAAGCAAATATTCTAATTCTTATGAAATTCTTGGTTCTTCCACAACGCAACCCGTTCCTTCTGTTATAAAAGCACCAGCGTTAGAATTGAAACTATTACCTGAACATCTCAAGTATCACTTCCCACTACCATTCATTGACCCCTTTGAAGTCACTCAGGTTTTTGAGCATGGAGCTATTGAGATCTATAATCCAAAGAATGGAAACAAGTTCAAAGTCAATGGACATCGACTCAAACCCTATTGGGAGCAGATTTTTGACAAAGATGTGGATGTGATTACATTCACAGATTCCCCTTCAGCTTGATAGAGAAGCACAGTCTGGCTGATGACTATAAAGCAAGCACTACTGGGAGGTAGCCCAGATCTTTGCAAGGAAACGTTAAGGATGACGATTCAGAGCTGGCGATGTACTCCATATCCAATTGAGTTCTTTTACCCTTTTCCTTGTCTTTCTAATTACTTTTCTCTTATGTTTTTAGTGTTTCCTTCTTACTTTATTTTACAACATTAGGGACAATGTTTAATTTTAGTTTGGGGGGAGAGTCTTAGTCATTAATAGTCATTATAGTCCAAAAATACATAAAAATTTAAAAAATTTCGAAAATCACAAAAATATATGTTTTTCTTTGTTTTTCTTTGAGTCATAGTTCCTTCCTACCACAATGATGAGTAATGATGATTTGTCTTGCATGGTTCATTGAATTTAATTATGCTGGTTCTTTATATTATTCAATTGTAGTAAATCTCGTTTAAGCATGTTGAGCTATCATTGTGTGGATTACAATGCTAATATAATCTAAGGTTGAAAGCACTTCCATAATTGAATGATAAGATGCTTTTGGTGAAAACTTGTGCAACGTAGTGAGATTTTAGCCTAAATGCTTATTCTTGAGAGGGTTATATGTTGAGTGATTTGATCTTTCATTTCTTGATCTATTTGATGCAGTTGATTTCATTATCATTCTTTGATCACATGTTCTGAATTTTATATGGAAAAACATGCTAGAACTCTCATTTTTATCCGATTGAGGAATATTTCGACTACACGAACCATAGGAGATGATTTTAGGCCATGTTTGACTAGTTTGTGCTTTTCTATCCATTCCTTTGATGTTTATCACTAGTTATCCATGTTGAGCCTTAATTAAGCCATTTCTTGCACCTGTACCAATCCCTAAGTTTGGGGGAGTTACCTTACCATATGTATAGCCTTACCTTATCTAAGGAAGTATAAAGATGAATTCAAGGTTCACTACAAAATGTGTGCAAGGCTTGAGAAAAAGAAAATAAAAGAAAGGTTACCGTTACCCTGCATTTCCATAGTTTTATTAAAAATATATATATATATATAGAAAAGAAACAGAAAAAAAAAAAAAAAGAAGAAAAAAAAAAAGAATAATACAATAAGGAGGGTATATGCGTGACTCAAGCAAGTGGAAATTCAAAATGCAAGCCTTAGCCGCCAAAATCAGAAGCGTATAAAGGAACCAGAAGTGTAATTTTATGCAAATTCCTTAGATCTTGTTATCCATTTCCTCTCATTCTTAACCCTTCACCCTAGCCCCATGATAACCTATGTGTAAAAAGTCCTAATTGATCTTAGGTGAAGTGTAGTCCCAGTGTGGAGATGAGATGGAATGGGAGCCTATGGTGTGTGATTTCACTTTAAGCATGTAGTATTTTTCATGAGATCATTGTTTGTTCAATCTTAGCCAATTATTTAGTGTTTTATTGTGAGTGTATCCATGGTGAGGATTGAAGTTAAACTAATATGCAAATGATTGGTTGGTTGTGTGAAAGCCTAAACTGAAAGTTATGTTGGTATTGTTTTACACACGACCCTTTGAGCATGTGGATGTGAGCTAACTTATAAATTGGGTAATCTTTAGAATTGGTTGAGACTCTTGTTTCTTTGAATCATGTATTGATCAAACAACTTTGAGACAAATGGTGGAAGGATAGGTTTTATATTTTAGTGTTTTAATTTTCTTCCTTGTTTATTTTATTGTTTTGCTCGAGGACTAGCAAAAGGTAAGTTTGGGGGAATTTGATAAGTGCTTAATTGTTCGCAATTTAAGCCCTAATATTTGATTCATCTTGTGCTAGTTAGAGTTATTTTATTTGATTTTACATAGTTTTTGTTAATTTTTATGTTAAGGTCAAAAGGAGCAAAAAAAGAAGAATTAATAAAGAGATGGGCGTGAATCCCAAAGAAGGACCATGGTGGGTCCCATCCAAGCTATTCTAGAATCTTTGGGAACTTACAATTCAAAGAAGAAAAGCAAAAGAAAGAAAGAAGAAGGAAGAAACCCAATCTAGGGTTACAAGCCATAAGGGGGCCCACATCCATTGCAAATAGAAGAATTTCAGAATTTAGGAAGTCCTATTCAAGTTAAAAGAGGAGTTCAAGAATGGAGAAAAACAATGAGAGAAAGAAGGAAAATTTGGAGCAAGAGTTCAAGTCAAGATAGAAGTCCTAAAAGAGGGGTCCCACACTTATGTTGCACGCACCAAATAGGTCCCACTTTTATGTCAAAAGTTCAGATTTAATTCTTTGCAATCAAAATTCAGATTTGTACGCCACACGTGAGGAACTTTCTATAAAATACAAGTAGGATCAGATTTAGAAAGTCTAGTTTAACAAGAAAGAGGACTCCTATTCTGTTTTAATTAGGAAGCTTACTTGTAAAGTAAGGTGGAGATCTAATCATATAAGGGAACTACTTGCAAAAAGAGGCTGTTGCAAAGTTTATAAAAGGCATAAAAGGGAGTAGAAGTGCAGAATATACACCAGCCACAACCTAGCCACGTCCAGCCATATAACTATCAAGTATAATAGATTTGGAGGAAAATTCCATTAGAATGGTGAATCCCGTCGCCCTCAAGGGACGACTGCCGTGTTACATATATAGGGGCTGAATGCCCTCATTACAATCCATTAATCTCTCAGATCCTATATTGTAGCTAACAACTATGTATTATCCTTTGACTCATTCTACAATACAATAACTGGACTGGGCCTAAATGGACCTGCCTAGATTGGGCTTGGATTGACACCCCCCCTCAAATTGATGCTGGGGAGTCATAAAGCAGCAATTTGGAGACGAGAAATAGATGTCGAGGCCGAGGAAGTCCCTTTGTGAAGATATCCGCAAACTGAAACTCTGTAGGGACATGAGGTAGACTAATTACATCACGCTTATATTCATCGCGAATAAAGTGGCAATCAACTTCAATATGCTTGGTGCGTTCATGGAAGACTGGATTTTCAGTGATTCGGATGGCCCCAGTATTGTCTGCATGCAATGAAGTAGGAGAGGTTTGAGCAAACCCGAGTTCCGAAAGAAGTCCCCGTAGCCATAAGATCTCAAAACAAGCAGAAGACATTGCCCTATATTCAGCTTCTGTGGAAGATCGGGACACACGTTCTTGTTTCTTGCATTTCCAAGAAATGAGAGACTTTCCAAGGTACATGCACCAACCAGTAGTAGAACGACGTGTGTCTTGACAGCCTGCCCAGTCAGCATCCGCATAAGCGGTCAGATGAAGAGGATTATCCTTTGGATAATATAAACCACGAGGGACAGTTCTCAGCAGATAGCGGATAATGCGCTTCACAGCTGTCAAATGAAGGTGTCGAGGAGCAATCATGAACTGGCTTACAAGATTAACAGCATAGGAGATATCGGGTCTAGTGATGGTGAGATAGACAAGACTTCCCACCAGGCGCCGATATGTATGAAGATCAGGAAGAAGGTCGCCATCATCTTTACTCAGCTTGAGATTTACCTCGACAGGTGTATCAACGGGCGAAGAATCATGAAGGTCAGCCAACTCGATAAGGTCTGATGTGTATTTGTGTTGATTACCAAAAATACCTTTGGAAGATTGATGCACCTCTAAGCCCAAGAAATAATGCAAAGGACCCAAATCTTTCATATGAAAGTAATTCCGGAGGGAATCTTGGAGAGATTTGATCATATCATCATTCGTGCCAGTGATAATAATATCGTCAACATACACCAGAAGGACAGTAACCCCCGTAGATGTGTGGCATAGAAAGAGAGATGGATCATAAGGGCTCTGAGTAAAGCCACTTTCGCATAAGCGACCCCTGAAGGTTTCGAACCATGCCCGAGGAGCTTGCTTCAGACCATAAAGCGATTTTCACAGCCGACAGACGGACCTCTTGGAGGGAGAGTGGACGCCTTGTGGTATACGCATATAGACTTCTTCTTGCAAATCCCCATGGAGAAATGCATTTTTGACATCCATTTGGTATAATGGCAAAGACTGAGAGGCAGCAATGGCTAGAAGTAACCTAACAGATGTCATCTTTGCCACAGGTGCAAACGTCTCCTCGTAGTCAATGCCATACTCCTGTCTATTTCCGAGTGCCACAAGTCGAGCTTTGTGTCTATCCAACGACCCATCAGATTTAAGTTTGATCGAGTAGATCCATTTGCAACCAATGGGTTTAACTGCAGAAGTACACTCCACAATATCCCATGTGTGATTCAGATCCAATGCAGCTAATTCCTCCTTCATGGCCTGGTTCCAGCAATCTTGTTGGACAACCTGCAAATAAGAACTTGGGATAGGGATAGAAGATAGAGTGGTCATCAAAGAAGTATGGGTAAATCCATACCGCTCAGGTGGTCTAGAATTTCTGGAGGAGCGACGTAAGATAGGAGGAGGCGCGGAACCAGTTGTCGGTGGAGGATCAGGGGGAGGGCCATCTGCAGTGGGAGGTTTCTCCCGTCGGTGGTATACAAAAGCAGGATTAAACCTAGTAACAGAGGTTTGATCTGAAAAACCTGGTAAGATAGCTGGTGAAGAGGGATGAGGACAGTCCATTTGATTTTGGAAGAAATATTGATTTTCAAAGAAAATAACATTTCGAGAAACCCTGATACGACGACCAATGGGATCATAACAAACAAAACCTTTTTGATTAGTGGCATAACCCAAAAAAACACACCTGCGAGATTGTGCTGTTAGTTTCGTTCTTTCTGTGGGAGGTAGATGAACGAAGCAAACACAGCCAAAGGTATGTAGGTGATCAAACACAGGATGATGACCAAACATTTTAAAATGAGGCGTTAAATGAGCAATGGTAGGTGATGGAAGGCGGTTTATGAGATAGACAGCCGTGGTGAGAGCTTCAGTCCAAAAACGAGGGGGAACGGATGATTCAATCAAAAGAGTTCGAGTTACATCAAGAAGATGTCTGTTTTTCCGTTCCGCTACTCCATTTTGTTGTGGAGTATATGGACAGGTACGTTGAGAAATGATTCCTTTATGGTTTAAAAAAGATTGAAAATCCTTGGAAACATACTCCCCCCCTGAGTCTGAGCGCAAAATTTTAATGCATTTAGAGAATTGGTTTTCAACATAGTGAACAAAAAATGTAAATGCATTAAGAACATCAGACTTCGAATGTAATAAATAAAGCCAAGTAAATCTGCTGTAGTCATCAATGAAAGTAACAAAGTACTTGAAATGACTATGTGAAAGGGTCGGAGCAATACCCCAAACATCACTGTGAATTAAGTCAAAACATGCAGTGCTCCGTGTGTTAGAGTTTGAAAAGGGTAAAGTTTTACTCTTTCCTAATTTACAAGCATCACATTCAAAAGAAGCAGAATCAACAGGTTTATTTATCAAGCCAGATTGAAATAAAGTAGACATTGTAGAAGCATTTGGATGACCAAGTCTATTATGCCACAACCGGGAATTATTCTGAATGAAAAAACAAAATAACTGATGTAAAGTTTTATCGTGAATAAATGAAGACACAGGTAAGGAAAAAAGTCTTCCATGCTTAGGCCCCCCTCGCGTCCACTTCCCCCGACTCCTGGTCCTGCACAACACAACCAGTAGAAGAAAAGGAGACATTGTAATTATTTTCAACAAGTTGACCCACAGAAACCAAATTGGTGGCAAGATGAGGAGAAACTAAAACATTGGTTAAGGGTAATGGGCCAGGGATATCACCAACAGAGGTGATGGGAAGATGATCTCCATTTGCAGCTTGAACAGTAAGATGACCAGTGTAAGGAACAACATTGTGTAATTTTATGGGTGAAGAGGTCATATGGTTACTTGCACCAGAATCTAAGTACCAGGTATTGGAAAGAGATGAATCAGTACCTGCGATGTTCATGGATGCTAAGGCATTAATGATCATCTGGTTGACCATCTCAGGGGTGAGAGGAGCTGGTGGCGCAGATTGGGAGGAGGAACCAGGTTGAGAGGAAGAATCATATTGCAGAGAACTGCTGAAGTCAGACGATGCATATGGTGGAGTGGTCACTGTGTAAGCACGAGGAGCTGACGGCACTGTGTATGTACCAGGGGCAGACTGCACATAGTTGCGGGAAGTAGAAGTGCGAGTCTTCTTCCGACATTCTTCAATAACATGCCCCGTGGCCTTACAATATCTGCAGATTTTTGCCTTGCATTGATTTGCATAGTGACCATATTTCTTGCAGTGATGACACTGAACTTTACTGATGTCCCGAGGAGGTGGTCGGGTAGTAGCAACATAGGCAAGCGGAGCCTCAACAGACCGTTGTTGTTCCAGAGTTGTTTGAGTGACTTGACGTTGTTCTTCCCGTAGAAGCTCCTGAAGACACTCATCTAAGCTAGGAAGAGAAGCCCTGCTCATCAAGTTAGATCGAACTGTCCCAAACTCCAGACGAAGTTTCATAAGAAATTGATCCCGATGGCTACTTTGTTGGAAGTGAAGGAGTTCAGGTAGGAGAGCTTCAGAGACCGTGGCAAACTTAATCTCATCGTATTCAGACCACAATCTGCGAAAGCCATTGTAATACTCTTGAACAGACTGGGTGCCTTGAGTAAATAGAGAAATGTCAAGTTCTAATTGAAATTGACGAGCAGCATTGCCTTGTTGATAGATTTTTTTAAGATAGTCCCACATTGCACGGGCAGTTTTGCAAGGTCTGAGGTTGAGGATAAAATGTGGGTCAACTGACCCCAGTAACCAGGTCTTTATTTTTAGCATCCTTAGTTTTCCAAGCTAAAATCTTCTTGTCATCGTCCGCGGGTTTAGGTTCAGATCCATCAATGTGTGCCCAGAGTTCCTTTCCTTCTAAGTAAATTTGAAATTGGAAGGCCCATGAGCTATAATTTTTGCCATCAAACTTAACCAAGGTAATAATTTCAGATTTGTCCATGACTACCCAGAATAAGCAAGCAACCCAGAAAGCAGTAAACAACCAGAATGAGGAATTACTAGCAGAACAGCAGAAGGATGATCAAACAGCAGTAATAGCAGTAAGTAGCAAATATCAACAGCAGGAAGAAGCTTAGATATGGCAGCAGCACTTGTGCAGACCACAATCAGTGGTGAGGAACACAATCTGACGGTTCAGATTGGTAATGTAGTGCAGCAGACAGCAACCAGCAGAGATGCAGAGAGCCACAGAATGATAAACAAGCAATCAAACCAACAGAACAAATAGCAGAAACTGGCAGCAGTAATATACCAGGAGAAGGAAACAGCAGAATGATGAATTACTGCAGTCACTAGCAGCAAGCAGCAGTAAACAACCAGAACAGGCAGCAGCATATATCAATCAGCAAAATATGTCGGAAAATAGCCCAGAAGCCAAAAAAACGTCCAGGTCGTCAGGGATAGGAACAGGACCTGGGCCCCACCTGGTGATCTCTTGATAGATCAGAGAGTGGGGATGGTTGAGCAGGATAAGCACGCAACTATTGGAAGTGGTCTTGCACAAATCAAATCCAGATCCAGGATTTTGGACGGCCGAGATGAAAACAAGTGAAAAAAACTGAATTTCTACAAAAATAGGTAGAAGGCCTACCTCTGATGACCAATAAATGTTGGAAAAATCTTCATAAAAAAGAGGATATTCAGTCGACCAAGAGGGAGGAAGCCGCTGAGATGGTGATGATGATCACTGGTGGGCCACGCCTGATCTGAGATGATCAGGGACGATCAAAGAGGATCCGACAGAAGAAGACGATCACAGATTGGCTTCCAAGGCTTGGAAGATGACTGATACAATCACAGATGATTGATTTGTCTCTGATACCATATCAAGTATAATAGATTTGGAGGAAAATTCCATTAGAATGGTGAATCCCGTCGCCCTCAAGGGACGACTGCCGTGTTACATATATAGGGGCTGAATGCCCTCATTACAATCCATTAATCTCTCAGATCCTATATATGTAACACGGCAGTCGTCCCTTGAGGGCGACGGGATTCACCATTCTAATGGAATTTTCCTCCAAATCTATTATACTTGAAACCATATACCAACCCAAAAGCTTAAGCTCATAGGTGGAAGGCCCATACAGGTAATATTAAGACATAACAAGCCTATTACTTAGGCGATGTGGGATGTGAGACTTCCCAACACTCCCCCTCACGTGCAGGCCCAACAGATTTCATGGACGGGCCTGTCACGTGGGCTACACAAGAACGAAACCCGCTCTGATACCATGTAAGAAACCATATACCAACCCAAAAGCTTAAGCTCATAGGTGGAAGGCCCATACAGGTAATATTAAGACATAACAAGCCTATTACTTAGGCGATGTGGGATGTGGGACTTCCCAACAATAACCAGCCATAAAACATCACACAAACCATCCACAAATCAGCTGCTGTCATCCACAAACCCTAGCAGACGTACAGCACTATTGGGAGCACCTTTGGAGTATCTTTTGGAGAGCTTTCGGAGCAAGAAAAAGGAGAAAAAGCTGCTGGCAGAATTCTTCTTCTTCTTCAATATTCAGAGTTCTTCTTATGGCTCTATTTTCTACTTTGTTTTCAATTCCAGACATGAGTAGCTAAACTTTTTACGGCTAGGGTGTAATTGAAACCCTAGCCTAGCTCTATGTAGTCTCTTTTGACATCTTTTAATTCAGATTTCAGTTTTATTAGTTGAGATTCTAAACCATGTTTTTAATTGATGAGTTGTGTATATGCCATGCCAACCATGTGATGTTCAATTAATTTTAAGAGTAGCTAACTTAATTTTGATTGATCTTGATAATAAGCATCTAGGGTTTAGAACCATGAATAATCTAAGTATATGCCATGCTTGGACTCATGCATTTATCTTTCCCATTGTTTTATGCATTATGTTTGTTTTGACTAGGACATATGCCATGCTTAGTTTTTGCATCGTAATGAACAATTCATGTAGTATGCCACTCATGAATTAGGTTTAGGGGAATAATAATCTAGACGCATATGCCATGGTCTAGGTTGATAGACGTCACTAATAAAATATGATTTTTGATTAAAAGATAATAAGGGACGTGCATAGGATTGGGTAGGGGAGTAGGTGAAACCCTAGTTCATTTATTCTCATTGTTTTCAATTCTAATTTCAGTTGTGTGTTTTAGATTAATTTCCATTTAGTTTTTGATAGTTTAATTTACTGTTTTTAGTAGTTTAATTCAATCTTTCATCATTCAATTGTTTCTTTTAATATTCTGATTTTTAGTTGTTTTTTATATTGTTTTATCACAAGTCTTCGTGAGATCGACCTCGTACTTACAATTCACTACACTACATAGTGATCTTGTGCGCTTGCGAGTTTTAATTGTGTGCATACTAGTAGCTTATTTCTAAGTTGCTTGGTGCATACCAGGCACACTAAGTAAGATGCTTTCTTAAAGACAAAAAGAAACTCCATCCCTAGAATAGAATGCCCAACTCTGATTAAAGTCTGCACACAAGAATAAGAAATATGGAATTACCCTCAAAATCAATTGAAAAACAAAGGGAGAACAGTTATTAGAAAAAAAAAAAAACAAAGAAGGGAGAACAGAAGTGTTCTCAGGATATCAAAATTGTGCTCTCTTGTTTGTGTTTAATTGCATGTCAAAGAACTCAAATTGGGCCTAATAAATAGTGATAGAGAGCCTCCTCTTCCTCTCTTTCTTATGTTATATATAGGGGGACATTCATGTGCGTCCATCTCTCACCATATGGTGAGGAACAAACTTGATAGGGCTCACCTAGACCCCTACTGATCATGGGACACGGGATGAAAAAAGACATCTTGGATGAGCCCATATATCAAGTATGGGGTCAATCCCATGCCTCTAACCCCTCATCCGTGGCCCACAAATTTAATGACGCAGAAGAGAATAGGAGAAGAAGTCTATAAATACAAGTTTTCTCCACCTCCATTCTTGTTCACTAGCAATGTGGGACTCTTGCACATTTCATATGAGAGAGATCCCTTGAGAATATTTGTATCATTCCAATGTGGGACTTGTGGAAAAACAGGTTCAGAGAGATTTTTACAAAATACCCAACAATACTTGCCAAGTTCCTTATTTCATATAGTTCTTTTAAGTTTCGTACTTTTGCACATAAAAAATGTTGTAAAAGAACATAAATGATGATAGTTTCATTAATACAAAATGATCTAAAGAGAAAAATTAAGACACCCATTTCCGTCTAGATTTTCAAGAGTGCATAGTAGTATCCCCTATCCCCGTATCCATGTCCATAACTATATCGTATTTGGGCACCATATGTTGCCAACGTCAAGTTGATGGGATAAATCAGTAATGATGATGATGGTGCTCAAATGGGAAACAGAAATCAGAAGATATACAAAATGGCTTTAACCCGAATATGGGTCTTTATTGGTCCATCAGTAAATACATCACATATCAAAAGTTATCATGAAACATTAAGTTTCTAAAATATGATAATCCATATGAAAGTGCACTGGAAACACTAAGCTTCTAAATAAGATAATCCATATGAATGTGCACTGGTAGAAGTCCAGGAGCACCAAAAATGTTACCTTGACAGATGGAGTCAACCCAACACGAGCATCCCACAATATAAGGCAAGAATCATCCCCAACACTACAAAACACCTGTGAACTTCAGCAAAGGAAGAAAAAATTGTTAGTAGAAAAAAAAAATAATAACTTCAGAAATGGGATCGAAAACTCATAATTTAAAATGCACATGCACATACATACAGACAGAAAAACACATGCGCAGGCACAGGCACACATACAGAGAGAACTATGTAATATGGGTGTAATCGCTGCATATCGTGCAAAACCTCTTTCAGAAAGTGCATGATATCAATAAACAAAAAAAAAATTAGCTTTGATAAAAGGACACCATGAGAGCATGCACTTTGATTTTTGGAAAAAAAAAAAAAATAAATCAGAAGAGGCATAACATTTGTACAAGAAACATACACCAATGCTTTAACTGTGATTAGCACTGATACCTTGAAGGACAGAACTGAACATCTTCAACAGTATCCTCATGCCCTTGGTAGACACCCCGTGGTCCAATAGAAGGACCATCTGCAGCTTTTTCACTAGAACCACTAGTCTTAGAGGTTTGTTTAAGGATTGAGCCCCCAGATGGAGTTCCTGGAGATTTTGTTGATGAAGTATCTGTAGCTGAAGTAGAAATATGATCACATATACTCCACAATACAACCAGCTTATCCTTTCCTGCCATAAGATTATAAGAATCATAGCAATCACAATGTGCACAGAATTAAATTTCATAATGGTAAAACATGAAAAGTGGTTTAAATTGCACCTGCCTCTAAATCATTCATTCTCAACAATTTAAGTAAAAATTTGATTGAGAAGGCAACACACATAAAATGATAAGCACCACATCAAAGCACCATAAATCATCATCCTCAGCTCTAGGTACAATTTCGGATGGCAGATAATGAAACAAGCTAGTATTTGCAAGACGCAAGTAAGAATAAATTCCTTCGTAATTCAGTGAAGTTAAATCCACTAGTTATAGTTCTCTTGATATCTATGTAAATAAATTTTGATGTATTTCAGCAAAGGGGAATCCACTAGTTAGCATCAGCTTAATTTTTTGTGATGATACACCTAAATGGAGTGTCTCTTTAAATTCGATGGAAGTCAATGATACATCAATTCTGGCCGACAGTCCAAACAAGTAATCCGATGGAACATTGAGCTTGATGAGGTGATAATACTCGATCTAGTTTACCATTTCCCCAAACAAACATCACATACACAGTGTGTGGAGAGAGAGAGATGGCATATCAGGTAAACTTTTCCACTTAAAATTATAGATAAAATGTTTATTTGATGTATGGTGCGTTGTTCGCCAACCAAAGGTTTTAATCATCACTCTTTCAACGAATAGCCATACCAGCGTAAGCAAAAGAGAATCATCTTTAAAAATAAATGAACATATATACAAGTGCAATTGAAATAGCATGACAGCTGCAAAGACAAAACTAACCTAGAATCATGTTTAAAAATAAATGAACATATATACAAGTGCAATTGAAATAGCATGACAACCGCACAGACAAAACTAACCTCCAGAAAGCACGAAGGATTCGGTAGGGCACATTGCGAGCGCAAATTCTGCATTTTCCTGATGCCCTGCCAATATCTGCATGATGATAAGTGATAACTGCCTAAGTCAACCAAAATTACACATTGAGGGATGCCACCATCCATTACAAAGTGCCGTTTCTCAACAGAGAAGCAAATAATTGTTATTAGCAATTTAGGATAAATAAAATGACAGTTTGCCATTAACT
This sequence comes from Camphora micrantha, assembly GCA_003546025.1. NCBI lineage: Eukaryota > Viridiplantae > Streptophyta > Magnoliopsida > Laurales > Lauraceae > Camphora > Camphora micrantha. Next base: position 57,769,623 of record QPKB01000001.1, read on the forward strand.
ACGAACAGGTTTTGCTTTCAGAAGACCGAAATAGATAATAAAAAGGAAAGCCATAAAGGCAACATCTTTATTGACCTGCGGTTCAAATATAACTGAAAGTAAAAGAAACAGTTCCATAACGTCAAGTTTATAAATGTGAACAAACCAAATCTGGACGAGAATCTGCGGCTCCGAGAACAGCATGACGATTAGGTTGTGCCTCAACATCCCAAATGAGGACCTGATTACCAAAAAAAAAAACCTAAGTCATAGTGGCCATGGTTTCTTTTGCTGAACTGTGTGGAGAAAAAGATGGAAGCACTATAGTAAACTTACATTAGGGCTATCAGTATGTGTGGCCACTATCTTACTGTTCTGCGGCAGTTCCCTGATTCTGTTGACCTGCAAAATTGTAAAAATTCATAACAAAGGTTGTAAAGTCCATCCAATTAGACCACTTAATGTCAACATCAGCAATTTGATTAATCTGTTACTTAAAGGGGGTTTTAAATAGTTGCAATGCTAAAACAAATATATAAACCTAGGATGTGGAACTGAAATTGCTAAACCATCACTACAGACTGGGCAAACAAGTTAGCTTGAGAATAGTAGTAAATTCCCTTTAAATTTATGATGAAAAAAGAGGAGCAGACAGCCCATCATTGTTCAACAACTTGGAACCAAATTTGGTTTCCAAGTTCAACTCACAAAAATCAATATAAATAAGCAGAGAAAACCAAGCTGGCTGATTTTAGCACATCTGACTCTGGATCAGGAAATCCACAAGTCAGTTGAAACATAGTCGACTTGATTTTCCTTGTTCACTTGCAACTCAGTTGAGTCAACTCTGTTTCAGCCAGACACTGAAACCAAAATTTGGTTCCATTCATTGGATTCAATACACAGCCAAGTTCACAATGCAATCAATGAGTTTTTTCTAGATAAAAGTGAAGCAGTATACACGTGGAATCACGAATTCCTACCTCTCCAGGATGTATAATGGTTTTGAACTTTTTCACAAATGGAGAACGAGCTTCTTCATTAAACTGAAAAACCAAGCAACAACAGCAAGCACATTAAAATAAGAAAAACAACAACAAAATTTAGTGACATGTGAAATCAAGAACATCAAAACGGGCAGCAACAGGGGGCAGCATATGGGCCACAACAAAAAAACAAGTTCAACATGAAATCCATAGATAGAAAAATGGAGACAATTACTTGGTCTGATCTGAGAAAATAATATGGTCAATAAGATCAGTCCGTTCTGAAGAAAGCATTCCGATCTAATCATGCAAGTTCAGAAAGAGGCATCAGAAGGTAACTAGTTGATGGAACATAGGCCAGATCTTAACAATGATAGGCTTTCAAGTCCCATGTTGTCACACACTCTGGTGAACAAAGATGAAATTTACAACACGAGAACAAGTGTTATAATTCAATGCATGTGTCAAAAATCAATGACATGACCTCCAAGTGTGGAACTCAGCACCAAGCACTGCAAAATAAAGCTTACTAGTTACTAGTCTAAGAGTAGAGCCATCAATGGGTCTGTTGTCCCAAGTTGAAGTAATCTGAGCTAGTTTTTCTACTCCAGCCAATTCAAATTTAGGCTTCCTCATGTCCAAACCCAGCTCTTAACAGCCCTAGTAAAGAGTTGTGGTCCCCTACCAAATCCAGCAGCAAGATTTGACACCAAAAGCCCCCAGCAGGACATTAGCTTCAAGGAGGAGATGATCGTTCAACAAAAGAAAATACAATGATTTACAGGAAACTAGCTTTAAACTTCCTAAAACTGGAGTTGAAGTCCAACAGCCAGAATACAGTGACCAAACTACACTCACACCAAGTCATGAAGAATCATCAACAGGGTCTGTCAGTAAAGCATATTGATCTCTCTAAGTTCATTTAATCTGAACTACTTTTTTGTCTAACGGAGGGTGTCCCAGCCCTTTGGGCCGGACTATTCCCTACGGGCCCAGGGGGGAGCCGAGTAAATCCCTTGCGGCCCTAGTGTGGTAGCGCAGTTTCGAACCCTCAACCTCCGGGAACAAACCGTGGTCCTAGGCCGACTGAGCTACCCGTCGGGGTTATTTAATATGAACTACTTACTCTTAGCTACATCAACAAGATCAAATTAACATAGAGATGATGATAAACATTCTGCAGTAGTGATGTTATTGTTACCTGTGATATATGCTCTGCAGCGGCCACCCTTGGTTTTACAATTTCACAATTTGCAATGACAAGAGTATTTGGTACACTACCATCAGTCTGGGAATAAGATAAACAGAACAAAGTCAATTTTAGTGTGTTCATATAGACTGCCATTATTCTGTGTCACCCAAAACTCATTGAGCGAGCAACTCAAGTAAATCATCCCATCTGGAACACTTAATTGCATAAATCAAGATGTGGAACAAGGGGATTTGTATGCAGAAATGGGCAGCAGATATAACTGGAGTCAATAGAAGATGATCACTTCCTCTTCCAAGCTTCTGCAATGGGATGGGCGTGCATTTTACACCAAACACAAGAAGATTAAAGGCGTGACCTAGTCACAACTGTTTTGTTAATAAAGTACAATTCCAAGGACCCGTACAAATTCTGGTGTCAGCAGCATATCCTGGCTTCTTCTATCAGTAAAATGGAAAATGATGCCAAAAGAAATGCACTAGATAAGCTTCAACATTATATAATAAACCTATACAGTCGGTATAAAGGTCATCACCTAGTGCAGTCTTGCCGAAGCAGGGTCCTGGGAGGGTCCAGACTAGAGACAGACCCTTGGCAATTTTGCACAAAGTGGCTGCTCGCAAGTCTCAAACAAAGAAAAAATTTTAAAAATGACAGTGACCATAGAAAAGAGACCATCCTGAGCAAAGAAAGAAAATTCATATGCATTGCATCTATCTTTATTCCTTGTTAAGTAAAAACAAGTGGAACTACATTTGTGCTGTGAAAAAACATTCACAAATGACGCTGTTATTGACTAACAAAAATCCAGTATCTCCTTCACAATGGATGCTGATCTCCACGGAAACAAACCTTTCCTTTTAGCCTACTTTATCGCATCAGAATGATTATCCTCTATGATTACATGCCTGGAGTTTCCTTTTTTAAAAAAATGTTTTTTGGGGGCTCTGAACCAGCTGCCAGGGGGTAAATGCTCTGTCAAAGCCTTATACCAAGATCTTGAAGACCCTCATATCAGTCCCCATTGGCCATGGAAGCGGTAGTGGAAATTGGACATTCCTTCTAAGTTAAAATTTTTCATGCGGAAACTTCTCCATAACAACTACCTACCAGAGATAACCTAAGCAAATTAGACTGCAATATCATACCATATTGTAGCCTACGTCACCAACATGAGGAAACTTTAGATCATTTGGTTCTCACCTGTCCGGTCACTATTTCAATTTGGAAATATTTTTCTCCGTCTGTTGCCATCTACCCCCATTTTGAAACTATGAAAGACTGGTTTGGGTCTAAAGTTGGCCACAGGGACATTAGACTGGGAATAATGGTCACTTGGTTTTTATGGAAAATGGGCAATGCTCGCATATTTCTATACCAACCAATTCACCCTCTTTCACTCAAACAGAAAGTCTTTTTTCTTATCAGTGAACTGAATTCAGATGGCATATTCTCTCCCTCCTCCACTACCACAGGACCTTCTAGTGGATCTTTGGTTTCCACCTCCAGGTAATCACATTAAACTTAACTTTGATGGCTCTTATTGTCACAGAGTCTCGAAAGAGGAAAATGGGTTTTTGTATCAGACATTTCAAACCCCTTTGGGGATGATCTCAATGTATATATTGTCATTTTTAGAGAAATATATGAAATGCAGAACATAAGAGAGAGAGAGAGAGAGAGAGCTGAATGTCCTCCTTCTAAGGATGGACTGATGTCTATTTATAAGGGCTTAATACCCTAATTATACTCAATTACAATCAATTACAAATCAATCATAAATCTTGGATCCTAAAAGTAAGTAACAACCTTTGACTAAATGGGTACACTAAATTCAGCCTTTGCCTAATTACAATGACTAAATGGGTACACTAAATTCAACCTTTGCCTAATTACAATGACTAAATGGGTGCACTATATTCAACCTTTGACTAATTACAATGCAATAAATGGGTACACTAAATGGGCCCAAATGAATGGGCCTGGATTGACACCCCCCCTCAAATTGATGCTGGGGAGTCATAAAGCAGCAATTTGGAGACAAGAAATTGATGTCGAGGCCGAGGAAGTCCTTTAGTGAAGATATCGGCAAACTGAAACTCTGTAGGGACATGAGGTAGACGAATGTCATCACGCTTATATGCATCACGAATAAAATGGCAGTCAACTTCGATATGTTTGGTACGTTCATGGAAGACGGGATTTGCAGTGATGCGGATAGCCCCAGTATTATCAGCATGCAATGGAGTAGGAGCGGTTTGAGCGAACCCGAGTTCGGAAAGAAGTCCTCGTAGCCATAGGATCTCAGAACAAGCAGAAGACATGGCCCTGTATTCAGCTTCTGTGGAAGATCTTGACACCCGTTCTTGTTTCTTGCATTTCCAAGAAAGGAGAGAATTTCCAAGGTACATGCACCAACCAGTAGTAGAACGGCGTGTGTCTTGACAGCCCGCCCAGTCAACATCCGCATAAGCGGTCAGGTGAAGAGGATTATCTTTGGGATAATATAGACCACGAGTTACAGTTCGCAGTAGATAGCGAATAGTCCGCTTCACAGCTGTCAAATGAAGGTGTCAAGGAGCTGTCATGAACTGGCTCACAAGATTAACAGCATAAGATATGTCAGGTCTAGTGATGGTGAGATAGACAAGACTGCCCACCAGACGCCGGTATGTATGAGGATCAGGAAGAAGATCACCATCTTCTTTTCTTAACTTGAGATTGACCTCTATAGGTGTATCAACAGGAGAAGAAGCCTGAAGGTCAGCTAACTCGATAAGATCGGATGTGTATTTGTGTTGATTAACAAATAGACCTTTCGGAGATTGATGCACTTCTAAGCCCAAAAAATAATGCAATGGGCCCAAATCCTTCATACGGAAGGAATCCGTGAGAGAAGCTTGGAGAGATGTGATCACAGCAGCATCCGTGCCAGTGATAATAATATCGTCAACATAGACGAGAAGGACAGTAACACCAGTAGATGTGTGGCATAGAAAGAGAGATGGATCATAAGGACTCTGTGTAAAGCCACTCTCGCACAATCGACCCTTGAAGGTTTCAAACCATGCCCGAGGAGCTTGCTTTAGACCATAAAGCGATTTGCGTAGGCGACAGACAGTCCTCTTGGAGGGAGAGGGGACGCCTTGTGGTATCCGCATATAGACCTCTTCTTGCAGATCCCCATGAAGAAAGCATTTGTGACATCCATTTGGTATAAAGGCCAGGATTTAGAGGCAGCAATGGCGAGAAGTAACCGAACAGATGTCATTTTGGCCACAGGTGCAAATGTTTCCTCATAGTCAATGCCATACTCCTGTCGGTTTCCGAGTGCCACAAGTCTAGCTTTGTGTCTTTCCAATGACCCATCAGATTTAAGCTTGATCGAGTAGATCCATTTGCAACCTATGGGTTTAACTGCTAAAGGACACTCCACAATATCCCAGGTGTGATTCCGATCCAATGCATCCAATTCCTCCTTCATGGCCTGGTTCCAGCAATCTTGTTGGACAGCCTGCAAATAAGAACTTGGGATAGAGATAGAAGATAGAGTGGTCATCAAAGAAGTATGGGTAAATCCATACCGATCAGGCGGTCTAGAATGTCTGGAGGAGCGACGTAAGGCAAGAGTAGATGTGGAACCATTTGTCGGTGGAGGATCAGGGGGAGGGCCATCTACAGTGGTAGGTTTTTCCCGTCGGTGATACACAAAATCAGGATTAAACCGAGTAACAGTTGTTTGATCCATTGGTTGATCCGAGAAACCAGGTAAGAGAGCGGGTGAAGATGGGTGAGGACAGTCTATGTGAGTGGGGAAGAAATTCTGATTTTCAAAGAAAATAACATTGCGAGAAACCCTGATACGACGACCAATGGGATCGTAACAAACAAAACCTTTTTGATTAGTGGCATAACCCAAAAACGCACACCTGCGAGATTGTGCTGTACTGCTGTTAGTTTTGTTCGGCCCGTGAGAGGAAGATGAACAAAACAAACACATCCAAATGTATGAAGTTGATCAAACACAGGTTGTTGCCCAAGCAGTTGATAATAAGGTGTGACATGATCAATGGTAGGAGATGGAAGGCGATTGATGAGATAAACTGTTGTGGTAAGGGCTTCAGTCCAAAAACGAGGGGGAACGGAAGATTGAATGAGAAGTGTTCTAGTTACATCAAGGAGATGTCTGTTTTTCCGTTCGGCAACTCCATTTTGTTGTGGAGTATACGGACATGTACGTTGAGAAATGATTCCTTTATTGATCAGAAAAGATTGAAAATCATTGGACACATACTCCCCCCCGAGTCTGATCTCAAAATCTTAATGCATGTGGAGAATTGTGTTTCAACATAGCGTAAAAAATTTTTAAAAGCATGAAGAACATCAGACTTTGAGTGTAATAAATAAAGCCAAGTAAATCTGCTGTAGTCATCAATGAAGGTGACAAAGTATTTAAAATGACTATGAGAAAGAGTCGGAGCAATGCCCCAAACATCACTGTGAATTAAGTCAAAACATGCAGTGCTCCGTGTGTTAGAGTGTGGAAAAGGCAAAGTCTTACTCTTTCCTAATTTACAAGCATCACATTCAAACGAAGCAGAATCAATAGGTTTATTTAATAATCCAGAGTGAAATAAAGTAGACATTGTAGAGTCATTCGGATGACCAAGTCTATTATGCCACAACTGAGAATTATTCTTAATGGAAAAACAAAATAACTGATGTGAAGAGTTATTTGGAGTAAATGAAGACACTGGTAAAGAAAAAAGTCTGCCACGCTTAGGTCCCCTTGCGATCACCTCCCCCGACTCCTGGTCCTGCACAACACAACCAGAAGGAGAAAAAGAGACATTGCAGTTATTTTCAACCAGTTGACCCACAGAAACCAAGTTGGTAGCAAGATGAGGAGAAACTAAAACATTGGTTAATGGGATGGGGCTAGGGGTGTCTCCAACAGAGGTGATGGGAAGATGATCTCCGTTGGCAGCTTGGACAGTAAGATCACCAGTGTAGGGAACAACATTTTGTAATTTTAGGGCTGAAGTGGTCATATGATTACTGGCACCAGAATCTAAGTACCAGGTATTGGAAAGAGAGGAAGCAGTACTTGCGATGTTCATGGAAGCTAAGGCATTGATGATCATTTGGTGGACTATCTCAGGGGTGAGAGGAGCTGCTGGCGCAGATTGTGAGGAACCAGGTTGGTAAGAAGAAGTAGACTGCAGAGAACCACTGAAATCAGATGAAGCATATGGTGGAGTGGTGACTGTGTAAGCACTAGGAGCGGACTGCACATTGTAAGTACCAGAGGCGGACGGCACATAGTTGCGGGAAGTAGAATTGCGAGTCTTCTTCCAGCATTCGTCAATAACATGACCAGTGGCCTTACAATACCGGCATATTTTTGCCTTGCATTGATTCGCATAGTGACCATATTTCTTATAGTTATGGCACTGAACTTTACTGATGTCTCGAGGAGGAGGTCTGGTTGTAGCAACATATGCAAGGGGAGCCTCAACAGATGTCTGTTGTTCCAAAGTAGTTTTAGTAAGCAGACGTTGTTCTTCTCGTAGAAGTTCCTGAAGACAGTCATCCAAGCTAGGAAGAGAAGCTCTGCTCATCAAGTTAGATCTAATTGTTTCAAACTCCAGACGAAGTTTCATAAGAAACTGATCCCGATGGCTACTTTGCTGTAAAGGAAGTAGTTCGGGAAGGAGAGCTTCAGATACTGTGGCAAACTTAATCTCATCGTACTCGGACCACAGTCTGCGAAAGCCATTGTAATATTCCTGAACAGACTGGGTGCCTTGAGTAAATTGAGAAATGTCAAGTTCCAATTGAAATTGACGAGCAACATTACCTTGGTGATAGATCTTTTTAAGATATTCCCACATTTCACGGGCAGTTTTGCACGGTCGGAGATTGAGAATAAAATGAGGGTCCACTGATCCCAGTAACCAGGTTTTTATTTTAGCATCTTTAGTTTTCCAAGCTAAAAGCTTCTTGTCATCTTCCGTGGGTTGAGGTTCAGATCCATCAATGTGGGCCCAGAGTTCCTTTCCTTCTAAGTAAATTTGAAATTGGAAGGCCCATGATGTATAATTTTTTCCATCAAACTTAACCAGGGCAATTTCAGATTTATCCATGTCTAGCAGACTAGCAAGAACCCCAATCCGGAGTAATACGAGCAATGAAGGAATAACAGCAATACCAGCAACTAACGGTAACTGAAATCAACTAACAGTAACTGAAACTAGATCAACAGCAGTAATAACAGTACTGAAATCAGATCGCAGCAGTAACTAGCATAATGATGAATTACTGCACTCACTAGCAGTAACTAGTAGGAACCAGCAGTAAAGAAACAGATCAGGCAGCAGTAAAGACAGCAAATAGCAGCAGAAGAGAATCAGGACGTCCGTAAAAAATTCAGAACACAGCACCCAGAAACCGTCCAGGTCGTCAGGGGAGAGGATCAGTACCTGGGCCCCACCTGGTGATCTCTTGATAGATCAGAGAGTGGGGATGGGTGAACAGGATAATCACGCAACTATTGGAAGTGGTCTCGAACAAGTATAAAAACTGAAGTTTCACAAAAATAGGTAGAAGACCTACCTCTGATGAGCAATAAATGTTGGAAAAATCTTCATAAACAGGAGAATATTCAGGCGACCAAGAGGGAAGAAGATGATCACAGATTGGCTTCCAAGGCTTGGAAGATGACTTATGAGATGATCACAGTTGATTGATTTGGCTCTGATACCATGTCATTTTTAGAGAGATATATGAAATGAAGAACATAAGAGAGAGAGAGAGAGCTGAATGTCCTCCTTCTAGGGATGGACTGATGTCTATTTATAAGGGCTTAATACCCTAATTATACTCAATTACAATCAATTACAAATCAATCATAAATCTTGGATCCTAAAAGTAAGTAACAACCTTTGACTAAATGGGTACACTAAATTCAACCTTTGCCTAATTACAATGACTAAATGGGTACACTAAATTCAACCTTTGCCTAATTACAATGACTAAATGGGTACACTAAATTCAACCTTTGACTAATTACAATGCAATAAATGGGTACACTAAATGGGCCCAAATGAATGGGCCTGGATTGACATATATGAAATACATATTGGGCCTCATGTATCATGGGCCTGAACTATGACTTAAGCTATACATAATACAGAATGTGACTCATGGGCTTGACTTGTGAACTGGGTCAGGTTTCTCATTTTTACACTCCCGCCCAAATTGATGCGGTTTTTGAGAAAGCATCAATTTGGTAACAAGAAAATCATGGGGTGGTCTTGGCAAAGCTTTTGTGAAGAGGTCTGCCAACTGGTTGTGAGAGCTAACATGAGGAAGAAAGAGAAGTCCGGAGAGAACATGCTGGCGAATGAAGTGACAGTCAACTTTAATGTGTTTGGTCCTCTCATGAAAGAGGGGATTACTTGCACTCTAAATGGCACTAGTATTATCAGCATTGAGAGGAGTTGCCTCGCGAATTGGAACACCAAATTCTTGAAGGAGGCGACGAAGCCAAAGAACCTCACTGTTAGCAGAAGACAAAGACCTGTATTCAGCTTCAGCAGAAGATTTGGACACAGTAACTTACTTTTTACACTTCCAAGAGATGAGAGAGGAGCCTAGGAACATGCACCAACCGGTGGTTGACAGCCTAGTATCTGGGCATCTAGCCCAATCTACGTACGCATAAGCATGTAGAACTAGAGAGGAAGTCGAGGAATAGAAGAGTCCCCTATCAAGGGTTCCGCGAAGATACCGCAGTATCCGATGGACGGCAGTAAGATGGGGTTTGTAAGGATTACTTACAAACTGACTGACAATCTGGACTGCATGAGAGATGTCAGGATGAGTCATCGTAAGACATATGAGACTCCCAACTAGTCTTCTGTAGATGGTAGGATCAACGAGAGGATCACCTTCTTCTCTGGGAAATTTAGATTTAGAGCTCCAAAGGTGTGTCAAATATTTTGCAATCCGTCAAATGGGCCAAAGAAAGTAAGTCCTCTACATATTTCTTTTGTTTAATGCGGATGCCATCTTGAGTGCGAGAAATCTCCAATCCAAGAAAATAGATTAGATGTCCAAGGTCCTTCATCTTGAAATAACGCATGAGATATGATTTAAGAGCTGCAATACCAGTGACATCATTACCACTAACGATCATGCCATCTACGCAGAGAAGTAACAAGGTACAACCTTGTGCCGGCTTTGTACAAACAAAGAATGATCATTGGGACTCTGAAAAAACCCAACTTTAACAATCACTCCTCGAAATGTGCCAAACCATGCGCGAGGAGCTTGCTTGAGACCATATAGAGATTTTCGAAGACGACAGACATGAGATGAAGGACAAGCATATCCTGGAGGTGGCTTCATGTAAACAGTCTCTTGAAGATCACCATGCAAAAATGCATTCTTGACATCCATTTGCCAAAGTTGCCAATTATGTATAGCTGCTACTACCAATAATATCCGAATTGTTGTCATCTTGGCGACGGGAGCAAATGTTTCTTCATAATCAATGCCATACTCCTGCTTGAATCCCTGAGCAACGAGGCGAGCCTTGTAGCTATCAAGATTCAAGGCTCCCATAAGATTTCACTTTAATGGAATAGACCCATTTAATGCCAATGACAGAAGCACCAAGTGGTCGAGGAACCAATTCCCAAGTATGATTTGAGTCCAGAGCAGGAATCTCATCGGTCATCGCATCTTGCCAGCAATGAATATCTTTGGCTTGGTTATAAGAGGATGGAACAATGACAAAATCGAGAGACGTAGAAAGTGTGGAAAAACCATACCAGTCAGGGGCTTGGGTATACGAGTGGAACGATGAAAAGGCAGCAGCGGTGGTGGTGGTCGTGGTGGAGGAGGTGAAAGAATGGTACCGGAATCGGGCAAAGGCAATGGAGCGAGAGCGAGAGCGGGAGTAGGAGCAGTAGGAGGCTGCTGGCATCGGCTATAAACTTTTAAAGGTTTGTTAGGAACAAAAGGAGATGGTGAACTAGAGAAAAAAGGAAGATAAGAAACATCCAAAACCTTGGAATCAGTTTTCAAAGAATAAATGGGAACATGTTCAACAAAGACAACATTCTGAGAAATACGAGATCGACGTGCTATAGGATCATAACATAGAAAGCCCTTGTGTTCATCACTATATCCTAAAAAGACACACTTAGGAGATTGACTGAAAAGTTTATGTTTTTCTAACGAAGGGAGATGAACAAAACATAAGCAACATGTAAATGGTTGTAGGATGGTAGATAGCAGTAAAGGGCCACAAATGGGGAGATGTGTTTTTAGCACTGGGGTAGGAAATCTATTGATTAAGTGAACTGCGGTATGGATAGCTTCACACCAAAAAAATGGAGGGAATATTTGTTTCAAATAGTCAGTTTCTAAACTATGCCTATTTTTCCTTTCTGCTATGCCATTCTGTTGAGGTGTGTATGGACACGATTTTTGGTGAAGAATGCCTTTATCAAACAAAAAAGAGGCAAAGCCTCCAGATAGATATTCTCCCCCTAAATCAGACCGGAGAACCTTAACTTTGTTGTTAAATTGAGTTTCCACAAAATTGTAAAAGACTTTAAATGTAGAAGAGACCCCAAATTTAAACCGAAGGAAATAAATCCATGTGAACCGTGTGTGATCATCAATGAATGCAACATAGTATTTATATCCTAATCGACTTGATTTTGGTGCAATTCCCCAAACATCAGAATGGATGATATGAAAAGGAGCAAAAGCACGAGAATAACTAACAGGAAAAGGTAAAACATCACTTTTACTTAGACAACATGAAGAGCATTTAGAATACAAAATGGAACCAAGTAATTTATTATCAAAAGAAGAATCTAGCAATCCATGTTTAAACAAAAACACAAGCCTATCATTATGCAAATGGCCAAGGGCCCGATGCCAAATGGTCCACATTCGATTCATCGTAGAAGCAGCAAAAAAGGATGATCCGGAGCCAACATCCAACAAAAAGGTCCTCCCACGCTTACTCCCCGTCCCGATCACCTCCCCACTGTGTCAATCCTGAATGACACACCCAGAAAAGTCAAAGTTCACTAAGTATCCATTATCAACCAACTAACAACCAAAAAGCAAATTAGTAGATAAGTTGGGAACAAAATAAACATTTGATAGAGTAAGATGTTGGTGTTGTGGGGTGGCGATGTTGATAGAGCCAATACCAGAAATGGACAAATTCAGACCATTTGCAACCATAATTTGTTCAGCTCCAGTATAAGGGTAAGATGCACTAAGACTGGCTTCTACAGATGTCATATGATTGGAAGCCCCTAAGTCAATACACCATGAAGAGGGAGAAATGGAATGAGACTGACCATTGATACCCATTGATGAAAAAGCAGATGCGATCGAGGTATTGACCAATTCCCCAACTTGCTCGAGAATCATGAGGATAGCTTGGGAGGAGGAGGCTTCAACTACAGGAGCTTGGGCCTAAGCTTGAAGAGAAGCAGAGTTTTGATTAGGATTCAAACAACGTTGGAAATCACCATTCCTCTTTTGTGGACGCCTTGTGCATTCTAAAATAACATGGCCAATTCTTTTACAATAATTGCAAAAGGATTTCTTCTTTCAATTCCTTGAGACATTGCCAAACTCCTTGCACTCATAATATTGGAGAGGTTTCCCCTTTGTAGAAAGAAGTGCATTTTCGCTAGGAGAAAGAGGCACTAAAGGCTCTAGGTTCTTCCACCACAAAATTTTGGAACGAGAACCTAAGTTCCTCTCGAAGGATCTCTTGAACACGTGTCCAAGTCTGGAGAAATTTCTCTATTCATTAAAGCCGCCTGGACCGATTCAAATTTTGGCCTTAAGTTCATTAAGAACTGATTGATATGAGATTCCTCTTGAAGCTTTAAAGCTCCAGGTCGCAGGGCAGTAGAGACGGTGTCAAATAACATAGTGTCCGTTTCATGCGAAAGAGTAAGGAACCCATTGTAATATTCTTGAACAGATTTATCCCCATGACTGTATTTAGCTAGTTCATTGTCAATGTAGTATTTTCGGGCCTTGCTTGTTTGATAATAAATTTTCCGCAAGTGGCACCACATGTAAGATGCTTTGGAAAAAGACTGGAGAGAAAGGATAGTTTGGGGATCAACTGGAGTTATTTTGAATCCATAGAACCTTGGCCTTGTCCTCAGTTGGTTCAACAGACGACCCATTCAAAAATTCTGTCAATCCCTGTCCTTGAATATAGTGTTTGAGTTGGAATGACCACCCCGCATAATTTTTAGCCCCAATCAGTTTAACTTGAATAACATCAGTCTTCTCCATAACAGAAGTGAGGGAAAAAAATCTCAGAAAAATGATATTAGAGCAGAAAACGAATAACCACAAACGCACCTTGGCACCTCAAGATGAATAAGGCAGAGAAGTGAAAAGGAAATGCACCAGTGAGCAAAAGGAGGAAACCACAGTGATATCTCTCACGAAAGCAAGCAACTGACAATGCCAAAACTAGAACCAGAACCTTCTTGCAAACCAGAACAACAAGCAACAATATAAAGACGAGGCTGATGCCAGCTGGAAAATACCCTAGAGAAGATGCCAAGACGGAAGGAAGAAGATGTCGAGTTCTCCCGATTGCAGAAACTGAGCTCAGTCGCAGGCTCGCAGCCACGACGTGGGAACTTGCTCGATGATGACAACGATTAGCAACAGCACGATCCTAGCCAAGAGAGGAACGACATACTCCCTAGAATCTTTGAGATGAGTCGAAAGAATCTATGTTTTGAGAAATCTGAAACCCTAGAAACCTTTCTCTGATACCATGTCACAGGGTCTCGAAAGAGGAAAATGGGTTTTTGTATTAGTCGTTTCAAACCCCTTAGGGGATGATCTCAATGTATATACGAAATACAGATTGGGCCTCATATATCAAGGACCTGAACTATGACTTAAGCTATACATAATACAGAATGTGAGTCATGGGCTTGACTTGTGAACTGGGCCAGGTTTCTCATTTTTACACTTATAAGCCAAATACCAAAACTGCATGTATTGGTGGAACCATTCGTAACTCGGCTGGAACTCTATTGCTTGCTTATAGTGGAAGAATCGCAGCTGAGAATTCACTGGAAGCTGAACTCAAAGCATTATTCAAAGGAACTGACTTACGCAGAGACATGAATATTACTCATCTGCAAATAGAAGGGGACTGTTTAATCCTGGTGAATTCCCTCCAAAATTCTGACTCCCTTTCATGGTCTTTTATGGAAACTTGGGGATCTTTAATCCCTAATCAGCTAATCTCACAAAGTTTCAATGGTGAGAAGCTTCTCTCAGTTGCAGGAACGCTAACAAAGTCGCTGACTGTTTGGCCAAGTTAAATTTTCCAACCATACAGCTGTTTAAATCTTAAATGCCAGCTCCTGCTCATAAGCTTTACCTGGAAGATTTGCATTTGGCAACAGCCTACAGGATCAAGTTATTTGAAATTCCTCAGTCTAATGAAGCGGGACACCTTCCTCAGATTTCTATTGACCGTTTCCAGCCCATTGACATCTGAAAGGGTGATCAAGATTCTCTCAGGCTGGTTTATTGTCTTGCTCTAATCAGGTGGGCATGAATAGTTTTCTAGCTAGTTAGTTTTGCCATTCTTTTGTCTTCTGTCTTGTAGTTATCATGTTCTGTTTTGTTCTGCTGCCTTCTGTGTTGTTATATACGTTTCTCTTATCAGCAAAGAAAAATGTAAATAAAATGACAAATTAGGATATAAAGGTGGTGACGATGGATTTTCAATACATTAGAAGTTTCAAACTAAATAAAAAGAAAAAAGTATGGGTCATGGCTGAAACTTTTACATATCAAGCGATACAGCTCAATTTCTGCCAATTTTTAAAACCATGACTACAGTATTTCCTTTGCCCTATCCTAGATACTTTCCATCACAGATACTGACGCTATTCCAAGCGACAAAAGGCATCAATGTCAGTATTATCCATATAGAGCAAAACAACCTCCTCTTCTTTCTCTACAGTGATTACACATTGACCAGATACAAAATTAAAATGTTACTGAAAATAGAGCAATGTGCATACATTTTCACATATGTACAACATACAACAATATATGAATTATTCAAATTTAGATTTAAATGAAAACAAAATTTGTATAGTTTAATTTTTCTTCAATGCTATTTAGATTACTGATAAAAACTTGAACTTAAATTTCAAATTTTAAAAGTTATGTTAAATAGAACAATGTGCATACATTTTCACATATGTACAACATACAACAATATATGAATTATTCAAATTTAGATTTAAATGAAAACAAAATTTGTATAGTTTAAATCTTCTTCAATGATATTTAGATTACTGATAAAAACTTGAACTTTAATTTCAATCTTTAATAGTCATGTTAGACTTCAATGCTAAATACTTATTTCCTATCCTTAAAAGTTAGCACATGGAGACGCTTGAGTGGTCGAATTTGTTACGATCTCCAAAATAGTAGGGAGCAGCTATCATTAACCTCTTTTAAGAAGCTAAAAATAGGATTTACAAGGAGTTGGATGTTGTAGCACCAAAGGAAGAGCATGTAAACATGGAGATGGAACTTTCTCTGCTAAAGTTGAATGCCATATAACGGGCAATGCGATATATAACAAGTTGATAGATTCAGGGTTGCAAGAGTCATGTTTAACAATAGAGATACGAAGGGATTAAGAAGTAACAGGGAAATATTAGATTTATTTATGTTTTCTGTAGAGTCTCTGTAAGCAAGGGCTAACATGATGATAGTTGGAGTGGGATCAAAAAATAGGACGGACAGACTTTTAGAGCAAGTCAGGCAACAGGTAAGGAATCAATGAGGAATCTGCATGTTTGAGGATTTCTCACTACCCAGAAGTAGGGATTCCTCGCTAAGGATTTCACATTGATAGCAATGTGTATTGGTGTGTAGGTGCATATAGCCGAGAATAATTGGTTTAGGTACGGAAATCCACAAAGTGAGGATTTTCAAATCCTATGGGGAGAGGTGGACCTGAAAATCCTCAAAAAAATAGGGATTTTCATCAAAATCCTCAAGGATTTATAATTGCCAACTACTTGTGGAAAGCCAAAACCTTTTTACCAAGGATTTGGTTGCCAAACGTGAGCTTAAGGATTTTGCATCTTAGCTGTAAGTACCTTGATTCACTAAATTTGCATTTTATTTTATGTTTCTCTAATTTCTTTATGTGAAACCAGCTTTTGTCCAAATTACCTGAAAAAAAATTACATATTAAGACAATGCCTTCATAACTTCCAAACCAAGACTGGTAAATGCCCCAAGTGCTATCATTTAACATTGTCTTAGCAAAACAAAATTGAACCAGGTCACATTCATTGATACACTCTCTTCCAAATCTTTGAATTAATCAATTAATTGTTCCCTATTTAAGACTTAAGACTAGTCAAACGTGCTTGTCAGTAGCTTTACATCAAGATTTTGAATTTAAAAATAAAAAAAAAAACATATGACTTTGAGGTTTTATCATTATTTTGGTAACGGAATTTTCAGTCTTACAACCATTCAAATAAAAATAATTAAACCATTTAGGAAAAAAAAAACAAAACTTTTAGGCTTATATCACACCATCAACACTAAGTTAATGACTTGCAGCTCAATAAGTGCATCAACAAGCTTAGAACCCAATAATCCAGTGCTATTGAGGAAGCCAAGATATACTTTAGCTGTGATATTGCTATGCCCTTCCTCAGTGCAATCCAAAGAAAATCTCTCAGATAGTGCTTGGAAGAGCTGATGCACAATAGGGGCTCTGGAAGACTGGAACCACTTCTCAGCCTTCACCTTGTTTGAGACTCCAAATTCACTCCAAGGGTCAAAATCAAATGGGATCATATGATCATAAGACAATTAAAATCAAAGTTTGCAGATCATAAGATTCTATCAGTTCGACAAATTCTTTACGTTGTAAAAAGATTGGTCCGAACTCAATCCCTACCAAGTCATGTGACTCAAGTGAATAGAATGGCTCAACTCAGTGAGCGTTAACATAGTCAGTCCTTGAAACCAAGATTAATTTCTTAATACATACACCGATACACGGACACGCATATCTAATGGATTTGTAAAATGGAAAGATTAAAGGAGGGCACCTTAAATAAGCAACAAAAAGCACAATGTCATGAATGCGTGCCTGTTCAGAAAGGTAAAGACGTTGGCGAGTCTTGTAATTTGCTTGCTCCAGCTGTTGGCCCCATCTATTAGTATAAAGAAAAGATTGCATAAACATACAAAAGAGTGTACCCAAAATGATATGCATTGGCAATAATCCAATAAATTAAACCACAACTTTGATATAAGTTATAACACACATCAAAAAAAAGAGTTGCAAACAGTTACTTAGGTAGATCATAGAATTAACACAAAGAAAGATGCCACCTTTTTCAAACTACACAACATTTCAACCTCAATAAACAACTCCACAAAAAAGGACACCAGTCCTACTGAACATCAAGCCGTCACTGCGAAAACCCTACAATAAAACATGGCAAGCGGATAATAAATATACAAGTCTTATTTTCCGAAACGGCCTGGCTGTAAGCAAGCCCTCCTGAAACGACTTGATCAGAGGGCTTCCTCAAGGCGTCTCGCTGCACCACTGTTAAAGGGTTTTTTACTCTTCTTAACCCCAATATCACCCCCACTTTCTCGCAATACGCACCCAAAAATGGCAAAAGTGGCAATAATCTATAAGAATCTAAAATACCTAAATCGATCCAAGTACCAGAAAGAGTTACTGTAGCCACCAATATGGGCAATGAGAACAAATGAGAGCTTCTTCAAAAGCCCAAACTGAGTTGAGCGTCAAAAACAGCACCAACAAAGTCCTTGAAGAAAGAAGAGAAAATGGGTGCGCTTAAAAAGATCCTAGAAGGGTAAAATTAGAGCATTAAAGAAGAAACAGCTATAAAGTTGTTCTTTTTCTTGATGTTTTGGTTGTGGGTATTCTTCTTCTCGTAACCAAAGATGTTAACTGTAGTAGAGATAATAAAAGCAGATGAAGGAGAGAACGAGAGAGAGAGAGAGAGAGAATGAAACCTGCAGGAGAGGGAAGGCCAGACGAGGTTGTGATTGGCGAACCAGTCGTAGAGAATGGGGACGAGAGACTTCCATTGCGTGTAACGCTCGTCTACAGATGCCTGACTCCCTCTCCCTCGATCCTTCATCTCTTTGATTCTTCTTCTTCTCCTCCTCCCTCGGATTCTCTTCTGCTGCTGCTGCTGCTGTGTTGCTCTGCTCTGGTCCTTTCTTGTGTGTTTTTGTTCTTCCCGCTTTTCGGGTCTCTTTCGCTCGGTCTGGGAGACCACGTCAAGAAATGAAGTGGAGAGAGAGAAATACATATTTAATGATAGTTAACGTGTACAAATACATATTTAATGATAGTTAACGTGCGTTAGTACAGGTGGGGCTGGGTCACCGGAAATATCAAATCTATTTGAAAAAAGTTTACTTTGACAAACTTTTTTGACAGAATTTTGGATAAACCCTATGGTATGGCTAGGGTTTGTCCAAAATTCTATCCAAAAAGTTTTATACCATAGGTTTGTCCAAAATTCTGTCTAAAAAGTTTGTCCAAGTAAACTTTTTTCAAATAGATTTGATATTTCCGGTGACCCAGCCCCACCTGTACTAAAACACGTTAACTATCATTAAATATGTATTTCTCTCTCTCCACTTCATTTCTGTCCAAAAAATTTGTCCAAGTAGCATTACTCATCTGTTTGTAAGTGGTCCCAGCTCACGGACTCCATGCATTGTACACTGAATTGAGATATAGTGGGATTAAGCATCAAAATAAGATAGGATAAAATATAAGGGGTTATGTTGGTATTTTATTTTTAATTATTTTATACGTAATTATTTTGACTTTTTGTATAAAATTATTGAGGTTTTTTTTGTCTTTTAGTTAATAAAGGATGTTACTGTTTTAACTTTTTTTAAAAAATTATGAGGAAATTTTGAAATTATATTCTTTTGATATGACACATTGTCATTTTTTGTCTGTATTCACTTTACGTTATTTTAACTAGTTAATTGTCAAACACGCCTTAAGGTGTGTGTAAGAAATGTGCATGGTCAATCAATTATATGGATGGTGGAAAGAGACTTTCTCATATCATGTGAGTGTATGGCCTTTGATTGAATGGCTGAAGATGTACGAGGAATATGATGTTTTTAACACCTAACCTAACGTCTACCAACTCATTTTTCATGGCTACTTTGGTTGGGGACTATTTCTTTTTTCGAATTTAAGGAATTCTCGTCGAATTAATTTTTTAATTTTAGAATACAGTGGAATTCCTTGAAAGTATGTTTGGTAACAGGCGATAAATTCATAAATCTGATGATTCTTCACTACCATTGGAACAAGGATCCCTCACTAAGGATTTGTATAGTTGATGATCCCATATTGATATTGGTGTATATAGATGCATATAACTAAGAAAAATAGGGTTTGATGTGCAAATTAATTTAAGTGAGGATTTTTAAATCTTATAGGAGGTTGTCGAATATGAAAATCCTAACAAACGAAAATTTTCATTCGTCCAAATCTTTGGGAATTTACAATTGCCAAACATGGATTTATAACAAATTTAGGAAAATTGAAAATCTTTTCCAGAAAAATTTAGTTGTCTAACGTGACCATATGCTCCTTTCGAATTTCAAAATTCACAAAACTCATTTGGGACCTTTTATGTGGCTAGAATATAAAAATGCTAGTAAATAATTCTGGTATTCTAAGATTTTAGAGGACAAGATATCACATTATGTCCAAGAATTTCCAACATGGTGAATTTCCTACAAAAATTCTACAAAAGAAACAAGCCCTTATTTTTATTTGAATTTGCCAGCTCAAGTCTAATATGTGAGGATTCAGAATGGACATTGATCTAAGACACTTATGAAATAATCATGGTGAATTTAATTTAGGAGGCTACCAGCATTCACAAGCTCAAAATAACTAAAAATAAGTGGGTTGTGACTTGTGATAGCAAGGGACTTTACAAACCAAAGAAAAAACAAAAACGATCGCTTGTAAAACATGATAGTCATTTTTTTGTCGAATTTCTGTATTTTATTTTCAGATCTCAAGGGGTGTGTTGTTTCTCTACTAGTAGTGTGATCATTTCTATCGCATGGACAATGCTTTTATGGAAGGATATTAGAGATTGTATGAATAGTTAGGATTAGAGATGGCTGGAACATTTAGGGCATCTTTGAGTATATGCAGTAAAAAACCAATTTTGCAGGAAAAAAACTCCCAACCACCCCCCCTCTATGAATCTTGCAAATAACCCGTTTTCCCTTTTTTCCACGAGAAAAAGTTGCCGCATCAAACGTAAATATTATTATAGCGCAAAATTCAAACTCTACAATCCTCACTTTTTTTTAGCGGGAAACCCACTACACAAAAAAGGAAGCAAATGAGTTGGTTTAGGGCCAAAACCACATTGGAGCCGAACCCAGAACCGTTTCTAACTAATGGTTCCATTTGGAACGTATTTTGTTGATTTCGGACTCGATTTCAATAAGAGTACCCGAATCCAATTCCTTAATTGGGTCTAACTAGAGGACTGGGATCTACTTCCAAAACTAGTTCTGACTTAGTTTATATATATATATATATTGTTTTTGCTCAAAATAAGAATATAATTTAAATTAATACGGTGCATCTAGTCTAGTACCTCTAGGATTATACATAAAAATGTCCAACCAAAGTTGATTTTAAGCTACAATTTGTAACTTCTAAGACTCGTATGTCGGGTCTTGAGTCTGTAGATTGAAACTTGTATAGATATAGAACCAAACTTGTTTTCCATATCGGATCCATTTATGAATCAAAATATAAAACAAGTTCAAAACCCAGTTTTTTACACATCGAAAACTCTAAATAATCGGATACCTACTTGCATCCTTATATCCAAACGTCTCCTAGGTTCCTCATCCTTAGAAACATGTCTCATATTGAGTCTAAAATTTGTTGTGTGTTTACATTTTAAAAATTAGAAACCTTGTCCTTAATATTTAATATATACATTTCTATCTCCTCTATTAAAGGCACCTGGTTACTTGATATTCACGTTTTAAAGTTTGCATTTATGCTACAAAAAAATGTCTCGGGTGTCACAACTTTGCTATAGGCACTGATTGATCTTGCGAGGAAGTGGCGGATGGATCAAACATTTCGAGTATAAGCAGTTTAATGTTCAACACCAACATATTGATAATTTACCTTTTATAGACCTGAGCCCATTTAGCAAATCTTATTTGTATGAAACAAATATGTGAATAATAGATGTCTGTAGAATAGATGTTTTACAAATGGACTATTTGGTAGGACAAATGCACTCTTTGAAATAAGTGCTTTTATAAATCTAGTTTGAGGTTTCTCTTGATTTTCTCGATCCACTAGGAATAAAGGGCTGAAATATGAATCATAGCCATCATTTGGATGTTGAAGAGGATCAACGCTTTGGATCTTGATATAAGGGCCCGCAAAGTCTAGAAATGAAGATCAAATGATTAACATTCTTTCGTAAATATATTGAGATCCGTGAAGCATCAGTGGCTGAAATTTGATATGATGGCCTTTCTATAGCCTTTCTTAGTTTTTTGGAGACTTCCTAGATTATAGTTTAAGGCGCTGCAATTGAAACTGAGATGCCCTATGACACCTTGAGCTATTTTTAGAAACAGTATTGACAAGCTTTTATCTTTATGCTAAATGATATAAGCTTTTATCTTGTTCACTCATATTAACATGTCCATGTTAAAAGCCCGTGTTGTCATGTCAATTATAGTAAAGCCAGCTTTTTTTAAGCAATTAGAAAAACAAAATTCATTGATAAAATCAATTAAAAATACTTAGGAGTTGTTTAGATGTTTACAAAATAAAATATTTATATATTTAATATTGTAAGAATGAAATAGTACATAATAGAATAATATGATATCTTTGTTGATTGACCGTTTTTGAAAAATAAATTGAGCCATTTGGCAAGCTTAATAGATTACAATAGTTGTTTAGCAAAGTATGGTAATGTAAAACCAACACAAAAGAAACTACTTTACCACTCTTTCTTCCATGCTTTACTACACCACATATTTTATCTCACTTTATTTCACCTTACATTTTACCATAATGTGACATTTACACATTTACTTTACTTTAGTACACATGTAAATAAACTTGCCTCGACCCATATGTGACATGCTCTCCATTTACCAAGTTTAGACGAAGCCGCAACCTTTTTACGACAAACCCGACCCAAACCACTTTTTCTTTATCACAAAAAATCACGATAACGTGTGATAAAAGTAAAGTAAAAACAAAACCCAACAATTTTATCACTTTTTCCCACTTTAACATTAATAGTGTTCTGAAATCTACCTTCACTTTATCACACATGTAAAAAAATACATCACGGTATATTTATTGAAGTAAAGACTTTACTTTACCATTTTGTAAATTGTAATTTGAATTTTTTTTATTGTAGAAAATCTTCTATTGGGGGAGCACTAGGAGAAAACACTAAGCTTTTTGAAAGAAAATTATATTTTTTCTTATTTTTCTTGGATTTCTAAACGTACAAGATTTCTTTTAATTTAAAAAATTGAAAGATTATATTTTCTAAAATATTACATTATTGTATTTTTTTTTTTTTTGTTGTGATTCTAAACAAGTCCTTAGTGTGAAAATAAAGGCTCTAATTGGGCGTCCAAGGAAACTTTACTTAAAATCCCGCCTACTAAAAATCTTAAATCATTTAGGGCATGTTTGTGTAGCCCATTTCCGCAGAAAAGTAGAAGGTTTTCCGCGGAAAACCAACTTTTCATACGTTTGGTGCGGTAGTTTTCTGCAGAATCACTTTTTTGCCATGTCAGCTTTTTCTTACCTTACCATGGAAATGGACTTCCCATGGGGGGGTATGGGAAGTCCATTTCCACAGAAAACTTGGCCCCCTTTATAAACTCCATTTCCTACTCATTTCTGATGCAAAACCCTACCCATTCTCTATTCTTCTTCAACGATGAGAGCAAGTAGGGACGGCAGCCATCTTCAGGTAACCATCTCTCTTCTCCACCTTGTGCCAGCCACGGCAGAACCTCTCCCTCTCCCTCTCTCTCTTCCCCACCTTGTCCCAGCGGCCACACCCCAACCTGCCTCTCATGACGCCACCAGCGGCCCCCTTGCTGCTAGCCACCCAACCCTGCCTGGCCATCATCTTTCTTCTCCCCCCTCACCCAGCCACCTCACCCTGCCTGGCCACCATTTTAGAATGGGTTTGCTGTAGGGCTGCTCAAAGAAGAAGGAAAATTTTTGGGTCCAAAACTGTGGATTAAATTGGCACTTTCAAGACTGTACAGAAATTGTTTCATGAACCTCCAAAAGCCCATCGAAAAATAACCCTTTTCGTGCTGGGAACAGTTCAAATTTGTCTTGCTATCAAATTCGTTGTTGCAGCTATTTTGTATCAATGTGTAGTATTCATACACTGTTCTTGTTACACTAGCCTAGTTTGATGTGATTGTTGCAGCTATTTACTTCATCAGATTTGAGATGATATTTGGGTTTTCTAAATAGATACATATTGAAATTATGATTAATTGTGTTTCCCATTCACCAAGTTCTGTGAGTATCTTTATTAAAAAAAAAAGTAAAAAAAAAAAAAAAAAAAAAAAACCTTTACCACCAAACAGTAGACACTTAGTTTTCCGTAAGGAATCCGCGGCTGCACCAAACAACATTACCACAAATTCATCGAGGAAAAACTTTTTGCACCAAACATGAATTTTTGACTTCCCCAGAAAACATTTTCCGAGGTATTTAAAAACCATAGAATTTGATGATGTGGCAAATTCTTCTTTCCATGGAAATTACATGTACACAAACGTGCCCTTAGAAATAATTGCTTTCCTCTCAAAGGATTCCACCAAGTAGAAATCATAGTTTCCTCTAATGGTCTAAACTCTCATTAGGGTTTATTGCAATAGAAGAAAATATAAGAAAACATAATATTTTATTTAAAAAATAATAATCTTATACATTCGGCAACATGTAAATTTTCCAAATTATTTCACGTTCTAATAGATTGAATGATAAGAATTGAGGTTTTGACCAAACTTGAGTTGAAGCCAAAAATGTACAGATGCTTACATCGAGAAGGGCATGTCATCTCACCTATGTAAATAGCCTCACATGCAGTGTACCACTAACCCCATGTAGCAAAAATAAAAAATTGCAGCCTCTAAATTTCTGGTCCGACCCATTACTCACCAAAAAAATCCAACCTGAACTTTGGGCCTAACCCAAACCAATAAAAAAGGACACCGGACCTGATTGAAAGAAAGAGGAAAGAGAAATCTCCTCCTCCTCCCTGCGGACTAGAAATATATATAAAAGACAACGTGCTCCCTTCTCCCTTCTTTCCTTTCTAATCAAACCCGTCCCTTCTCTCTCTCTCCTTCCTCCTCCAACTCCTCCTCGACAGCACCAGACCACAGGTACTCTCTCTCTCTCTCTATCTGTTGTTTCATTCTATTCTTCTCTTATTATTATTAATTTTTTTCTATCTATCATCTTTAGATCTACCCTGGAAAGATTCACCCTGATTTCTTACATCATGTGGAAACCATACATGTTAATAATTACTATGAATTCATGTTCACTTTTACATGCTTTTTGATGAATTTTGATTGTAACTTAAGGATCCCAGTGAAAAAGGTAAAGGGTTTGTTTCTATTATAGGAAACCAAAAAAAGAAGAAGAATAGGGGATGTTATATTAGGGGATTTGAAAGGGTACTTTTTTAATTTAATGATTGCAGTACTTATTAGTCATCACAATCCCATCATTGCCGCCGCATCGCTTCGATATGGGGTTTGGGGTTTGCAAGGAATGAGTTCTCCAATTTATCAAACAAACGTTGTGGAGATGCTTTCTTTTGTTGCTACTTGTGGTGTATTAAAGTGAGGTTTCTATTGCTGGATTGAGTTTGTGAGGGATAAAGCTGAAAAACAGCCAAGGGGGAAAAGGTGAGGTTTCTATCAATCTTTCATTTTTACCCTCTCCATGTGAACTGTGAAAACTTGGTAAAGTAGTTAAGATTAGAGATCACTGTCTTCACAAGCGTTATCCTACTTCTACAGTGAACGTTATTGCTGCTTGCGCGATGGGAAGGGTTTTGCTCTCAGAGGAAGTCGCAAATACTTTGGCATCGCAAAATAGGATCGTATTGTTTGCAAACTATGTAGATGGTGATTTCCAAAATCTCACTACCTGGTTGGGATGGTCGTACTCTTTTGCAATTCTTTTGTCCATATGAAAGGAGAGGCGATAGGATTTTTAGAGAAGCTTCATCTTGTAAGAATGTGTTTTTTTCTTTGCGGTTGACCTAAAGGCTAGTGAACGGGCCGGCTTTTAAGGAAGGGATTCTGTAACTTAAAGCTCGATAATATTCTTCATGACTGGGAAGTTTATATGGAGTCTAGGAGTTCAAAAGAATAGAAGTTGGCCAGTTGGTCACCCCCTCCCAATGGGCCTTTGAAATTTAATGTCGATGGAGCAGTTAAAGGCAGGCTAGGGCTGGCAACTGGCAAGTATAGGTACTGGAAGGAGATGCAGTCCTTGTTTTCTAAGCATGTGGGAGTGAAGGACTCTAATGAGGTTGATTTGCCTGCCATTGTGGTAGCCCTAAGGATTTATTTCTGCAGCTGCCTCGACAGGTTTATTATGGAGTAACTCTTCCAATGCCATATTATGGAGTAACTCCCTAGGGTATGGCCCTATGGATTTGATTCAAGTGACTTTTCAACATGTTAGTATATTTGCTAATGGGATGGCAGGCTTGCTAGCCAAGCAAGGGGTGGGTAGTACTGTTGGTTTAGTGCTCCTATCGTATAATATTGGCATTTTGGGCGTTCAACATTTAGTATGATGCGCTTGTACTGACACTATCTTGCTTTCACCGTTCTCTTTTGTCTGTACTTGTGCTCAATTTTAATAAATTTATTTATCACTGATAAAAAAAAAAAAATCATGCCATGGGGAAATATGTGATCAAGCACAAGGAAAATCCAGCTTTCTACCCCTAGCAACATATTGCAAACATGCACACTAGTACGAAGTAATGAATTTTATTAAGAAACTACATGCAAACCTGGCTAGATTTTAGAAGGTATCGGATCAAGTCTTCACAGATGTTTCCTCAAAAAGGCCTCTACGTTCTTATTCTAATTGATATGATTAAACATGGAAAGCTTTGGTAGTTTTTATTTCGGTTAAGCCCAGTTTTTTTTTTTTTTTTTGGGCGGGGGTGTTCAGAACCCAAACATTAATTCTAAGATGATAGCATGCTGTGATCGTTCTGGGGTGCTCCTTGCTTTACACAATGCATTGTAGCGGCACTCGGTTGCAGTGACAAGTAGACTAAGATTATATGCTAGGGTGTCCTTGGCTTTGAGTGACAAATTGCGGCAACTCCTGATTGTAGTGCAAAGCTACTAAGGGTTTTGACTTTTTGCACAAATTTGGACAACAAGATTGATTGGAGAATTTTGCAGGAGAGCTATTAGGCTAGCTATGACCTATGGAGTAAAATATTGGCCAAATAAGAAGAAAAGCTTGCACAGAATGAGTATAGCAGAAAGAGAATGTTGAGGTGGGTGTGTGGTAAAACTAGGGAGGATAGAATAAAAGATTACCGCTTTTCAGAGCATTTAGGGGTAGCATCAATAGGTGATAAACTAAGAGAAATCTATTTGAGATGGTTTGGACATGTCCAACATAGGCAAGCAATGATGCTGGTGAGGAGAAGTTTTTATATGCAGGTTGATGGCCCATCAAGGGGAAGGGGTAGAACGAAGAGGACGTGAATGGAATTTGTAACAATAGATTCGAAGAAGTTCAACCTCTCCTAGGATTTGGCTTATGATAGATTGGAACGGAGAAACATGATTCATATAGCTGACCCCAACACAGTGGGGACAAGGCTTGGATGATATGATGATAATTAAACACAGAAACACTAGGACATTATATCCACACATGGTCTTATATATGAAAACCAGTTAAAAGGAAATGCGAAGTAAATTTTAACCCTTAATCTTTTCATCCAGTGGCTTGAGATATGATATCTTAGCCATTAAATGTTGAAAAATTACACCTGAAAATGACATTCTACTCACTTTAAGCTAAGCTTATCTATTATTCATATATTAGTTGAAGAAATTTACTTAATTGGTACTTGATTTGGTGTGGGCTCTTCTTAATGCATAATCTACCATAAAAAATGAAACACTCAACTGTACTAAAGGCTCTATTGACCTTACCCTAATGGCCTCATTGAAGCTTCATTTTTATTATACTCAATGACCTTATTGAAGTGTCATTTTTATTACACAGGTCAACCCATTGACCGATTAACCCAACGAGTCAATCTAACCCAATGGATCATCAGTCCATGGGTCAAAATCTGTTGTGTTGTTCCAATGGATCATCAGTCCATCGGTAAAAATCTGTTGTGCTTCTGTACATTTTCTTTCTTGATTATGTTAGATTATAGTTTCGATTTCAAGTCTCTTGATTGAATAAGGTTGATTCCTATATTGATTGCAATCATATTTCATCATGGAAAGACTTGTATTGTTTAACGATGAATACAATATAAGGAACGATGGTTCCTCTTCTCATTGTGGCAACCGTAGCACATTTGCCTTACCCAAGCAAGATTGAAATGATGCAATTGTGCGATCAAGTATAGTGCTACTGGGGAGGCAGATCGTCTGGCTAAAGAAGGAATTGGGAAGCTAGACTTGATCCTTTCTTCTACTTCTGCCATGTCTTCTTGATTTTTGGTTTTCTTTCAGTCTTGTATGGGTGCTGTTTTTGCATGACCCAGTTTGTTTTTGTTGCTGAATCTTTTTTGGTTCAATATAGTGCTCTTATACTGTACAGAGTCTGTACTCTCTTTTTGAATGGATTTCAGTCAATCTTTCAAAAAAAAAAAAAAAAAGTGTGATCAAGCATTCCATGAAGATGGAATTGATGTCCCTTGAAGCATGCATGAAAAAGTAATTTGACTAAAAACGTCATCAGGTTTGTTGGGGTTTAACAAAAACATGTAACTAATGTTTAAAAATAATTTGTAGATATGTGAATATATACTTCTGTTTTCTATCCATGATCAACGCAACACTGTGATGCCCAGATTCAGTAAGGACAAACCATGGATATGATGTGAATATGGATTTTAAAGATATAAGTGAAGTATCAAAGACGATACGGCACATTACACTGCCTATTTTGAAGTATCTGGGTATCATAGGTCCAACAGTGTGTTGTCAATTTGGTTGCGATGGAGTTTGGGATAGTCTCTGCAGATGTGGGGGATGAGGTTTGATTTATTTGGATCAGAAAAAAAGTGGGCCTCAAATGGGTTTTATCAGATTATATCTGCTGTCAGCTTCATACTGATAACAGCATAGGATCCTTTCTCATGTCATTAATGTTTTTCACCAGACCCTTCTTCTTAAAAATGCTTGAAAAACTGAAGAAGGCATTATCTGGCCTTTTTATTATTCTTGATTATTTATATTCTTAGAATTTTTGTAGCAATTCTGAATTTTTATTCATTGCTGCCAATCTTCAGACATTTTCATCTTGATTCATGTTGGTTATTTTTGCCTTCTTTTGCCTATGGACTGCAGATGTACCACGAACTGGTTCATTATTTGTTTATGAATGACTAGGTAATGAAGGGTTTGCCTGAGAGGTCTGTGGCATCAAACTTTACTCAAGGAAGTTCAACTGATTCCACAAATAGTGATCCAAACGTTGTTAGTTTGGATCAGAAAACTAGTAAAGCCAAGTCGTCAAAAGCTTCTATATGGTCGAGTTTCTTTCCATCTTTCTCCATTTTTGAAGCATGCCCGGAATCATCTCCTTGTGGGAAAAAAGAGTTCAGTTCTAGAACATATGGGTGGACGACAACTTTGAGGAGAGCTGTTAAAATTAATTCAATGAAGAGATTCCAGGAGCGTTTTCTAGGATTGAACAAGACAGATCTTTCCAGCTCAACAAGTGAAAAATGGCTTCTGGGTGTGTGCTATAAAGCTTCATCAGAAGAATCCTCTGATGGTGTGATCCCTGGAAATGGTTTTCTACAGGATTTCTCATCAAGAATATGGATAACGTATCGAAGAGGTTAGGCTCATGCAATATCACTACTTCTGTTTTTTAAGAATAAGAATATAACACTTGACAAGGGCAATTTATTCCACAGGTTTTGGTACTATAGGTGATTCAAAATTTACTAGCGATGTCAATTGGGGCTGCATGCTTAGAAGCAGTCAAATGCTTGTTGCTCAGGTATATTTCTTCCTTGGTGTTCTGAATAACATTAACCAAACAGTCTTTTTTTTTTTTTTTTTCATTTAATCCACTCATCCATCTTTTTAGATTTAGACAACTTTAACTTCTTATTTTTGGGCATGGAGACAAATTCTTTTTTGTTTCTTATGGTTTATCCACTCATAGAATTTGCAAAAGTTCCAATAAAACGATTTTCTCTGGTTACAAAAGAGCAAGGAGCAAAATTGACACTACATGTTTTTTTTTTTTTATTTTTTTATAGCATTTATTAAATGTCGTTTTTGCTTTCAGGCATTGCTTTTTCATTGTTTGGGGAGATCTTGGAGAAAGCCTGTGGATAAGGCAAGTATCATGCAATGGACAGTACACAGTATCAGATCGCATATTTAACATTGTTTGCATTTTAATAGTGGAAACAGAATGTCATTTACATTCTCACATGTCGGTCAATTTTTCTTTTTTCAATTTATTTATAAGGTTGCTCTGTAGGGACATTCTCACATGTAAGGCAATGTTTCCTTTTTCTGTTTATTTATAAGTTTTCTCTGTAGGCTTGTTGATTGTCTTCCTTGTTGATTATGCAGCCATTTGATCCGGTGTATATTGAGATTCTACAGCTTTTTGGCGATTCTGAGCAATCTGCTTTCTCTATACACAATCTTCTTCAAGCTGGTAGGTCTTGTGGCCTAGCTGCTGGTGCATGGGTGGGTCCATATGCCATGTGTCGCTCATGGGAAGCTCTTGCCCATGCTGAGATGGAAAAGACCAACCTTCTAGAAGGTTACCGGTCCTTGCCCATGGCTGTGTACATTGTTTCGGGTGATGAAGATGGGGAACGAGGTGGAGCTCCTGTCGTTTATATTGAACGTGCTGCTAAATTATGTTGTGAGTTTTGCAAGGGTGAAGATACTTGGGCACCGATTCTCCTACTGGTTCCTCTAGTTCTTGGGCTCGACAAAATCAACCCTAGGTATGCTAATGTTCTAATATGATCCTTTTCCCCTTCCATTAAAAAAAATTACTTTTCCCTTTTTTTCACCTTTAGGATCTATCCCTTGGAGTTCCAGAACTGTTCGATAGTTCTGAAAACTCTCTCTCTCTCTCTCTCTCTCTCTCTCTCTCTCTCTCTCTCTCTCTCTCTCCAAAAGAAAGTTCCACCAATTTCTAACTTTTCCAACAAGTGACATTGGTAAAACTTGGAACAATTGATCATTATTCCATTTCTTGGCAATTTGAACAAGATAAACTCATTGACTCACCATAATAATATCCTCAATTTGCTGGGAGGAGTGTCATCGAGGTTGAGAATGGGAAGATCAATACCAACTGACATGATATTTTTGGCATACGGATATGGGCCTTTTCTCACCTTTTGCCTGAAACATGTATGCTTGGGGTGAACAATTATCATCTCCTTCATCATCTTCTGTTTTAGGCCGCCTGTGCTTGAAATAAGAGGCGGGAAGCTTATGAGTTTGGCTGCAGCACAAATCTTTTCTTGGCGGTAATCTTCTAGTGCCTTTAGGTGAGCATCATGAGTGTGTGTCTATTAATACCTGTATTTAGGCGAGAACTAGTTCTCATCGTGCTTCCGTGAGAACTATTCGTGGGCCCACCTAGCAACCCATCCAAACCGTGCACAAATAGGGACCCCTTTGATAGTCACCGATCCCGAGGTTTGGCACCCATCCGAATGGACTGGACCGTTGGATTGAGGGGTGAATTTTTTTCTAATATGAAGCCATTAAACTTGTGGGCCATGGATGAAGGGGTTAGGGGCATGAGATTGGGGTCAAAGTTGATATGTGGGGTGGTCTCACGTAGATCTTTCCATCCCCTGTTCCCATCCCTAGATGGGATTCACAGTTTGGCCTCACAGAATGTTCTCACGGTGACTCCGTGAGAATGGTTCTCAGTTCTCACTTGAACAAACCCGAATACACACAAAAAAAAAAAAAAAAAAAGAAGCAAAAGCACACCCACCCACAACTACCAAGCTTTTTTTTTTTTTTTTTGTCTGCCTTATCCTTTATCTTACCATCTAGAGTTATTGAAGCTTTGTCATGCCTGAAATGGAAGAGGACATGATGGAAGGGATGTGGGGAGTGCACACTATGGGGTTGCCAAAGGAAAGCACACCGTAGGGTGCAAATGGTATACACTTTAAAGTATAACCCAAGTGACGTAGAAAGATATAATATGAGGTTGATTGCGAAAGGATTTACCTAGCCTTAAGGTGTGACTTATCAAGAAACATTTGCATGATTTGCAAAGTTCAAGTTGATACGAGTTCTATTGCCCCTTGCTGCTATATATTCTTGGTCTTTACATCAATTGGATGTAAACGTTTTTCTCCTTCTTCCTTTTAAGGATGTGGGTACTTTGTGTTGTGCAAGTTGAAAATGTCCTGTATGGTCTCCAACAATCTCCCAATCTTTGTTTGGGATGTCTAATAGTGCCTTGCTTTGCAGGCGCAAAATTAAAGTATTTGTATAGTACAGATCATGCATTGTTGGTTAAGAGAATGTTGGCATTATGATTGTGATTCTTTATGTGGATGACATTGTTGTAACGGCTGATAATTCAAATGGGATTCAAAATTTGAAGAGTTTCTTGAGTAAGGAGTTTGGCATCAAATATAGGTCCACTTAGGTATTCTAGTCGTGAGTTTTCTAGGTCCGCAAGAGGAACTGTAATACCAAAGAAGATGTATTTTTGACTTTCAATGTAAGATGAAAATAGGAGAAAGTTCAGCTGATGCACCTATCAAGCAGAATCATCGGCTTTATATAGACAGCGGAGAATCACTAGTTGATTTACACATGTATTAGCAGTTGGTGGGAAAGCTGATTTACTTGACCACTATATGCTCATATATATCATATTTAGTTAGCATAGTGAGCCACAGAGCCAGTTTATGCATGCATCATGTAGTGGACACTGAAATGTTGTTCATTGAATTCTTCAGTCTCAAAAAGGGTCTCTTAAATGACGTATTTTTTATATTCTAATCGCGGGGGACATCATCAGGAATGCTGATTGAGCAAGCTCGAAGATAGACAAGAGGTTGACAACTAGGTACTGCACTCTTCTTAGTGGGAATCTAGTTAAATGGAGGGTAAATTATAACCAGTGGTGGCAACTGGCAAGGTCTGGTATGAGTTAGGTTTTAGAAGTTATTTGTTTCAAGGGGTTTTATGACTTATGTAATTTGGAATATTATATATATTTTCAGGAAACTTTGAGAAATTAATAAATAGAAGCAGTCGTCCAACCCTAGAGTTGTACGGCCATTATTCTCTTTCTTACTAGTTAGTTTTTCTCCTCTTTAGATTTTTTTCAGACTTGTTTGAGTAAACCCTAGATTTATACAAATCTAGACTTATAACTTTGTAACTGATCAATCTAAGTAGAAGACTGGCTTTTGAAGAAATCCAGTAGAGCCAATTGAAGAAAAATAGGAGATTTCAAGAGTTTTTAGGATTGCTGTTCCAAGCCAGAATTTAGGAGTTTTTAGGATTGATGTTCCAAGCCAGAAAGTTGACTGGTTTAAGAACTGTTCAATAGTTCTGAATTCTTCAATCTTTGCACTGTTTTCTCAATTGTTAACTACAGAAGGGAGAGTTAGGCATCTGGAATTCAGTAGAAGTATTTAATTTGATTTTTTTTTTTTGGGATTTCTGGCGCTTTCAAATCGAGCCAAGGTGCCGGCAGTTCTGGCAATAGTTCGACAGTTCTAATTTGATCAATTCTTGGGCTATTTTCTGCAATTATAAATTGTGGAAATGTGATTTAGCTTCTGGGAATAGTTCGAAAGTTTGATTTCATTAATTCTTGGGCTATTTCTGCAATTGATAATTGTGGAAATGTGATTCAGGTCTCTTGGATCAAACCAGAAGTGTTTATTTGATTTTTGAAGATGTTTTAAAGAAGTTTAGGGCTGATGTAAGCAAGCCAAAGCTGACATAACAAATTTATTGGAAACCCTAGTTGGGATTTGTCTAGGGGTGCTCATGGACGGACGGAGCCAGCCCAGCCCGCTTTGGGCCGGGCTTGGTCCTTGGGTTATAGTATTAGGGCTGGACTCAGTTTTTCAATTTAGGCCCATTAATATATGGGCTGCCAGGCTTGGATTCAGTTACAGAGAGCCTGAAGCCCGGCCCAGCCCGAATATAATAGTGGCAGCAGCAAAATAGTGGTCAAGAGATTCGAATTTCGAACACAAGACACCTGTCACACAAACGCATAACCAAACCAGCCAAGCCACCCTTGAGACAATATAAGCCATGCAGTTTTTAAATTATAAACCTAACACGGGCCGGGCTCAGCCTTCATGCTGTTCAGGCAGGCTGGGCCAGCAAGTTATGGCCCAATTCAGGCCTTCGCCGCGCTCGGGCCTACAGTTTAGAAGCCGGGCCGGGCCGGGCCTGGATGTTCCTCAGCCTGGCCCACAAACACCCCTAGATTTGTGGGAAGATTCATGTGAAAAAGGGCTGGTTTCATGTTAACTGTTTGGTGGCCGAGTGCCATTTGATTGCAAAATGAGTTGAGGAAATATTCTTTTTCTGTCTAGGTGTCGTGTACACATCTACATCTATTTATTCTCATTTGGGAGTGTGTATTTGAGGACTGTTTTCTTCTATAACATGGATAATTCTCTTTAAGGTGTGACATGGAGTCCAAGTAAGAGGGAGAAAGTTCTGTAACTTCTTCTCAACAATTGCCTAATATTGTATATCGAAATACTAGGATTACCCCAAGTCTTTTTTATGGTAATAACTATAAAACTGGGCATACTCTGCTAGAGTGGCTATCGGGGGATGGAGGGAGGGGATAAAAGACTTGGCTATATTGATGTTGTAAGTATTGAGGAACCTCAGAAAGGTATCTATAATATTTAGATTGGGTTTTTAAAATCATTTTTATAATGAATTGATCCTAAATTCAATGGAGGAAAGTATTGCAGATAGTTTCAAGTATTTTGATAGAGTCAATGAATTTTGGGATTCTATTAAGGCAGTCTATGCCCATAAAAGAAACAATGCTTGGATCCTAGAATCGAAAAAGGAAATCACTGAATTCAAACAAGGAGCTCTATCCAGCGCAAATTACTTTGCAAAATTTAGAGCCCTATGGCATACCTGGAGGATATCCGAGTCCTGAACCTTGTGCAAGAAAACAAGCTGAGCTAGTATATGATCAGCACATATTTTTTGAACTTTTGGATAGTGTAAACCCATAATACCAAAGCTATTTGTGCTTGAATAACAAGGCAAGATCCTATATTTCATATAAAAACAGTGTTTCCTCTTTTTCAAGGGGAGGGGAGCCGAAGAAAAGTTATGTGAGCCACAAATGATATTACCCCTACCCCCGATCAATCTGCACTTTCAAGTAGCAATACAACAGACCCTAGTGTGAATACAGGTAATGGTGGTGGTAGAGGTTGAGGCTGTGGACGTAATCATGGGGACGTACGGGTGGAAGATGTGCCGGAGTTAGGAGTGGTAAAATCTGACCTGACCTGACCCACATAACTCGATCCACAATATATTCAGGCCGGTCACTAGTCGAAGTGGACAACTTTGACCATACCTGACCCTTTTACGAACCCTAATCGGAGTGGACAGTTCGGTTTTGACCGCAACAAACTTTATGGAACTCATTATGGGAGGTACAGACGCCCTGATATGTGTTGGGATCTAGTTGGCAAAAATCATAATGCATTTGCATCACTAGCCAAGCTAGAAAAAAAACCATTGATTCGAGTGACAGAAAAATAGACAAAGATGAGCCACAAAACTGGAAAGATGAACTTTTGGTGCTTAGTCAAAAGCTTGTTGCTTTGGAAGGGGGAGCTCAAGCATGTATGGTTGGTATGGTTTCTTCCTCTCATATCACAGCTGCATTGGCCTTTTCCCTGTTTACTTTTATTTGGATTATTGATTTAGGTGCCACAGATAACATGACAGGTAAGTGCTCCCGATTTCAGTCCTATGCACTATCCACTCGTCGGTGTGTAAAAATTGTTGATGGTACTTTCACACAAACAGATGTTTGTCCCTTCTCATTGTGTTTTCCACGATTTAAGGACGGGACATATGATTGGCGGTGGCCATGAGAACAATGGTCTTTATATTCTGAAGAAGAGGAGTCATGGGATTCGCAGTCTCCAGTGGATGAAGATAATGTCTTGCTATGGCATCGATGCCTCGAACATGAACCAATTCAAAGTCTTAGGAGCTACTTGTTTTTAGATATCAAAAACAATGTTCAGAATTTTGATTGTGACACTTGTTAGTTTGCTACGAGTCTTAGAAATGTTTATCCAGTTAATATTAATAAAGAGTACTTGTCCTTTTGATTTTTTACATTATGGAAAATACACATGAAAATATTTCAATTCTATTTCTCTAGCAGTGGAATTGAGTCCTAGACTTAGTGGCACACCATAGCAGAATGGAGTTGTTGTGCGTAAGAACTAGTTTTACTAGCAGTTACAAGAGCTCTGCTGATCAAAATGAATGTTCTGAAATCATTCTGGTTAGATTTGGGTAGTGGTGGTGGCCTTAATAAACCGCATGCCACCAAATTTATTCGGAGGAAAAAATCTAGTCGAAGTCCCGTGTCCAAGTGCTACACTCTTTCCAATTCCACTAAAAGTGTTTGGGTATAGATGCTTCGTCCACAGTTCGTCCACAGTGCAAAGCAACAACAAGGCAAAACTAGACCAAAGACTACAAAGTGCATATTTTTATAGTATCCAAGCTCTCTCATAAAGTATACAAGTGTAATCTTTTTGGGAAAAAAAAAAAAAAATAGCAGAGCATACGATGGATGTAACATTTGATGAAGATATTCCATATTACTTGCCAGAAAGTAAAGAACTTATACATGAAGAGAGTAAGGGGGTGTCTTTGTCTCTTATTCAATCCGTGCCTCTGTCGTCATATCAAAGCCTTGCAAATAATGGTAGCAATCAAGAATCCTAGACTCTCGAGAAGAACAAGATGATGGAAGCTCCACAGAAAAACCAATGCAAGTATAATCCAGAAGAAAAGAGAAGATTATACCACTGTTTTCACCCGAGCCTTCATCAACTTGAAGTCTTCAACTCAGACCCTCCATCTTAGTCAAATTTGGATTTTTTTTCAGTCAGGTAATTCTTTTGTTTTGGATCTTGATCTTCCCAATGCACTTTGTAAAAGTACACGGTCATGTGTTACATGCCACCCTTGTAAATATCTGTTACCGACTGTTCATACTTCTCCCTAAGTTAACTTAGGAATGTATACCTACACCTTTATTTGAGGCACTGTCTCATCCCAAGTAGAAGAAGGCTATGATTGAAGAAAGGCAGGCTCGAGGAAATTGACATGTAGGTATTGATAACTCTACTGGGAGGGAAATGTTCTGTAGGACATAAGTGGGTGTTCAAAATGAAGCATAATCCAGATGACTCAATTCAAAGATTCAAAGAAAGGCTTGTTGCAAAAGGATTTACACAAACTTATGGGATTGCCTATTTTGGGACTTTTCCTCCGGTCACTATGATAGACTCTAGTAGAGTGATATTGTTATTGGCAGTGAATCTTTCTTCGCCATTGTATCAATGGATGCGAAGAATGAGTTTCTTCACAGATTATAGGAAGAAGTGTATATGGATCCACTAGTAGGCTTCCTTGTAAAAAGTTAGGAAGGTAATGTATGTTGATGCAAGAAGTCTTTGTATGGACTAAGATTGGGGAGGACTCAAGTACATTCATGTGGGGGTGGTCGCACCCGTTGGATCTCGGTCCGCTTCTAAAACCACAATGAAAATTTTGGATCTGCTTCGATAATTCACATAAAAATCCTGCATTTGCCCCCAAAACCCACATGAAAATCTTGAGTTTGTTCCCAAAATCCAATTGCCTGTTTGGGTCCGCACCATAGTTGTCAAGTTCGTTTTGGATGCCGTTTCGGCTTGGCTCCAAAATGAAACATTTTGGTTGATTCAGACATTTCGCTTTCCAATTCGGAAATTCATTTCGTTATATATATATATATATATATATATATTAAAAACATATAGAAAATTTCATTCTACTAAGTCAGACCCAAACTTGGCATTTTTCAAATTGGATCCAGTTGGGAAGCAAGCTTGCCAAGGCCCATTTACACTCCAGCATATCAATAAGCCAACTCTCAGGGATGCTTTCTTCCAACTAATAAATGGCCCAGACTGTATAATTCCAAGAAAAATATGTATCTGACATATAATCATCTGTGCTATTAGTCCATTTACTATACTTTTTATTTATTTATTCATTTTTATATCATCCTTTTACAATACTTTTTTTTTTTTTTTTTTGATATCATCCTTTTACAATACTTCAAACATTCACCTCATGTAGAAAAACCAGGTTGTGTTACTTGATACGGTCCAGTAGTACTTTGGGTCATAATGGGATCATATTTTGGGATCCAGAGATCATCCTTTATGCTTTTAACAATCATTTGACCCATCAGATGAAAAATATAACATAAGGTCACGTTATTGTAAATGGATTGTATCAAATTTGACTTCATCAGAGGAAAAATGACATCAAATTTGGAATGAAAATTGGGCCCCTGCATATGCTGGGCAGGGCACATTATTATAAATGGATTGAATTAAACCCTAACATGGTGATTAACATAATCTTTAATTGAATGATGATATATGTAAGTGGGCCTCATGTTCTCTTAGCCAGCAAAAGAAAAAAAGAAAAAAGAAAGTAGACCACATGTTCTGGTACTCATCGGAACCATTGCTTAAAAAGTAAGCATCTCAACACCTTTATAAAAAGCTCCTCCCAAAGTCGAAACCCATTTCGAAAAACCCAGATGAAGGAAATGAAAAGAAACGCAGAAGAAATGGAAAGAGGGAGAGATCGGCATCCCTGGTTCCCCGATGGCTTTTCTGCAAAGAAATCCGATGATGGCAACAGTGACAGTCCTCTGCAACAAAGGAGGCGCACCCAAGGCGAGGGAGGAAGCATCCAACAGTGAACGATCTCAAGAAATTGCAAGGTAAATAGGGCAATGGAGGATTTTGTGGCTGATATCTGCATATTAGAGTCCAATTTATAGATTGATTGGGAATTCTGAAGCTGCATGCCATTGAAGAAGATGAAATGAGGTGTCCGCTGTTATGGCTCTCCTGGATGCTAGACGAGACGAGGTATTTCGAATAGTTTCATTTATATCTCCCAATCAACTTGTCTGAATTCCCAAATCAAGGCTGGAATTTTAACAGCCATCTTGGATTCGTCCGAATCAAGAGTTTCAGATATTGTTCGCCCGAAATTAGGGCTTTTGAAACGAAACCCTGTTATTCGGGCAAATTTAAACGAATTTTGAACCGAACATCTTCAAACGAGATGTTTGGTTCGTTTTTTGCTATGAAATGAGATAAATCGGACATTTCGTCTAAAACGAACCAAACTTGACAACTATTGTCAATCCTGGGCCCGCCAATGGGCTAAGGCTGTCACCTCTGGCATGATTTGATAGATTCATTAAAGCAGAATCAAATTAAATTTAGGAGATGCCATGTTGGTCATACTGAGTTTTGTCAAAAAGAAAAATACGAGTGGCAATACTCATTTTGTATTTTGATGATATCACAGGGACAAGAATGGAAGTTGATAGGATAGATCTAGCGAAGTGCAACCTATATGAGGATTTAACTAAAGATACTTCAAAATAGAGAAATAGAATTCATGTAGCTGACTCCAATATAGTTCGGACAAGGCTTTTGACGATTATAGTGATCTATGTTGATGATATTGTAGTCATTGACAATGACTGATGACACTGACAAAATTGATAAACTAAAAGTCTACTTGAGAACTGAATTTGAAATCAAGGACCTTGGAGCATTGAAATAAATTCTTGGAATTGAGGTTGCCGATCCAAAAACGGTATTTTCATCTTGCAATATGAGTATATGTTCGATCTTCCTGAAGAAACATGAAAATTCGGGGCCAATCACTTGACCGCCTCCCCGCCCTGCCCAATTGAGAACCATGGGTTGCACTCTCACAATGGATAATTAATTCTTGACCAAAAATCATTCCAGAGGCTAGTGGGAAAGCTGATCTACCTGACCACCACTAGGCGAGACATCTGCAACGTTGTATGCTTAGCTAGTTTATGCATGCTCCCGAAACCGATCATTTGGCTGTAGTTTGCATGATTCTCAAGTACTTAAAAAGGGTCACCAGAAGAAGGTATCTTAAATCACATGGGCACATGAGAGCAAAAGCGTATACTGATGCTGATTGAGCTCGGTCCAAAACAGTTAGAAGATCTGCTACAGGTTATTATACTATGGCTA
Source organism: Camphora micrantha (assembly GCA_003546025.1). NCBI lineage: Eukaryota > Viridiplantae > Streptophyta > Magnoliopsida > Laurales > Lauraceae > Camphora > Camphora micrantha. The sequence goes on from QPKB01000001.1 coordinate 57,809,627, forward strand.
GTGTAAATTTTGTTTCTTGGAAAAGTAAGAAACGAGTGATTATTGCAAAATCAAGTGCCAAAGATGAGTATCGGGCCATGGCCCATAGATGTTGTGAGTTGTCATGGCTAAGGATATTATTTAGAGGAACTGGGTTTCAAACATGGTGGACTCATGATTCTGCATCGTGACAGTGATTCAGCAGTCAAACTAACTATGAATCTAGTATATAACGAGGGAACAGAGCATGTGGAGGTGGAGTGGCAGTTTATTAAGGAAAAAGCTGGAGGAAAAGATATGTACAAGCATATACAAGTAAAGTTGATGAAATTGCAGACTTAACAAAAGCAGTTAGCAGGAAGCAGTTAAATGTTGTTTTGACCAAGCTAGGCACAGTGAATATATATATACACCATCTTGACAGGAGTGTTATGAGTTAAGTAGTAAAACTTTATTGTTTCGAGGGGCTTATGTAATTGACCATTGCTCTCTTTCTTCCTAGTTCTCTATCCTTCTTCTCTTTTCTTCTCTTCTAGTTTTTTTTTTTTTTTTTTTCAAACTTTTTTGAATAAAACTAGAAATTTATACAAATCTATAGTTCTAACCAGTTCTAGCACTGTCAATGGTACTCTGTGTTGTGGGCTTTTATGGTTGCGAACCTTGCTATTAGAATAGGAATGATGATGAAGCTTCACATGAAGTTATATAGTGACAGTTTGATGGCAATCTAATAAGCTGCCAATTATTAAATTTTCCACATTTTACAGTCTGAACACCAAGGGCCTGCTTGATTTAGAGCATTTCTGAGGGGAATTCCCGATAGAAATGCAGTGACTATCCTTGGGAATTCTGAATTCCCTGTTTGATTGGGTTTGAATGGTGAAAATTCGTTGAGTTGGCCGTGTGAAAAGCCACTTTTGGCCAGAAAAAATTTCAAAATTCTGGATTTCAGAATGCTACTTCTGCCAAGGGCCTGCTTGATTAGAGCATTTCTGAGGGGAATTCCCGATAGAAATGCAGCGACTATCCTTGGGAATTCTGAATTTCCTGTTTGATTGGGTTTGAATGGTGAAAATTCGTTGAGTTGGCCATGTGAAAAGCCACTTTTGGCCAGAGAAAGTTTAAAAATTCTGGGTTTCAGAATGCTACTTCTGCCTTGAGCATTTTCGAATTCTACTTAGGGGACAACATTTGTAATTCTCCAAATGCTCTAGACAAGATATCCCCACATGCTTGCAACCATACATGCCCTATGCTTGAGATCTTTGTAGCTGGTGGGATTGCTGCATTTATACCTGTAATTCTTATGCGGTTTAATGTCCTTAATTTCATTGAATTACTTTCTTCAACAGGTATATCCCACAGCTATGGGCAACATTCACCTTTCCTCAAAGCCTTGGCATCATGGGTGGAAAACCAGGGGCCTCTACTTATATTGTTGGTGTTCAAGATGAGAATGCATTCTATCTAGATCCTCATGAAGTTCAACAGGTATAATGATATAGAATGATTGTTCTGTTTTATTCATCATGCATGTCAGAAAATAGATTCCAGGAAAACATTCACTAGCGCACTGCGCATCCAGACCATCTCAGAGACAGGACCCATATTTCATGTGCTATGCATGACACATGGTCTGGATGCGCGGTGCACTGGTGAATTTTTCCATACTATAAGCGTTGGGAAATGGACATTCAATTAATTAAGGGCACATAAAGTACTTATTCCTAATCATGATATGAATAACTCCAACAACAATGTCACAATTGTTCTTTTGGAGGAGAAATGACGTGGAAAGGATTTGTTTTTGTGTGTGACTATAATTTATGACGTAAATACATGAAATTAGTCTATTTGGGATGGAGAAATAACTTCTCTCTCGTTGGTACTATGATTTAAACCCGCGACCTCAAGGTTGCAATAGTGAGCGCCTTCCATTATGACAGTCTCTTAATTTTTTTAATATTAAATGCGTGCATATTTATGTTATATGACATAATATGCTCGGAAGCGATGCTTTAGCTTTCTACTATATTTGAATTTTTTTTTTCCTCGCACACACACACACACACACACACACACACACCACCCCCCCCCCCCCCCAACCTTCCTCTTCCTTTGTGTTGCATTATTATTTTTGTAACAAAATGCTGAAATGGCTGTAATTGCAGAATGTTTTATTTGAGGTCCAAACTAGAATGGACGAAATCACCAACTATATAATTTAATTGCTGACCTTGTCTTGATGGTTTAAACCTTTGGTTTATAACATTAGGTCATAGGTTCGAGGTGTGGCACCAACAACAGAGTAATGTAGAAACTGTAGGCATGTATGTTTTTAGTTTTTTTTAGTAGATTGACGCAGTCCCAATTAGGGATTGGATTGTCATATTGATTCCCAAAAGCCAATTTAAAATACTCCTAGAAACTTAGAAGTAAAGGAATTAAAAATAAATTATGAACACATGCCTTTAGTGGATGCTGAATAATGCTCAGTACAGTGGAGAAGTATTTGATCCAAGGAGGGAAAACAATAAACTCACTTTAGTTTTTTTACGTTTTTTGGATGATCTTGACTTTCTGTTATTCCATTTAACTGTTGGAATTTGATTCTACCTGATTCGGTCAAATCCATAGATTGATTGATGCCATTGTAATGAACTTAATATATACATAGCTTTTTTCTGTTTGGTCAAGTGCCTCTACATCCGATTGCATATGCATTGTCTTTCCATCAGGATCTGTGTTGCTTTGTGCTTGCTATGAACACAAGTTCCTTCCCTAGAAATCAGAACTTGCATTTTCTATTAATTAATAGCAGCCCAGGGTTGTGAGGATTGGTCTTCTCTTGGCTCTTAATACCAATTGGATGCGGTTGAAAGGGTCATAGATGTAGAAGAGACAATATGTGGATGCTTCATTGGTTCATCCCACCATTTTCCCACTGGAATCTGCCTTTCTCTCATCAATCTAGATTTGCAGTAGCAAGTTTCCAATCTTAGCTTAAGAGCAGTGTATTGTTCAAGTCTATTGGATAATATTTTGAAGGTGGTTGTTTTTGTATCAGGTTGTTGATATAAAAAGGGATGACCTGGAAGCAGACACTTCATCCTATCATTGCAGGTGTGCTGCAAACTCCTATTTCAATTTTGTTCCACAATGGTTAGAGATGAGTGTCTAGGATTGGTAGAGGCTTGCAAATATCATGTCAACTTTTCTCATGCCGCCTTGTAATGACAAGTGCATGGGGGCACATCCAAGCCTTGCATCAATTATGTTGACAACAAATCATTGGTTTGAAGATAATAATCCATGCTCTATGTAAATGTGGTCTGTCTGATGGATTGGACCAGCCTATTTTCGGCCAGCTGATTTACATGGCAGGGCAGGCCATAATGCAGAACTTGCATGGGGCACTTGGAGTTGGGTGTCTGCTTGGAAAGTGTGGTGTGATCTGAGCAAAACCCTGAAGTTGTGTATTTTACCCATTTATATTATTGACTTTCTCAAAGGGGACATGGATGATGCAATTGGATTGTTGGAATGATCTGCCCATAATGCAGGTACCTTCAAGTAACACAATCACTCAAAGGTTCTACCCAAAGGGAAGAAATCTTATTAATTTGTTGTTACTTGAAGGTGCCTGCATTTAGGCGGATCCTTCCACCAATTAGGCTGTCAATGGATGGAAGTTGTAAGGATAGATATGAAGAAGTGCAACATAACCGAAAATTTGGCCTAGGATTGACTGGATTAGCAAAACAGAATTCATATTGCTTACTCTTTACGTAGTAGGGATAAGGCTTTGATGACTACGATGATGATGATATTGTTACCATTCTCACCTCTTTTTTTTTTCTCTACACAATGTGTTTTAGTGTTGTTCGAGGTGTGGCACTTGATGCTGTCGATCCATCCTTGGCAATTGGATTTTATTGCCGCAACAGAGGTTGGTTGGCTGTTCACCTTCCCCTTATGTTTCTTCATTCATGATTGTTATCTTGATTTTCTTCCAGGATTAAGAGGAGAGCCTGTGTTTGACTTGATTTGATTTAATTTTTTCAGATGATTTTGAAGATTTCTGCACGCAAGCTTCTAAGCTTGCTGAGCAGTCAAATGGGGCACCATTGTTCACTATAGCTCAGTCCCCCTGTCTCCCAAAACATGCCCATCAACACAATGATGCCATGTCCTTTGATCACCAGCATGGTCATTCTATAGATGAAGATGTGGAGAGCAATTTCGAAGCCCGAAAAGATGAGGATGATTGGCAGATCCTGTAAAGCATTTAGAAGGATCCAATTTCAACTTATTTGACACGTGGATTGGCAGATTTCTCTCGTCACATAGTGAAGAAAAGGTGTTTTGGGTGTCTGCAGAATCCCATATATGTCCAACTGCATCAGTACCACTCCTCTCATTCCTTGTGATTAATTATTTATTGGAGAAGTGCTTTCTGCACATTCTTTAAGTAGAAGATCTAGTTATCTGTTCATTTTCCAGGCTTTGGAGAGAATTTATTTTATTTGGATAGCAAGTGGTGGATTAATGTACAATTAACATACTACGTAAGATGAAAACTCTCACTTCCTGTATATTATCATTTGCTCATCAATATTATTTTTATTTTAGACTCATGGATGATTCCATTTTTGTCTGTTCATTTCATTCGGCTTAGATGGAAGTGACTATTGGTCAATTGAATCCACAGCCCGGCTCCATTGTATTCGGTTGGATCAGTAGGTTCCACCAATGTATCTGGGAACAGTGGATATTTTACTTAGTTATGGATGGAATGGAAGGAGGAAGGATTCAATCAGTCAGGGGTTTTCATGTCACCGATCGAATGAATTGAGTGGTCTGGATCATACAGACTGTTCAGCTAGATGTTTCATCATGCTAATGTTCCTCCATTAGTAACAGGATCCATGATACAGTTTGGATGGTCCTAAATCTTCAGACCAATCTTCTTTACATACCTTCATTTGAGAAGTGTACAGTTGTTACTTCAGATACAGCCAACTATGGAGAGACATCTTCATGTAAATGCCCTTGAGTTTCATTCATAACTCATCCGCTTAGGACACTTCTGTGATGTTGTACAACACCTGATCCTCCCAATAGACAAGCAAATCATAATAATGGCCTTCAAAACCAAATCCTCCCAATCATCATCATCTGATATGTCTTTTGGTTTTCTTGATTACCCCTTCGGCTTTATGTAAACATTGTTGAACCTAAAACTTGACGCTCGAAACTTTTGCCAACATAAGGAGTGTTTTTTGATTCACTTAGAAATCAAAATGGGCCTGTCCGCCTGGGCCCTGCACGTGCCGGTCAATGTGCTATGGCCTGGCCCGGCATGGTGACCAGCCTGTAGTGTTACAAAATTCGGTTCGTTTCACCCATATTTTTTGAATAATTTCAGTTTGGTCCTTCTGCCGAAACGAACACCCTCTGATGAGTACTCGTCCAATAATTCGGATCAATTCATCTGAATTTAGGCATTTTGTTCTGATTTGAAGGAATTCGGCATAATTGGCTGAAATTCGACAATTCGGGCGACTTTGAAAGATTGCCTTTAAACTAGGAAAAAAATGAAAACAAACACTATCCTTTTTCTTTAATGTTCTCATATTTTTTAAGACCCCCCCTTTTAAATATTCTCTTACTTTCAAGACCCTTTCATTTGTTGTTTGCTTGGATTTTCACAAGCCTGCGTGGTTTTAGATGGGCCGTGCCATGCCCAGTTTGCATCCCTAGTCCATGTTACTATTGGCCGTACAGTCCGTCCGATGGAATTTTAGAAGTTATGGCTACTTTGGCCTGTCATAGACCTAGTTCTATCCAAATTTGCCAGATGTCAAGTGGGATGGTGAGGATTCAGAATATGCATGATCTATGACACACTTTTGGAAGAATCACAATGAATTTGATCTAGTGGGCCATCGGCATGTGAAGGCCTAAAATAAGAGGGTTATGAGTCCTGAAAACTAACAGGAAAACTGTAAACATACTGACAGTAAAGACCTACATATGAACCACCTAAGATATATACAATCTATTTTATTTCTGAGCTCGAGGAGGGTGTTACTGTACATGACTGTCAGCTTCATCCTGGCCTGTGATTTCCTGCCCATTTTCTTCACTGAGGAACCATAGTGTATCCTTTGGTTTTTCTTCTTTCCTGCAAAATAGCGTAAAGGTGGAGAGGTAGATGAGCTCTAAAGATGGTGATAGTAGGGAATAATAAGTGGGGGAAGTTAATCTCGAGGAGTAGCTCAGTTAGCCTAAGACCACAGTTTGCACATGGAGGTTAAGGGTTTGAAATTGCACTACCACACTGAGGCCATATGGGATTTACCCGACTTTCCTTGGGCCCGTAGGGATTATTCTGGCTTAAAGGGCCAGGACACCCACCGTTACAATAATAAAAAAAATGGTGGGGAAGTTCATATGCCGCTCTATTAGTATGGAGAGAGCAAAATGTTAGATGTCCATTGAGGGAAGTGATTTAACAGTTTCTGAATCTGCTGCCAATTCGAAATGATTTTCCAAGAAGCTGTGCCTCGTTGTGCTAATGTATCCATGATGAATGAATTATATCCTTCTATATGGATATGACTGAACCCATTTGCAACTGCATGCTACAGACCCACATTGAGAGCATAGAGCAATGCCTCTAGTGGCGAGTTTGCTTGAATTAGCCCTGCAGTTAGAGGTTTGTAGTCGCTTGGGTTGGTCCCTATGCAACCCTTGCCTGGTCCTTAATCCATTCATCTATCTATTTTAGAAATAGTCTCTCCATGTTTGTTTACATGTGGTAAAGTAATCCTCTCCCTACCCACACTTTGAGTTGTGCTTCTTCCATCACTAATTGGTTTTGGAAGAAATGGTAGCTCAGTGGGTGGTACCTCTAATCCTATTTGGTTAATAAAATGAGTGGGAAAGCGACCTCGCCAATCGCCACACACTTCCTGCATACTTTCCTGGCCGTCACAAAATTTTACCTTACAAAACAGCCGTAATGTGCGGCAAAATAAAAAAAAAAAGTAACAACTTTTATCATTCTCTCTCACTTCACCTCATACAAAACAAAAAAAATATAAAGAAATAAAAAAAAATAAAATAAAATAGACATTACTTCATCACAAACTTCATCTCACCTTTACCATTTATGTGATATTTACTTCATTACTGTACCAACAATGATCTCTCTCTCATTCATAGTGGTTTTTTACTTCGGGACTGCATACATCTTATATGCAGTGCTCGTAGGGCCCACTTGGATGTAAATCTCTAGATGGGAGAAGGGCAGATGGAAATGTCTCTTCACAGATAAGTAGAATCCAAAAAACTCAGCCCCACCATATTATCATAGCAGTTGATTTAACAGCATTAAAGTTTAACATCATCTTAACCTTAGATTTTTCTTGAGTTTCAATCCAACTGAGAGTGAAAGTTCAATGTGTGTAAATTGGGCCTGAAGCTGGATTATGGGACGGAAAATATTATCCAAGGGGCTGCATTGATGAAAGGCCTGCCAAAGTGGGCACTGCAGTGCTGGATTGCAGTTGCAGTTGCTCCTAGAACATTACTAGGAAAAAAAATCACAAAAAATCAAAATTTGAGTCTAAGATATAAAAGCAGCAGCCAACCATCCCTCACTACGAGTGAGCCATGGGACAAGTTCTGCATTTAGATTCAAATGGTAAATTGTGCATTTTTAAGTGATTGATGAGAAAGTTAAAATCGTTCGACCTAGTGATCTTATTCTTACACTTACCTAATTAGTGATGTGCATGGATTCCCTTCTTCCATATCATACCCCACCTTGATGATCCTTCCAATTGTCCAGATAAAGGTTATGCGTCCACCGCGTTTCTTGGCTACCCCATGGGGAGATCCTAAAGTTTGGAAAATGGAAGGTTTGTGGTCATACAAGCAGATCATAAAAAATCACAAAAATCATATCAGAGTGTTAACTGGGAGAAAAATAGCATCCAGCCAACACCACACATTTTATAAATTATAGTTACAATGAATGATGCTGAGTGATTGAAATATTCAACACGAACATGATCTTGTTCTGCAACCTAACAAAAGAACACCTAATCCCCCTAATTTTAGGATCGATATCAAATGGGGTCTACATTTTGTCCCTTTTTTTTGTGCTTTTGCCATTATTTACATCAGGAATGCATGGTTATCATTTAAGTAACATGATAGGGCAGGTAAATGGTTAATTAATGCAGGGCAATGAATGCAGCAAAACACTGCAGAGCCAAGTGTTTCCTTTCTCCTTTTTTTTTAGCTCTCTAAATGCAAAGCCAAGTTAATAAGAACAAAATATAGAGAGAACCGGATGTTACAGGAGAAAGGAAATGATTAAAACCCTGCCAGTGTATTTCTACATCCAGGATAAATTAAAAGATTAAATCCCTGCTGTTCAAATTCTACGTCCTGCGATCACTTTCAAATTCAGGGATAATGTTGATTACCTGAACAGCATGATAGTGGGAGCTACTGCTACGGTTTAAGACCTCTGCCCATTCTGGGAGAGTAAATTACTATACAAATTACCAAAATCTTGTCAAGACAACATGTTGACTCTTGAATCCAGCTGCATTTAAATCACACTGGTTGTGCAACTCCTTTTGCCTCTGCGGCAGCTGTGGCAGCAGCAGCAGTGGCGGCTGCAGCAGCTGATGCAGCGGAAGCAGACGGAGGCGCTGATGGTGGCACTGGAATAGCTGGTGTCTGTGATGCAACTGTTTGCTGCTGTTCCTGCTGCTGCTGTTGTGAGTTAACTTGGGCAAGAAGGCTCTTGATCTGACTACCTGAAAGTGTCTCATGCTCGAGCAGCGCATTTGCCAGAGCATGAAGCTCTTTGCTGTGGGTCGTCAGAATAGTTTTTGCATTGTTGTAGGCACTCTCCAAGAACCTCCTCACCTCCTTCTCAATGAGCAGCCTAGTTTCAGTGCTCATGCTCTTCCCATTGTCATCGTAGTTGTGAGAAACGAGCCCAACCAGTTCACTCATCCCATACTTTGTAACCATTCGTCTTGCCAGAGATGTTGCCTGTTTGAGATCAGAAGATGCACCAGATGTGACCTCATTTTCTCCAAAAATTAGCTCCTCCGCGACTCGCCCACCCAAGCAAACATCCAGCTTAGCAAGCATCTGCTTGCGTGATACACTTGTCTCATCCTTGTCTGGTAGCTGAGCAACCATGCCAAGAGACATACCCCGCGGGACAATAGTTGCCTTGTGAACTGGAAGAGCGCCATCTGTGTGGATGGCTACAAGTGCATGGCCACCCTCATGAAATGCTGTCAGCCTTCGCGATTCTTCAGAAATCACGGCTGATTTCCTCTCGCTTCCCATCATAATCTTGTCCTTGGCATATTCCAAGTCTATCATGCTCACTGCTTTGGCTCCATCCATTGCTGCCTTTAGGGCAGCAATGTTCACCAAATTTGCAAGATCAGCACCAGAAAACCCAGGTGTACCTCTAGCAATGATCATAAGATCTACATCATCTGCCTTCAAAACCTGTGCAGAAAAAAGCATTGGCCCTAATGAACATGCATAATGTAATCCAAACTGCTGCTATGATGGGCTGCACTATGAATAGGCAATGCGATAAAATAATCTCAACATCATCTTTGAAGCCATGTTCTCCCTAACTAAACCATTATGGGGGCAAAAAGGTCTACAAACACCCAAATATCCAAAGGACTCAAATTGAAAAATCCACTGTGTATTTGTATACCATCATGGCCATTTATTTGTTCTTACTGCACGGACCTGAATAAAAATCAGGTAAAGGTTTGGATCCATGGTTTTCATACCTGAGGACTGAATACCCAAAGCCATGACCATATTATATTTGCATATATGCATTTTAAGTATATTACTTAGTCTACAAGTATAATACATTCGCATGTGAGTATTTTAGCGCATCGATTTCTATACCGACTCGGGCCCTTTATTCAGATCCAGGTCTGGGTTCACACATCTAAGTTAAGCTATAGTATGAGTACAGGTCCTATAACCTGGACCCAGGATCCAGGTATGGGTCCCTCATTGATAAAACTTGGTCCAACCATTTTCATCCCTATCCACAATTCAACATGTCACCCAACCTTTGGTATGCAAATAAAAGGTTAAAGAACAAATACAACAATGCTACAGGGTTGGATGGGTGAGGTCTTCCAATCTGAAGACCCGTTTGGGGATTCAATCAGCGGGGCCCATTAAATCAACAGTCAGGATTAGTGAACTATGGGCTCCAATTGAACAAAATAAGCACATGAGAATAGGATACTGCATTTTCCCATTTTGTTCAGCAGAGAAGGGATTGAAGAGATACCTTTGACATGTGAGATTCCATGATCTGCCTGCGTCCTTCAACATCTGGATTGGGAACAACAATGTGACGATCAAACCGGCCAGGCCGCACCAGAGCCTTATCCAATGATTCTGGAAAATTAGTTGCAGCGATCACAATAATTCCTTCATTTTGTTTAAAACCATCAAGCTCCACAAGCAGCTGATTCAGTGTCATCTTCATGTACTGCTGGTCTTTTGGGTTGCGACTACCACCAATTGCATCTATCTCGTCGATGAAGATTATACATGGAGAGCGTTTCTTGGCAGCTGCAAATAGATCTCTAACCCGCCTTGCTCCCACACCAACAAACATCTCCTCAAACTCGCTGCCACTGCATGAAAAGAAGGGCACTCCGGCCTCTCCTGCTATGGCTCTTGCCAACATAGTCTTTCCTGTTCCTGGAGGACCCACAAGCAAAACCCCTTTGGGAAGCTTGCCTCCCAAGCGGGTAAACCGCTGCAACGGAAAGAAGAAGTTAAAATAAGAAAATGCAACTTCTGGAATAATGGTGAAACCAATTTCCAGTTTACTACACTGTTAAGGCCAAACCAACCAAGCACAAGAAAATTCATCTTCCAACTCACTAGTCAGCACATTAAGGATGCGTTTGTGCAACAGGGTATTCCGCGGAAGCGGAGCGGAAACGCAACAGAGTTTCTGTGCAGATGTAGTATCTCACGTTCGACGCAAGTCATTTTTGGTGAAGAAAAGGGAGAAAAAGGTGCTGTTTTTCTCCACCAGCGAGAATTTAGAAATCCAAGGTAGAGGGTAAGAAGAATTATGGTGCCGCACCTGCACAAATGAGTCCTAATGCAGTGAAAAGAGAGATTGTAGAAGTTGACAAGTAAACTCGAGATGCCCCAAGAGCAAGGGAACCTTCTTTTCTAGAACTAAACTCTAGATGCCCCAAGATTTTGAGACCTCTGAATTAACCTCAAACTTAATATTAACAGAGTGCATGGTGAAAAGATCAAACGTCAATTGTAACCAGCATTTCCCACACCCGTATCCTAAGATTATGGGTGTACAGGAACAGCACTACCTCAGCCTTTTACTTGAACCATAGCCTGGGAGCCGTGTTACTGGCTGTACCCCTGGTCCCATACACACCCACCAGAACTGGCCACCACATTCGGCTCCCTGGTGCTCTGGGAGCTGAGTTACTGTTTTGTCTTTCCAGGCTTTCTGAGATTCCACTAAGCAATTTTCTAAGTACTGGAATTCCTCAAGGTTCAGTGATGCAAAATGGGATATAGATCAACCAGACTGCAACCTGAACTGTAATAGGTGTGAAAGATTTTGTAACCCCAAAAGAAGCAACCCTGACCCTTAACAGAGTGTTACTTGCAAATGGAAATTAACCCCAACGTTAATCAACAGAACTGCAATTATAGAGACAGTATCTAACCAAATGAAAATTCAAGTTCTACAGTTTAGTAATCAGCCACCCCAGTTTGATGGGAGATTAGATTATGCTAATACAAAATTAGGGTCTTCTGCCCTAAATGTAACATTGGTACATAAGCAATAGAAATCTTTTTGTTACCTCTCAAGACAATAAAAAAATAGGCACAGAAGGATTTCCCTGGAAATTTTTCATTAATGTGTATGCTTCAAATTATTAATACCAAAACCAATTTGTAAGAGAATACAGGTTGCAGCAAAACTAATGATTCAACTTTCAAGCACCAAAGTTTAACTATTATTACGCTTCTAAAGGCAAATGACACAATTCTCCAGGAAAATACTGACAAGAATTAAAGGAACATCTGAAGAGGACATCAGATTGCAGTCACTGTGACACAAAATAGTGAAATGCTAAATTATAGCAAACATAATAGTTTAAAATTACCTTAGGATCTCGAAGATAATGAACAATTTCCTCCAGCTCAGCTTTGGCCTCATCAACACCCTTTACATCATTAAATTTTGTGTTGGATTCCATACTGGGTTGCACCTCTTCATTTAGACCAAGCCCTGATCGAAATAATTACCAAAGAGAACATTCCATCCACTTTTAGATGTACCTCAGTCACATTTCTTGATGGTTAATTAGCTAAAAACCAAATATAAGTACCTCTACCGATTCCTCTGTCTTCAATGAGTGCTCCTACCCCTGATATTAGGAGGAATGCCAGTGCAATGCTCCTGAATGTACGCCATAGCTGGTCTTTGAAATGCCCACCTTCTGCCGTCACCATATGAATTGGAGCACTGGTGGTTCCAAGGATACCATCTTTAGTGGATGATCCTACATTCCTCAAAGCTGAAAGACCACTAATACTTTCTTCCTCTTTTGTTGCATTCGCAATGCCTGTAAGAAGTTATTGTTTATTATGTCATTCATAACAAGTATTAAAACAAAACCAAGCCTTCAAGCACTGCAAATGAAACGAAGGCAGCCCCTGTAAGCAGCTCTTTTCATTAAACATGACTCTAGCTTCAGGAAAATCTTCATCTGACTTGATATTCTAATAGATCCCTCAAAGAAGGATCCTCCGTGCAATTTCTTCACTTCACAAAAAGCTCTCAGAGTATTATCATGAAAGGCATGATAGGATTAAATAATCACAAGAATTCATAAATAGTGGCCCAGCTAGCATTTGCACCACAACCTTGACATACAACCATACAAGTGCACAAAAAGCAATACTCACACATCCTAATTTGAGTAGAAGGGAATTTACAAGAAATGGAACATTTTATTTTCACTGGTAACAAGAAAGGAAACAGATTGAGATAGTTTATAAAAAATTATTAGACTATTGAGGTAGAAAAATAACAATTAAAAAATTGTTTAGGTAGAAAAAGAAATGTGGCAATTCAGGAAAAGATAGATAATATTATTTTGATACAGACCTCTCTGCAATGTCTTTAGCAATGAGCTTTGATCCAGCCTATCAACTTTGACTAATGCTTTCACATATTCAGCAAGTGCTGATGGATTAGAATGAAGTAAGGGCTGACTTTCAAACAGCTTTATCACTCCTTCTGGATCATTTCGACGGTAAAGTTCTTTCAAAAGTGTGATATCATTTGTATCTGTGTCACGTACTCTACGAGAAAAACTACCAACATAAGTTGACTGGAATCTCTCTTGAAGTTTTGAAAGTCGAGCGCCTGCAAATAAAAGAACTTAGGGAAGAGTAAGAGATTTATCTGAATCGAGTGTAAAATGCTTTACTTTTCACATATTGCCCAAGATACTCAAAGCAGCAGATAAGCAACATCCAAAAAATAACCAGTTCCATAAAATGCACCCTCAGCTCAGAGATGGAACTCGGCATCTATATAATCAGTAAAGACCTTAGACTATTTTTATATCATTATAATTCAAATGGAGCTAATGTTAGAAATTAGAAATTGGAACCATGTCGCAAGGGTGTGGGTATTAAGTATAACAATGAGCACTGCACAAAAGGGGAAAAATACAAGTTGGGCAACCTGAGCGTCAGTATCACTGCAAATCATCAGCCAATTGGTCTGGATTTAAACTCGTGAGTCTGGATGTTAAGCATAAAAATGAGCACAATAAGGGGAAAAGGAAATTGGGCACCCTGAGCATGGGGATCATGCAACTGTAAACCGACTGACCTGATTTCAGCCACCACACGCAAGCATTGCAAGAAAGGGAAAAAGGGCGGGAGGGGTGGTTTGGCTACCCTGACCATGGGTATCAATGCAAATAGTCTTTAACCTTATCCTTTGCGTGGATGTTACTGAAAATTGAAAACCAATTGGTATTCATTTAATCATTTCTATAACTAGGCATCACCACCAATTCACTACAAATTGTAAACCAATTGGTCAGTATTTAAATCTCCTGCTCCTTCATGTGGGTATCACAGAAAATTGTACACCAGTTGGCCTGGATGTCAGTCGATGTCTTCTTTTCACATCAAGTAAGGAAGAAAACCAAACCGCTGCTTTGGCATTTTACTGATATCAATACATGGTTGTGGGGGAAAAAGACGAGCACTACAGCTCTGATTTCTAATGGCTCTGAGGACCAACTGACTTCACTGATTAGATAAGCTCTCCACATCTGATGTTCATCTGAAAGACACTTGGTTCAAGTCACAGTTTTCCAATAAGCCAGAGTAATATTGGACAACCAATGTCCACTGCTTGGATCGAGGAGGAAACCAACAAACTTGAGAGTCATCAACCAACTCCAAATGATAAACCATTCCGAACAATAGCATCTGATGACTTCCAAATTCCTATCACATATACAAGGACTTTTCAGTGAGGGGAGTATAAACATTGGAAAAAAAAAAGAGAACATATCATGGGCCAAGGTAGGTGTGATGGGCCAATGATGCAGCCCAGGGAAGAGGACCAAACCCGCAGCAGGGATTTGGCCAAATCCAGATGGATTCAACAACCAAGAACTCACGCTAACCAAAGCAATAGCAAATCAGAACTCAATTTCAATTCAATAATAAGATGTGTCGATCCCTAAAGGGGATTTACATATTTATAATAAAATTCCTACGATCTTTCCTATCTCATTAGGATTCTATTGCTAAACATAAAATTCCAATTTAAAGAAACCTACTAATTCTAAAATACTAAAGACTACTAAAATAGAATAACTTCCACAACACAGTCAGTCCTTCCCATTGGAAGTGTGGGCCATTCCAATGGGTTGGGTTTGATGGACCCGATAACTCATGGGTTGGGCCTATTGGACTTGGGCCTGGCTCGACTTGCACCAGTTCTCCCCGCCTTAGAAAAATTCGACTCCGGCGAGTGTATAGCTTGATAACGTTCATATAGGTCTGGGTTGATGCGCTGGAAATCAGTAGCAATGATCCATGATGCATTTGAGATGGGGCGATCCTTCCACTGAACAAGAAACTTCTGAAAACCTCTGTAGCGTGTAGACGCGAATTGATCAAGTACATCCACAATTTGATCAGACGGATGAGGAGTAGGCGGTAGAGATAAGATTTGCTCTTGAATTTCTTCATCTGTGTGACGCCCACAGTAGAGAGTCGAGTCTTTTACATTAAAAGTGGAACTGATGCCTAACTCTGCGGGCAGTTTCAGAACATATGCATTGGAACTTATCTTCTTCAAGATCTTAAAAGGACCCGCGTTGCGAGGGTGCAACTTTTTAATTTGCTTTGGGAGGAAGGCGCTCGGGACGGATTCTGACTATGATCATGTCACCTTCTGTAAAGTCAATAAAATGACGGCGTGCATCAGCATGCTGTTTGTATATGTCATTACTAGTGGCGATGTTTCGTCGAACCTCATCATATACGTGCAGCATATGACGGATAAAATCTTCTATGGGCAAAGGGAGTAAATCAGCAGGTAGACGTGGCGGTACTCCAGTCACAGCTTGAAATGGTGACATCCCAGTAGATCTGTTGACTGAATTACTGTAAGCAAATTCAGCCATGGGTAAAACAAGATCCCAAGATGTGATGTGATCGCGAACTAAACATCTCAATAATTTGCCCAAACTGCGATTTACCACTTCTGTTTGACTGTCGGTTTGTGGATGATAGGCACTGGAAAATTGTAACTTTGTCCTAGTGGCCAACCAGAGTGTCTTCCAAAAGTAGCTCATAAACTTTGTATCTCGATCGGACACAATTGTCTTAGGAATCCCATGAAGATGTACCACTTCTCGGAAGAATAACTGCGCGACTTTGGATGTGTCTGAAGAATTGGAACATGGTATGAAATGAGCCATCTTAGAAAACCGATCTCTAATACCAATCTCATGCAGCCTAGGGAAGAGGACCGAACCCGCAGCAGGGATTTGGCCGAATCCAGATGAATTCAACAACCAAGAACTCACGCACAGAAAAAACTAACCAAAGCAATAGCAAATCAGAACTCAATTTCAATTCAATAATAAGATGTGTTTATCCCTAAAGGGGATTTACATATTTATAATAAAATTCCTACGATCTTTCCTATCCCATTAGGATTCTATTGCTAAACATAAAATTTCAATTTAAAGAAACCTACTAATTCTAAAATACTAAAGACAACTAAAATAGGAAAACTTCCCACAACACAATCGGTCCTTCCCATTGGATGCATGGGCCGTTCCAATGGGTTGGGTTTGATTGACCCGATAACTCACGGGTTGCGCCCATTGGACTTGGGCCTAGCTCGACTTGCACCAACCAACCTGGAAAAGGTTGGGCCCTTAAAACATTTGGGCCCCTACGTCTGACAGGGTAAAACCCCAGGGATGTGCAAGCATTCGGATCCATAAGAAGTGTGCCATGAAAGATTTACTAATAAGTATACAGTGCACAAGTATGGATGCACCGCCATTTGGGCATACAAGGAAAAGACAAAATTCATTAAGTATAAGTGTTGGGTGCAGAGTAAACGGCTGATAATTAAACATTTGGGTGCACAAGCAAAAGGCTAACCCAGCAACATTAAGAGGTACTATAGAAGTGTTGGGTGCACAAGTAGAGATGTTCATGTACACCAGGTGGGTGCGCAACCAAACAATGATTTTTTAGCAGTCAGATGCATAAGCAAAGATGCTAAAAAAAAGCTGAATCTTTAAGCACAGGGGATTTGGGAGTACAAGAGACGATGCACCACCACATGTGCGCACAAACCTAAGCCAGTTCCTATAAATAGTAGTGTTTGGGGCACAGAATGAGCAGAAGCGCATGAGACTTCCCAAAAGTAGTAAAAAGGAAACTCAAGCAAACTCTGTCCACAGACCGCGTGAACTCTGTAGTCAGTTTCGGGAAATCCGAGATTGCAATTTTTGTGAGATTATCACAGGAACATCAGCAATTGATTTACCAACAATATTTTGTGCTAGTACCCACAATTGACAAATATAAATCAATAAACTTGTGTTTGCACAACTGTGTTTTCTTGTGACCCTGATTGTGAAAATGGAGTACAGGTGAAATCGAATGATTTTGACATGACCTGCTGAACACCTAAAAATTGGGAAACAAAACCCAAACAGCCTCCACAAAAAGAGCAATCAATCAGCAACTGATTCACACTTTCCACATTCGTAAGGCACATTATACAGATACTTGTTACAATCATTGTATGCTATAGCTATGGATAACAGCCAAATTTGCCCAGCGCCGCAATGCGACCATGACAAAACATAATCACTCATGGGAGGAGCGCAAAATTTCCAAGTGTAGAAGAATCTGGCTAGAGAAAGTAACCACACAGCTAAAGAATGACTTCACCAATAAGGGACTACATGGATCCAGGTCAAGTGCCAAACATGATAAAAACTACTTTTGAAGAGGATCAAGCCTTATACCAAAGAAAGAAAAAGAGGATCAATCCAAAGGAAGCCTAACTTATTTCAGAAACAGGAGTGCTACCTTAATTGCAAGTATGGCTGATCTAGTAAGCTAACAGTGCACGAGGCACTGCCTCTCTTTTTTGGCAGCCTAGAGGCTAGATTCCTTGTGTAACAACCCAACCACCACCTTAATCACTGAATTCATAACAGCCAAGTCCCATATATGAATATAATTGTGAATTAAAAAATAACATATGTGAATGTCACACTAGCAAAATGAATTCTACCAACTGCATGCTTCCTCAGATAAGAAACAAGCAGTTTATGTCCAGCCAACAAAAGCCAAAATACAAGCAGAAGTCTGGTGTTGCCCAATCTCAAAAAAAAAAAAAAAAAAAAGAAAAAAAAGGGACAAAATGGGGTACTGGATGATAAAGAATGGACAGAATAAGTAAGAAATGCCATACCAGTGCCTCATTTACAGACGACAATCATGAGATCAGCTATGCCTTATGGGACCGGTTAAGTCCAGAAACTCCTTTCCAATCAAAACCCTAATCTTGATGAAGTGAGTCACGATCTTTCCATTCAAAACCCACTGGCATTCTAAAGCCTACGTTTCCTAATGCATCAGGTACTAACATCCGACCAAACCATCACAAGACATCTGTGGTAGGACCTTAAAGAACACCAAACACCTCTGGTGGTTTAATATGCATTGGCTTATACCAAGAAGGGTGGAGGAACACTTGACTATTTGGAGACAAATGGATTTTTAAAGGAACAACGTTAAGTGATAAGGAATTTAAAGAGAAATAGCACAGCACCTACTTTGATTTGATTGGAATATCATTCACAATCACATAGCAAACAAAGAGAGAGCTAGAGAGAAAGAAATCAGCAGAGCCACCCATCAATTCAGCTTAATATAACAGACTGAAGAGACTGTAGTTGGGATATAGATTCTCAATTTTCACCAAACCAACCAACTCAAACGAATTACAGGTTTCCAGACATTTGTTTAAAAAAGATAAAGGGTGTCATGCTGTCATTGTTATGTACTTGAATAGCAAATGGCATGTCACTATATCAAACAGTCATCCAAAGTAGAATACCCTACAACATTACCCATACACAGCAACATATGAATTGACCACCTTTCACATTGCATTCTTGGGAAACCACAAGGTCCTCTATTTGAAATGGGAAGACCATGGATTCCAACCAAGTGAAGTCTTACAACAGGAACAAAAACAAACAAAAACCACAAGGAAAACAACCTCACAGTGGTTATCACATAGGAGATGAATTAACCAAAACATGAAAAAATCTTTTTTATTTTTTTAATGGTTGGAACATACATAAGCATTCAAAACAAATCAGCAAAACCTCATTCTCAAGAATCAGCAACATACCATTGCCATTCTTGACCTTGTAGAATGCAAGATGAGGTCTACCGCTTGATTCCACCAGACTCCGCAAGTCTAATCCCTGTCTTGCAACCTGTTTCCGGTCAAAACAATGCTCAAACTCACATTGCAACAAACGAAATCCCATCAACAGTCCCCCCCATTTCGTTTCATTTCGATTCCAAACGAAATCTCATCTCACCAACAGCAACAAGAAACGGATTCGAACAATCAGAATCATCCGTTTCACATACTCAGTTCAAAATCCAAGAATCCACAAGAGAAAGAAAAAAAGAAAAAGGACAAGGAAGGAAAGGTGGGGGAATAGGGTTTTCGAAAACCCTAGCTCCAAAACTGCTTGAGTTTCTGAGATGATGGGAGCTGTACTGACCTGCGTGAGAAGCCGCCTCCAAGCCATCTAATCGAATCTCTACGTGAAATCTCTCTCCCGCTGTCTTTCAGCCTCCAGGTCCTCGAGTGAGGAAGAAAGACGAAAAATACAAAAGGGAGAAAGGAAAACGGGGGTGTGACTGGCAAAAAATGGGGGCAGAAATATCAGTCATTCGATGAGTAGTGTATGAAATGTGATACGGATACGCAGATTGCACGCCGTCTCTGTTGGTCTGCGTATTTCAAATGGGAATGGGTGGCATACACTGCGGGACCAGCTGAAGAAAACGATCCTCCGTGATCCATGCGGGGTGGTTTACTTGGAGATTTACGTATGTAAATAATTTACATCTGTAAATTATATCTAAAATTGAATCTTTTGCACGCCTAAATTTATTAACGGTTTTACACACCTAATTATCATACTAAATTAATTCAAACCAAAAGGCTGATGGTTTCAAAACCACTCTTCTATTTCTTTTTTATTTCTTTTCTCCTCTTCTTTTTCTTCTTTTATATTTGCTCCGTAGGTTGCTGGAAATCCTACATGCTACTAATCTTTTCATCTTTGACTTTTCTCCACAACATAAGTCTTTATTGCTTGTTTATTGAGACCGACATTCCACATCGCCCAAGTAAAGGGTTTGATAGGATTTCTATAACTGTTAGGGCTTTCCGCCTATCAGCCTAAGCTTTTGGGTTGAGATATGATATGATATCTAATTTAGTATAAGAGCATGTACGTAAATACCACACTATATTCCCTTCACCCCTTTTAGCCTCTACACAAACATTTCGATTCAAACATTCTACCAGTCCCACTTCCCATTTTAAAAATCAATACTAAAAATCAATCCCTTTCAAAAATCAAACCAAGAGCAAAGAGCACACCACCTCCCATTACCATTTCAGCTTCTCTCTCTCTCTCCTCTCTCCTCTCTCCAATCCAGTCCAAACTAGGAGTGTAAAGGTTCGGTTAACTGTTTATTTTGGAAAAATTGTTAACTGAAACGTATTTTACGGTTTTGAATTTTTAAAAACCGTAACTGTAATCGATCATACTCTAAAAAATCATTAAAAACCGCACCGCAGTTAACCGTATACGATTTAATTACGGTTAACTGTCACTAAAAAAAATCTATTTTTGCCCTTTGACTCTACATGCAGAACAACACTATCATTTTTCACATATCAAATAAAACAACACTATCATTTTTCATGAAAATAAACATAACTAAAAGTCTAAAATGATACTATAAAATATCTATAATGCAATACATTTAGGCCCTTTAGTTTTTTATTTATTTGTGTAACGATTCGGTTAACCGTGTGTTTTGAAAAAACGGATAATCAAACCGTATTGTACGGTTCGGTTCGGTTAATAACCGCATGAGTTGAAATTGATAACCGTAATCGAACCATAACACGATTATTAATAGTCGGTCCCTGAAATAGATGGTAATGTGGCATATTGAATAGTTGAAATGGATGGTAATGTTGCATATTGCATATTTGAAATGGATGGCAAAGTAACATTTTGCATATTTTTAAAATGATGGCAATGTTGCATTTTTATATATTTGAAATGGATAATAATATGCCCATTTGTTAAAATGAAACTCACTATAGAGGATTTCATGGTAAGATGGGTACAACATAGGATTAGTAAAAGGGTTAGTGGGGAAGGATATAAGCGAGAGTTAGTCAGAACCAGGACATTTCTTAGATTTGAATTACCAGGTTTATGACAGAGAGGAGTCTATTACATAGCTATATAATTCATTATCATTTCTATGTAGCTATATAATTCATTATCATTTATATAAAAAAACCTTTATTTCTTTAAATCTGGCTACCCTTAGAAATCATCTTTTAGACAAACCCATGACTACAATCCAAAAACATGAGTAACAAATATCACTTAAATAAATTATTGGTTTGTCTCACTGACTGTATGGATGCATAAATTTGGCAGTGGCTCAATGAATGGAATTTTCCCATCAAATAGTCTATGTGGTCATCATCCCCTTTAGGTTAGAGTCCACTCAGAATTTGCGTTTCATCAAGGTATATCTGAAAAATATATTTTTCAAAGGTTAAGATGGAAGGAGTAAATGTGTGGATCCTCTTTATATATCTACCCTAATTATGTTCAACTTCATGGACTAGAAATGCCTACTCCAGCTTAGATTGCAGTGAGCCCAATATCTCATCCCCTTTTTCAAGGGACGTAGTTCAATGACTTACGGTGTAGCATTTTTTTAGTTGCTATGATAAATGTTTAAATTGTTATTAATGGAAGATGTTTAAATTGTTATTGAGGGCATATAGATCATTGGTGTCATTGACGATACTTATGTTCCAGCATGGGTATTAATTAAAGACCATCAGCGATATCGTTGTAGAAAAGCTTTTATTGCACAAAATATAATGTCAATCGTAGGTTTTGACATGATGTTCTAATTTGTATGTACGAACTTTGAAGGATAAGCTCATGATAATTTTTTTTTTATAATTTAACGAAATAGGAGAATCTACAATCTTCAAGTTCCAGATGGTAAATGGTTCTTTCAAGATATAGATTGTAAAATTAATATAATTTTTGGAAACTAGTTAAGCATATCGTAGTCTTTTCTAATACTTATCATATTGGATATTTATAGGGAAGTATTTTTTAGCGATGCTAGTTATAGTCATAGGCGAGGTTTAACTGTACCAGATGATCAGGGAATCCGATATCATCTAAAGGAATATAAACCTCAAGCATCGGCTCGTAGGGTGCCTAATGAGCTGCTTAATCTTTGACATGAAAAGCATGAAAATGTTACTGAAAGAATATTTGTCTTGTGGAATGAACGGTTTTCAATTTGAACGCATGTATCCCAAAATTATCCTATCAAGACATAGGTAAAAAATGTGAATGCATTTATTGTATTATACAACTTTATCATGATGAGAAATCATAGCACGGGTGAGTTATATGAATATCATCATCATTAAAGAATATACATCAATGACAACAATGAGGATGATCGTAAGGATGAAGCGATCAATAAAGAAGTTGACAGCTAATATGCCTATAGCTTACGAGATATAAAAATGATAGCATTAGTGATGCAGAATGCTAATGTTAAAAGAAGAACTTATGAATTAACATATATGAATCTTTCTCCCTTTTTTGTGCATGGAGAGATATTCATTTTGGAAATGTATGTGTGGTTATTTTTTGAAATGTATATTTTGTATGGACACAATGTAAATCTTAACTCTTCATGAATTTTGAAAAATCATCAAAAAATGTAGAACCGTTGGATTGAACAACTAATATCACATGTTTATGGTTGTCCTTGACCATCAGTTCACCTTTTTTTTTTAAGTGTGTGGGCCCCCTAAATCATAAACTGAACCGTTAAACTCTCTATAAAACTAAAATCGTCCATGTGATCAAATTTCTCCCGTTGATCCATCACGGATTTTGAGATACTTGTGAAAGAGTCCATATCCTAAAATATGTGATTTTGGACTTTTATGGGGTCCATTTTCACGATCCAAACCGTCTTTGTAAGGAAAAAAATATCTTAGAAAAATAAATTTCAAGTTTTTATTTGGCATAGATTTTGAGAAATTTGAGAAAAATGATTAACAAATTTATGGAAAATGGCCTTTTTGCATGTAATTTTGAAGCATGCGTGAAAATAACAAACAACAAAAAATGTTCCCATGGGAAATAATTGATATTATGTGAATCATTTTCCTATCATGCGTGGTTAAAGTTGAAAAAGAAAAAAAAAAAAAAAGGCTAAGAGACTTAAAGTTGAAAGAAATTATGAAGTTTCATCTCCCTATATATTTTAGATGCATACCATCCACAGTGATAGCATGCTTAACTTCGAAGTTCTTACGATTTCCTGGGCCGCACGGTTTTAAAAGGCCATATGCTAAGTTAATATGAGATTTGACTTATAATCCTAGGGTCAAGACATGAATATTTCCGATACAGGATACCGGAGACTCTCCATTTAAAACCCGTAGTATAACACGTTACGCCTATGGTTAAGGATGCCACCCGGATCAAGTTCTCACGTGATACACCATAATAATCCACAAAAGGTTAGCATCTATGATATTATGTACATAGACATTTTCTCCATCACACGCTTCCTTATCTTCCAACAATAGAATTGGAGGCTCTGAAAATTCCCATTCCTTTGTTTTGATATAAGCTCCACCACACAATCTTTTCTCATGCACTACCAAACACTGTCAATGGAGACTCACAAAAACCACCAACTCCTTCTTTCACTATCCTTTCTTTCCGTATCTCTTTCAACATGCACCCATCTTCCACATCCACCAACTTGCTGCAAAAATATTTTCCAGATCTTTGCCTGTCTTCCCAAACAACGGAAGATTTCTTCTACTCTGGTTTCTCTGTCACTGCTTTCTCTTCTGCAATTCTCCAAACGACCCATGTTGGGAAAACCCATGTTTTTGTGAATTTTGACTTGTTTTCTAATCTCCCATATATCCACTTCAGTGGTAGATGGTCAAGAGGTCATCTTTCCTTTGCCAATGTCGGGCAATTGGCGACTCTCGAAGCTGATTCCGGGTGTAGAATGGAAGATGAAGGAGAAGAAGGCGGCGGAGGAGAAAGAAGTTACAATGGGCAAGCGGCTTTGAAGGGCAAGGATTCAAGAGGGAGAAATTCTTGGAATGAGATGCCCAAGTTTCTTCTGGCTGGTGCCGTTTCTACCATCGTTTCCAGGTCTCTCTCTCTTCCCCCCAAATGTTTGCAGTGGGACCCACATCTATCTGCTAAAGGGTATTATGATCTAAAGAAATTTTGATTCATGTTCCATCTTCAGTGGGACCCAGAATTTGAATGGTTTTGAGTCATGTTCCATCTTCAGTGGGACCCAGAATCTGAATGGTTTTTTCATATAGATACATGTGGTTGTACTTTGTGGGGGTGTTCGCATTGGTCATTGTCTCATTGATGTAGGGGTAACTGTCAGTTTTCACTTTTCACACCTTCCATAACACACAAAGCACACTAGTTATAGCCTACGTTTACCATATATGATTAGTTGTATATAGGGTTGGAAATGGGTGTGTTCTGATTCCGGGTCACCTTTAAAGAAAAGGTAGAATCGGATCCGGATCTGAAACTGTTTTGGAATCAATTTTTTGGTTCTATAATCGGAATTAAAACTATATATGAGACAGGTCTAGATCCGGATCCGAATCTAGATAGAAATTATATTAAAAGAATATGATTTTTAGGAATAATTTTTAAAAATTGAGGTAATATGTCGGGTCTCGGGTCGACGGGACCAAACCAAGGAAGAACTGGATTTGGACCCAATTACTTATTGAGGCCTAAATAAGGACTCAGACCTGATTTTTAACGGGTCCAAACCTCTGGATAATCAGACAATCGGAACCCATTTACATCCCTAGTTGTATACGAAAATAGCTTATAAACCATCCTCCTCGTCCAATAAATGATGGCCCACCTAAAAATTTCACTGAACATCATGACCCATTTGTTATCATCCAATTATTTGCCCCAATATGATTAACCTGTCATGTGAACTGGTTGGACAGTAGAAATGGTTTATAGAAGTAGGGTTGAATGTGGGTCCCATTTCAATTGACCATTCAGATGCTTTCATGATGTGTGGCTTTGATGATACATTCCCATCTGGTCACTCTTTAACACATTTCTACCTATATGATCATGATCATGATAATTTATGAACAGAACATTTGTTGCTCCCTTGGAGAGAATAAAGCTGGAGTGCATCATCCAAGGATCAAAGTACACATGGTTCAGAACCATCCAATCCATCTGGGCCAGAGAAGGGCTGATGGGGTTTTGGAAGGGAAATGTGCTGAATCTATTTCGCATGGTGCCGTTCAAGTGCATCAACTTCATCTCCTACGACATGTACTGTGCTCGATTGCTGCGAGTCCGAGGAGCCAAAGAGATCACCAATCATGATAGACTCATTGCGGGTGGCATCTCAGGCATTACAGCTACCATTCTCTGCCTCCCATTGGACACTGTAAGCCTACTCAATGCTCAGTCTCTTTCCTATCATGTCATGACATGACAGATCAATGATCTAAATCATAGCTGTTGACTGTTGAATTGGGTTTGACTCCATGAGTTGAGGAGTGGGGTCAGTTTGGTAGTGGGGTCGAGTCAGTTTTATTTAGATTGTGAAGATTAAAAAAGTAGAAAGATTATAGTGGAAGACAATCTAAGTAAATTTTCTAAAATTATTTATTAAAGATGGGAGAAGCAGACTATCAGCTTTGGGCAATGTTTGGATGAGGAGAAAACTACAAATGAGAAATTCCCACTAGATGGAGAAATGTAGAGGTGGAGAATACCCTAACAAATATATTCTCTACCGTTCTCTAGTATTTGATTGTTAGTTGTGTTTGGATTTAAATGGAGAGAGCTTGTAGGAGACAACCATTTTTTAAACAAGATATTGTTAAGTATCATCATATCAATTTTAACAAAGAGAAGGGTGTTATCTACATCGCTTTTGAGGAGAAAACTATTTCTCCTACTTCTTGTTAAAAAGTATATAGGAGGAGAGTTGCTTTTCTATTTTATGGTACATTTGTATGGCCGTTTTTCTTTAGTGCTGAAAGTTTCAAATTTGGTGCGGCTACTTTTTATCAAGGAAAAAGGGAAAAAGAAACATACTTTTTTTTTTTTCGATTCGGTAAAAAACCATTTCCATTGGGGGGTCATCGGACTTGGTTTTTTGCATAATGTGGAAAGGATTGTCCAAGAAACCAATTTTCCGCAATGCTCTACAAAAGTACCTTTTAAGATGCGTTTATGTCACGAAGGATTCTACAACGAAGATGGGTCCTGTCTTGATTTTCAATGCTGCTATTGTTCCATTGTTTGTAGGGCTGAATAAGAACAGTTAACCTTGGGAAGGGCCACCATGTAAAAAATATTTTTTTTTTTGTGAAGGGGGCAATGTTAAAATAGCATAATGTTTTCCTTAACATGAGGGGGTCATGTGAGATTTCTGGGAGGAGGCCATGGCCAACCCCTACCGCCAACTAATTCAGCACTTGGTTGTTTGGTGAGACAGATTTTCCTTATGAGAAAGAGAAAAAGAAAAGAATTGAATTTACTCAATGAAGAATGTTCCATTTTCCCATGAGAGTAGTAAGATTGTAGGAATGCAATATTCCTCTCTCCCGTGAAAATAGAAATCCGCAGAGTACGGAACCATCTCGTTACACAAACAAGTTCTTGAAAGAAAGGTAAATTGGAGGAGAGAGGTTTCTAAAGTTTCCCTCCTTCCTACTTTTCTTTTCATCCAAACATGCTCTTAGTTGTGTTTTACTGAGAAAGTCACAGATATCCCCAACCAGTAACCGAATGTTTTTCTTAGTTATCTCAAATGCACTTGAGTCTCATTGTTGTGTGTCTAAGACAATGGCTTGATTGCGACATCTAAGATAGACAAAGACACTGTATATGTTAAAATATCTGGCTTTTGAACACTTAGTAACCTTGCTTACGCTAGTTAAATATGATCCAGTGAGTTATTTCGCCAGTCGATTTTACTTTGATGGATAATAATTTTGATAAGCCATCAATTCGTATGCATATAAGATTCAAAATAATACCAAAAACACTAGGTAAAAGGCTATGTCATTCTTTTTCCTCCAATAAGAATAAACACATAAAATTTGGAGTTTTCCATTTTTAGCATAAACAAATGTTGCTAGACTGATAGAAGTGATGGCGTAATTCTTTGCTAGGTCATGCTTTTTGAGTCTTGACCCTTTATACATCCAATTCAAGTTCTGTAAAAATGGTTTCCTTGATTTGGTGTGGGTCAGCTGGCTAGCTTGTTGAGAAGAGTCAACTCAGCCAAGCCACCGAGTTAGCAAAGTTATGATCTAAACCATTCATGTGCTGCTTACTATGAATACAGTACAGGAATTTCTAATCATGAATGAGAGCTGGGTAAAAAAAAACTAACCTACCAGAATTTAAGGGTTCCTAAGTTAAAACCTTTATATATGAATACTCTGTAAGTTACAGTAGAAATACTGATTTACCTAACTTTATATTAGATTAGCTATTGTTATTAAGGATAAGACTAAGCATACTAGCAAAGCAGGTTAGGTTTAAAACATGACAATATGAGTATGGCTAACCTCTCTCCCACATACATCTCAATAAAGGAATCTTGCATCTTCTAAGTGCCAGTTTGCTTTAGTCTGTAAAGAATTCCTTGATAAACATAGTAGGGCTTCTATCAAAGAGCTGAGGGTGAACAATGTATTTAAGAGGGACTATCAAAATATCTAGACTTCAATAGAAGATGTATACCTATATAAGACTACATTTCAGGATTTTGATGGTCCCTTATGGATTGGTCAAGCATGCATTTCATGTTTACAGTGGTTGAATTACAGTGGTTGATTATGCGTTGCAGATTCGGACGAGGCTATTGGCTCCTGGGGGTGAAGCTCTGGGAGGTGTTGTGGGCTGCTACTTACACATGATTCACAATGAAGGCTTTCTCTCCCTCTACAAGGGCCTCACCCCAGCACTCATTAGCATGGGGCCTTCCTGTGCCGTCTTCTATGCGATTTATGACATTCTCAAGACCTCCCATCTCTCTCACATCAACAAAAATGGTAGCTACGGTGAGATGGGTGAGGAGAGAGAGTTAAGTGTTGTGAGGGCCCTGCTCTATGGTGCCATTGCGGGTGCATGCGCAGAAACTGCGACCTACCCTCTTGAAGTCATTCGCAGACAGCTACAACTTCATCAGGCCAAAAGGGTTGGTTTGGTCACTGTCTTTGTTAAGTTGGTACAAAGGGAAGGAGTTGGCTCCCTGTTTGCAGGTCTGGCTCCAAGCACACTTCAGGTTTGCTCTATTTCAACTCTCCCATCATTTTTATTTTTCATAGATGCATCAACTGTAATTAGTTTGTCATGTATTACTACAAGGAATGATACAACACAACTCATTGTATCACAACATTAGATATAGTTGAGCAAAGCTCTAGAAGAGCTGGATTCAGGTCAGTTGCAGTTCACACATCGTAATTCAATGTACAGATTGATCTTGATGAATTGCAGGCTTGACAATGCATCCTCTTCAAATTGTGCTTCAATTTGTGATACAATGAGTTGTTTTTTATCACTCATCAATTATTGCTATTACCATTACCAGTTGTTTGTATTATTACTAGTTATACCTCACAATTTAGCACATTGCAAAGACAGGTAAAAGAGGAGACCTATGCAATTTCTTTTACCGGCGACTTTCAGCCACAGTGCCTTATTATTATTATTATTATTATTATTATTTTTGTCAAAACCTATACAATCAGTTTAACTACGAAATCATGATACTAGGACATGCTTAGGCTTGAAAAGGGATGAGTAGGAAAGTAAAACTCACAAAGCCGATCTCATATTGATAAGACAATGCTTTGATGATAACAATGTTGATGACAACAATTACAGTTGTTTGTGGATTATATAATGTGGATGAGTAAGAGGCTCCATTTATGGCTCATATACAGTTCAAGAATCTGATAGAATTAGAAGCACATGAAGTCCCTATAAATTTTTAGAACCATGTTGAGCTAAAGATGCAAAATAGCTACCCGATACAGTTCTCTGAGATGTTTGCGCGATGTTGAAGACAATATTGAAATTCAACTACAGGAAAATAGAACAATGGCATACCCCTGTTCAGATTCAAATTTGCATCCTGGGCCAACCGGCTATGGAATGGCCATATGTGAGAAGTAACATAATGGAAACCAAGTGAGATATCCAAGAATATTGCTTATTGCCGACCCCCCAACCCATATGACCTGGCTTGCAGTTTAACTAATCCATGGTGAAGTTTGTAGTTTGCAATTCAGTATTATCAAAGTTACACCAATTTAATAGACTAGTTTTTGTAGTTCACCACCCCATTCATATTTCAAGTTCAGCAATTTTTGTTGAATAAATTCAGTTTAGTGTTTTACATAATTTGTTTCAATCCTGCATGCATGTCTCACCGGTGGAATTTCCAGTTTTCTAGTTTACAAGGAGTCTTGTTGTATCCTGTATTTCCTTATGGTACTGAAATATATTGTATATAAGTGTTATACAACAAAGATATGTTGTTACTATTACAATTAGTATTATTATTGTCATCTAATACACTAACCTAATGATGCTTTTTGCTAACTCTTAGAGTTTGTTTGTCTCATGCGATCTCCTAGAAGAAACAAATGAGAATTTCTAAAAATAACCATCAATTTGTCTACTCGTGCCCGTTTGGGAATTTACTATTAAAGTGAAGGTGAAGTAAAGCCTCTATTTGCAAGACAAGAAAAGATTATGGGGTTATATCAAAAGTATATAAATTCAAAATTCCCTTCTTTTTGAAAAAAAAAAAGTCAAAACGCAACCTCCTTTCTCTCTACTAAATGGAAAAAAAATGTTTGTTACACAAAAAGTTTAAAAAAAAATCCTTATCAGGCTACTAAAGACAAAAGATCATTCCCTCCACATTTTATTCTCTTGATTTGATGCTTTATCTCACTTCATTTTAAAGTAGAGTTCCCAAATGATAATTGAAAATGAATCAAGTGGAGGTGGAGAATGAATGCCAGCTACCACCCTAATAATTTAAATCCTAAAATAGTGAGAGTTGCATTTATATCAGCATCTTCTATCCTACGCCTCCACCTCTTTAAAAATCCTTCAGTGGAGTTCATTTGACCTTGAATTTCTATCCAATCAGTTCCTATATATTTATTCTATACAAACTAATATGCTCTTACTGAATTCCTATGAATATCTAGAAAGGAAGCTTCAATCCAAGTGGGGAAGATTATAAGGATAAGGGTGGAGAATGGGAGGTACACAAGGGGCTGTCAATGTCTTAAATTCATTTTCATATGGTGGAGGGTGTCGGTGATCATAATATCTTATAAAAGTGGAAAGTTTTAAAATGGTCTTTTGTAGATCTGCACCTCTAGTTTTTCTTGCTATAAATCCTTTTGATAGAAGCTTAGTTCTTAAGAATTTCTTGCAAATTATTGCTAGTATCACTTCTGCTATTGCTTTTTTTTTTTTTTTTTTTTTCTTTCAGGTATTGCCTTCTGCATCATTGAGCTATCTCTTCTATGAGATGATGAAGTCATTTTTGAAAATTAAATGATGCAATTTCTTATGAGCTGATTTTTGCATCTTTATTTTTTTATTTTTTTTTCTTTTAATTTTTGTTTTGGGTTAGAAGGTTTTGTTTACATCCGCAGTAATCACTAAAACTGGGCACAAAATTTGGGAGGAAATTGTATGACCCTTGACTTCATGATACTCGGTGTCCTTGAATCCTGAGTTTTGTGCATGTGATTTGTTTGTATATTAATCAGAGCTATTGGTATAATGTGCCTACTATATAGTGGCGGAGCCGGGATTTTCTCTCTGGGGGTAAAAATTTCTCTTACCAAAAAACTTGAGAAATATAAGAAGATTTGTCTTGTTGCTAACAAAAGAATGATATATATAAGAATTTAACATAAATTGATTAGTTAACTTAACATGAAGAATTTAAAATCATGTGTTCAATCCAATTTAACTCATATACTAGTTATGGAGATATCCTCGAAATAATAAAAAATTATGAACTTATATTTCTCTCTAAATCCAACAACATTCAATATGGGGCCCAATGACCACAGAAGAATTGCCAATTGCATGATTTTAACAAACTTACTTATGAGCATATATTATAAATAGGAAAAAATAAATTAAATAATTTTTTAAATGCCATAATATGGTTTGATAATCACATTTTTCATACGTAATTCACTTTTTAATTATCAATCCTATGTAAATGCATTTACATATTAAATTAATATTATTAGTGTAAACTTTATAATGCATAAGATTGTGTCCATTAAAATTTGAGAAAATCCCATTGATAGGGTAGGAAAACCATTTTAAATGGATCGGATTTTCATTAAGTGGGCTGTACTATCTCACTTATTGTATCCGGGCTCTAGTGAGAAGTTAATAGGCAGACACAAGAAAAAGAGAAATATCTGAAACCATATAATTCAAATGGAATTGATTAGTGGATAGGTTTGATGAGTGGTCTTTTGAATAAGAGTAAATGTCAAAACTGCTCTAATGTGTTTAGAAGTTCTATTATTTACTATGAGGAAAAATAAATTTATTGAGGGACAAACAAGAAAAAACAACAAAATCGAGAAGGGGCATAATGAATAAGATCATAATTAATACCCATAAGATATGGCAGCTATTTTTCTTCTCTATTAAAGGAAATGAAGGGTTTTTTTATTTACCAGAATTCCTGACAAGAATTTGGTCTATTGAAGTTTCTTCAACATGATCTGACTTCTTGTCCGCTAGTATTTGAAATGCCATATTTTATTCACCAAAACTTCAGATTCCAACCACCTAAAATGTCTTAAATGACCTTTTGAAATTTATGGAATTCCATTCTCTATGCAATTGGTTGGAATTTCAAATGCTCCATAAGGAGGGGGGATTTGGACCTCCACCTCAAGGGGACAACTTTTGAAGAATTTGAGATTCCCCTAGACATAAATCCTTGGGATTCTGGTAAAGAAACAAGCCCAAAGAATTAAAGATGAGTCCAGATGGATTGTCTAAGACATTTCCTCACGGTCATCGTGGGGACATGCCTCGAAGGATCCTGATTTGCCCCTCCTCAATACTATGTGGCTCCGCCACCTTTTCATATGATAAATGGTTCCCATATATAACTGAAATTAGAAGACCCTAGCCATTCATAACCTGGGCTACTTTCAGTTGATTAGTCTGCTTGTGATTGGACTGATCATATTGGTACTCTTGGTCCTCAAAACATATACATTCCAAACTTCAGGCCCAAGTTATTAGAAATTGTGTGGCCATCAGTGTCCTTGGGCTTGCATCAGATTAGACATTGAGTAACAGCTAAAGAGTTGGCCCATTGGGTAACTCTAAAAATAAGCTGTTATTTTGTGGTTTAGAGCTTATTTACATGTTAGAGTGTTTGATAATCTTATTATTAAATTTATAATTAGGGTTTTTACCAAAAGCACTCTTAAATATCACTATACCATCTAAAATCATCCTTAAATACATGTAATGCCCAAAAGCATCTTATACAACATACTCTAATTTTTCCCGGACTAAATTGGCCTCCAACCCCTTTCTCGCGACATCGAGACTTGATTTGGCATGGCACATTGAATTATTTCGAGGCTATTACAACCCTTTTCTTGCGACATCGAGGCTTGATTTGGTAGCGCACATTGAAGTATTTCGAGGTTAGTTCAACTTATTTCTTGCGACATTGAGACTTGATTTTGCGACATCGAGACTTGATTTGGCACATTGAAGTATTTCAAGGCTATTCAACCCCTTTTTCGCGACTTCGAGACTTAATTTCATGACATTGATACTTGATTTGGGGCATTGAAGTATTTCTACTAGGCTATTTTTTTTTTTCGTTTCAATTTTCAAACTTGCTAGTTGATTTTTTTCTTTTCTCATTAGCCCTTAGATATGCTTTTCAGAAGTTTGTAATTCGAAGATCGTGAGATCTAAGGACTAATGAGAAAATAGAAAAATCAAATAGGGAATTCAAGAATTGAAAAAAAAACCTAAAAATACTACAATGCGCCAAATCAAGTCTCAATGTCAAGAAATTAAGTTTTGATATCCCAAGAATGGAGTTAAGCTAGCCTCGAAATACTTCAATATGCACTGTCAAATAAAGTCTCGATGTCGCAGGAAAATGGTTGAACTAGCCTCAAAATACTTTAATGTGCCAAATCAAATCTCGATGTCGTGAAATCAAGTCGCGATATCGCGAGAAAGGGGTTGGAGGGGCAATTTGGTCTGGAGAAAATCAGAGTATGCTGTATAAGATGCTTTTAAGGATGCTTTTGGCCGTTTAAGGATATTTGATGATGCTTTTGGTAAAATTCCCTTTATAATTCTAGAGCCTTTTCCCATAATTAGATCAATCATGTTAGTACCCTTGATCCTTAAAACATAAACATTTCAAACCTCAAACCCAAGTTATTAGAAATTGTGTGGCCTACAGCGCTGTTGGGCTCCATGTTAGATTAAGCATTGGCTAGAAGCTAAGGATTGTTAAACTTGGACACTTTAAAACTAAGCTCTTCGTTATTGAAATATTAGAGTGTTTTATAAACCTCTAATTGTATTATCTAATTTTAGAAGGGGTCTGCTTTTCTTTTCTTAGTATTTTTAGAGCTTTTTTTAGCTAAAATGGATGGAGGTGGACAATGTAAAATTTATGTGTTTTGGATGAAATTCAAAGTGATGAAAATGATGGGTTGTCCATTATAAGTTTTAAAAGGTGTGCCCGAATTACCTCAATTCCTAGAAGTGGGCCCTAATCACCACTTGAAATAAGAGTTTCTCTTATAATGTTATCAAGGACTTTTTATGAAAAAAAATAGTCATAAACCATGAATTAATTAAGAAAGACCCTAAAACATCAAATTAGGGTGTCATACTTAGCCAAAAGACCAATTTGCCTCCGTAACAATATCGTTAGGGCTCATTTCAGAAGAAAAAAAAAGTCTTCTTCTCTAAACGATATTATTAGAGCTCATTCCTAAAAACTCTTTCGAACTTCTTCTCCGAATGATATCGTTAACCCCATTTTCGTTCCCCTCCTAGAAAAAAGAAAGCCATCGTTTTCTCTCACATCTCTTTTTTTTTACTCTAAGTGACTCAAGACCTCTCTCTCATTCCCGTGTCTCATTTCCTTTCCAAAATCTACAATCTCTCTGTGCAAAACCAAACACATGCATTATCACTCTTACGGTCATTTTCAAGCATAAGTTGGAAAAGTAACGTTTCCACCTTCAAAATCAAGCAGAGATCTAGATTGAGAATGCTCTCATAACGATAGAGAACTTACTACTGGAGTTGTAGGAACAACTTACAACGTCTATTGAATATATTATTAGTATGCATTTTGTTGGCATTTGTTACAGAAGAGGTTCATATGTTCCTCTATCTCTCATCAACAACTACAAAGACAAAGAGAAAACAGAGAATACCGGGAAACAAGAGGGGAAAAGTCGCAAAAGGAGGCTTTTTTTTAGCCATAACAAAATCATTCTGAGGAAGAAGGGGAATATCAAAGAGAGATATTTTCTTTAACAAGACCTAACGATATCATTCTAGGAAAATTGGTATTTTCGGTTGTGTATAACACCTTAATTCAATGTTTTAGTGTATCTATTGATCAGTAATTCGTGTGATAAGGGTTTCGGACTAATTTCTTCATAAAAGTCTCTAGATTATATTCAATGAAATTGCACGTGCAAAGCTTTGAGAGAAAAAGTATCCGCATTGTTTTTAATGAAATGTGGGCCATTTGAGCTATAACCTAGATAAGCCACGAGTAAAAGGAGTGAAACTCTATCAGTGGAGCTCACCTATCGAAATTTGAGCTGTTCAATATAAACACCCTCTAGGTACATGAGCTATTCTCAAATTTTATGTCAATCTGAGTATCTTCCACCATTGGATTGACTTTTTGACAAGAAACGCGATTATCACAATCTTATGCATTTTTCATTGAACAACCAATCCAACGATGGAGCAAATTCAGCTTAACAAAAAAGTTAACGATACCCTTTATACATGGCGGGAGTTTATTTTGAATATTTGGAATTAATTAGGTTGGCCATAGTGTGGAGTTATATATATATATATATATATATATATATATATTGGGAATGTTCATGTCCATCCTTCCCTCACCATAGTGTGAGGGACACTCATGTGTTTTATTTTCGAGCATTGGATTTAGCGACTCATATAATGACTTGGGGATCTTGGTTTATAAGTCATAGAATTAAGAAAAGGTTTTCCTCCCTTTGTATTACTTTTCCTCCCAACCAATAGACCAAGATCGAGACCAATGTTGGATTTTGTTTTGTATTCCTGGTTAGCCGGATTAGCCATTGGAGTTAAACTGAGTGTAACTGAGTTCAAGTGTATTTTAGTAATTGTTCTAGGGTTTTCTTGGGGGCTAAGAACTCTTGGAGGCCAAGAGAGCGTGGTTATATACGATGTAATATGTAATCTTGAACTCCAAGCGAAGTAATGTGGAGCACAGCAGGGGTGGGAAAAGGATTGATGTGATATTTCTCCATCGACATAGGCGTTTCTGCCAAACCACATAAATTGTTGTGTTTTCATCTTCTTTGTGGTTTGATTGCATGATTATTGTGTGATTTGTATGTACGTAATTGACTGTTGATTGTAAGGTTGTCCCTTCCGCTACGCCACTTTTCCCAACAACCAAGACCTACTCCTTCCTCTATTAATGCCTCATAACTCCCAATGGAAGGCAAAAGACCACTTTCTGTCTCTTTTTATCCTACTCCCCTAACCTACCCTTTTTTTCCTACTCCCCTAACCTACCCCTCTCCCTCTCCCTCTCCCTCTCCCTCTCCTCTCTCTCAAGTTGTAGGCCTCTTCTAAACCTACAACTCATCATTGACTCTCTCTCTCTCAAGTTGTAGGCCTCTTCTAGACCTACAACTCATCATTGAGTGGACACTGCTCCTCTCTTCCTCAGGAGCCCTAAAGCTCCAAATCTCCAAATCCCTTACCCATAAATCCTTAAATTCCTAATACCCTTGAACGACCAAACCTTATACCCACGAAATCCCCAAATATACAAATCCATAGAGACCTAAATCCCTAACCTTCTAACCCCTAATCGAAGATTACACTTTGGACCCTATGGCGAGGGAAGGGGAAGGGTGCACATGAAAGTAGAATATTAAAAAAAAAAACTTAATATTTAACATATTTTCATTTTTGGGCATGAGCTCAGCGCAGGGCCTTTGTTGCTAGTATAAAATTAGAATAATACTTCAAGTTTATTCCCTGATAGAGAATTTAAAAGCGAGCCCAGTTGGCTCGCACAAGCTACTCCACTTAATTGGGCTGGATTGTGAACTCAGCTCGATTGTTTCATAAGCCAAGGTCAACCAGGCATTGCTAATCTCGACTAAGCTATGAGCTCAAGTTTGTAAGGAGGTTAGCTCCAGCTTACTTGTTTTCACTCCCATGTGACTTCACATACAAACACAAGCACACACATAGTACAATTATTTTTCTAAACAAATCAGTCATAAAACCTTCACTTACCTTTTAAAAAAAAAAAAGTCGTTGGCTTACTGTGTTTCTTGATGCAAGCCAAAGCATCTTGACAGGCAAAAGATACAAACATCTATCAGAAGATGGTTTCAACTTTCAACAAAATTGAGAACGGAGGGTTACTCAGTTGGTTTTGCATGCCTTCCGCTTCTCACCCGGCCAATCGCTCACAGATCAATTCCCAAGTCCTCTCCCTACATGTCAAAAATGCAGATGTTCCCTATCCAATATGTGCGTTGGGGTCTACTCCTGCTGTTGGTGGGTCTCTCTAATCTCTCTAATGGGTCCCCCCTCCTTGGCTGGGTAACGTAAATAAAAAAAAAGGTAACTTTCAGCAAAATTAGATCAAATCATTGCTTATAAGGCATGATTCATGGTTTACATTATTCTATGATATCTGTTTTGTAATTTTATGCAAGTCCTTTCATTAATGTTAAATGTTAACAAGTGGGGGCTTATTGGTAGAGTTTTATAATATATTTCAAAACCCCAGGTCAGTGAAGCATTTCAACGAACATGTCATCCCTTGTGATGCGAACTGAAACCGATCGTGACATGAATTTTGACTTCCCAAGGCAAATTGTCCATTTCTCACTCCAAGAGGGCCCTGTTGGCTTTGCGTGAGCAATTAAAAAAGGGGCAAATGTACTTAATGTGCATAAAATGAAACCACACAGACCCAGTCGCCGGCATGTGGCCATGACTCATAATGTCGACATCATGGACACACAACACAGAAGTCTGTACATATCATTTGCAAACAAAAAAAAAAAAAAAAAAAAAACCTCTTTGACTCTCCAATTTTTTCTTCTCTTCTTCATCCAAAAAGTAAAGAAAAACGATCACATTAAATAAATTTTTTGTTATAGCACGAAAATGTGTTTGTACTTTTTAAGGTTTTCTTTTTTTTTTTTTTTTTTTTTTTTCTATGTAGAAAAGTGGTTGTACATATAGATATATACAGTTTAACCTCTAGGGTTAACTCAGTAGGCTTAGGACCACAGTTTGCACGTGGAGGTTGAAGGTTCGAAACTACACTACCACACTGAGGCCACATGGGATTTACCCGGCTCTCCCTGAATCTGTAGGGATTATTTTGGCCCAAAAAACTGGAATAGCCTTCGTTATAAAAAAATAAAAATATATACACAGTTTGTTTTAGACAAGAACATGCACAGTTAGACCCACTGGTTGAGAATTTAAATGATATTAATGCCACACTCTTTTATAGGATGTGGCTAAATCTGAATCCAATGAAGAGTTGATTTTAATGAAAAATTTGATATTATATGAAGCATATTGATGCAAATATTAGAAAATTTATATGTTGTATCCACCGAATTTCCTGCTATGGGAGTCCAAAGGAAGAGCCTTGAGTGAAACGACATCTCTGCTGTTAA
The DNA here is from genome assembly GCA_003546025.1 of Camphora micrantha. Taxonomy (NCBI): domain Eukaryota; kingdom Viridiplantae; phylum Streptophyta; class Magnoliopsida; order Laurales; family Lauraceae; genus Camphora; species Camphora micrantha. The sequence goes on from QPKB01000001.1 coordinate 57,847,737, forward strand.
TGCAAAGTGACAGCAGTGACAGAGACAAAACATGACCAGACTAAGAATTCATTTAAGGGGGCGAATCCAAACAGGTAATTAGATGTTAGGGTTAATACAAAATTTTCATGCGGATTTTGATGGTAGATCGGAATTTTTATGTGTACTTTGAAAGCGGACCTGAATTGTATATGGGTTTTAAAAGTGAGCCCAAGTCTGACCGGGGTAACCACCCCAAAACATGTACCTAGATTCGGCCCTGCCCATGACAATGAGAGAGGGAGAGAGTGGATGAGTTTGAATGTAGTCTAATCAAGTGGTATTATAATTTTAATTCCTCAATTTTCAATGGCTATACTTCATGCAAGTTTTGTTCCTATAAAATCAATTGACGGCTAATTTTTAGATTAGTGTCAAATTAGACAAGATGTCAACTAAAGAGAGAGAAGTGTGGATTGATCATCAGATTGCCCCCACTGTGAAAACAAAAAAAATGCTTCAAATGAGAGGGTGTTTCAAACTTTCAATTACTAATCCTTCTCAGGAATAGTTGGACAATTGAACTGGTATATGACATTTAAAAGATTTTGATAACATGGAGATTTTATATTTTATATGATCTGTGAAGAACAAGTCATTGGGCAAGCACCCTGGAGGTCTTAAATGTCTTATACCTGAATCCTCGTAACCGTGGGGGAGTAATAAGGAATGTATAATGAGTTTTTTATTTTATTTTTATTTTTTAAGGTATGAAACGATGTGTAGTGAGTTGCTAGGTTTATTTTTTCTTTTGGTAAATACTCACACTCCCACTCAAGTCCTTCACTATCAAGGTATAAGAATGCAGTAGTTGCCAACATGCGATAAAGGCGGCATCCAGGTTCAAACTCTCGACGGCAAGGTGAAAACTACCACTCCTTACTATTACGGTAAGAGCCGTTGTCAAAGCAAATGAGTTACTAGTTAGCATAAACCTACAACTTATCACATTCAACTACCCGACAATCTTCCTTGTGGGGTCCAATTCCAGCAACAATCTACCTTGTGGGGTCTGCTCGAATAACATTGTTAATTCGATCTATATTAAAAACTTCAATCTAATTTGATGATACTCTCATTGAATAGTAAAATGAGTCATTGTACCAAAAACATTTTTACTATTTATTTTGGGCGCTGCCAGGGCCGGCTCGAGACAATTCGAAGCCTAAAGCGACAATCCTAAATGATGCATTTTCTATGTTTTAATATTATTATAAATATTAAATATTAAATTTATTTTTCTTGCTTTTTTGTGATGTAAAATTACTAATTAAGTTTTTATATTCAAATTGTGCTAACCTATCTTAAGTCCACATCCAAAACCCACATGAAAATTTTGGACCCATCTCCAAAACTTACATGGAAATCTTGAATCTTGGATTACAAAATCCAACTACATACTTGCCCCGCCCCAAAAAAATAAAAAAAATCTTGAGTCTGCCACTGGTGGGGCTCGAAGCATTTTCACCTGTGCACGGTGCGCATATGCACCATGAGTCAGGACCATCTAAGATGGACCCAAGCTATGGATCTATTACAACCACATCATAGATCAAATCTGAATGAGCCCCTATTGAAATATGATACACAAAAATAATGAGAAAGGCTTGTGAAGCAAATATATGACTGAATGTATAGTTGAGTTTTGATATACATGGACTCTTAGAAATATAATGATGTGCTATAATCAATTGGACTCCTAGCAATAGAAATATAAGTGGTAGATTTGAAAATATAATAGGCCATAAATGACACTTTAAGGCCCCATGAAAATCTTGGTCGTATTTTCTCAAGAGAGAGTTATTACGGGGCCTTATATTTTGGGGAGAAGAAAAAGGGATGTCAGATGACAAGTTCGATTTTTTGAAATTTCAAAAGATGTCAGCTGCTATTATAGGTTTTTTTTTTTTTTTTTTGGGCCTAAAGCAAAGGCTTTGTTGGCCTTATGGTATAGCTGGCCCTGGGCGCTGCTAAAATGATGCCTAGTTGCTTATCAAATGAAGGTTATTTTAAAACTTCATGCACTAATAATTCCACTATAACGGCAGAGGGATGACCATTGGTTAGTGCTTTGTTGTTGCTCGGTTAGTTTGAGACTTGTGCCTTCTTTTAATTAATTAATTAATTATTATTTTATTTTTATATACTTAAGAGAGCCCACACACTTAGGAAAATAATAACAGGCCTAGGAATCGAACCCTTCATAAAGAGGGTAAGAGTTGCTAACCAAGTGAGCAACCCTCGGTTAAATAAAAATTATATACAATTTATAATAACCCCTTCTCATTCATTGATAGATTCAGTAGTGAGGCACCATGCATGTGTGCATGTGTATGTGTATTGGTGTGCGCGCCACACACGTGGGTGTGATAGTTTTATTTTATTTTATTTTTTTATTTTTTTCGAGAGTGGGAAATCTGGTTAGTAACACAATAGACAACTGGCCTATACACATAAGGATCAATCCCTAGTGTGACACTAATGACCTGTTTGACATCATTGTGGAAATATTTTGTTTTGATATTGAATGGAGAAAAAACTTTTTTGCCATGTAAAATCTTCTCTCTTTTTCAGATTTTCTCTCTTACAAAATACTCGACAAATAAGTTGTTCTTCATTCATCCTTAAAATGATGTATTCCTAGAATGATGCTAAACAAACCCCTAAGATGCCGATGAAGGTATGACAATGTGATTATTTTCCAGAGAAAACATATAGCATGTAGGTGCATGGAAGAAGTGGCCTTCTTGAAATGGGCAGAACATCTTTTGTATAGTTTTACTGGTTGGCCACCTTTTTTAATGAAACAACCAATGTATTACAGTGGAAGAATTTTCTTTTAATAGGGGTAACATGACTTTTGGACTGAGAGTACTTCTTAACCTTGTTGTAGAAACATTATTGAGTAGGTCCATTCAAAAAGGCAAAGGGTGTACTCCCAAAGCTATCTAGTTCAAGGGTCAACTTGCAAAAATATATTCTCCTACTTGGAGAGCAGGTCCTCCAATTGAGTGCATGCTTCTTTTTTTTTTTTTTTTTAAGAAATGAGAGTTCATTATAAAAGAAAGGAAAACAACCAAGGTACATAAAAAAGCAACCAAAGACCAAAAAAGAGCTGCCAGGAACTGCAAAGGCCACCCCCACTGATTGTTATGGTTAGAGTTTGGTCAAAGATAAGATTGTATATTGTGAGAGATTTTAAACAATCCATGTCATGCTTAGAGATGATTGGATTGTTAGAAATTTTAATTTGCATAATCTTGTTATTGACGTGTATAAATTGAGAGGATTTCCTTTTCTAAAAATTAGGGGCATCATTATGGAATGTAGCGCCCTTAAATTTCTAGAGTGAGAAAAGTACATGTGCAGCCTCTTAGATGATTGGAATATTTTCATTGGTACAAAGAGTTATAGAATACCAGCAATAGTGTCAAATGCTCAAGGAAAAGGAGTTTTGCTAGTATAACAAGCTCATGTTATTTAAAAATTATAACGAATTGAAATATTAAAAATAGCATGCGACATGCTGTTAGGTACAGTGTCAAAGTTTCATCAACCCTAAAATAAATAAAAAATTAAACCCATCGTTATTTTTTAGCTATCTAACAAGAAAAAAGAACAATTCAAAGGCTTATAATCATCCTCTTGTTATGACAACGTGGGGTTGCTCGGTTAACAACCTCGGATGTCACATAGCATCCAGGATCGATCCTCGAACATGCCACTCTTTATATATGTGTGGGCTGTCGAGGTCAACGTTCACCTTTGCCCCTCAGCGGTCATAATTCTAGTCGAGCACTCGCTCTCATCATAAAACAATTGTTATACCATTTCTCATCACAATTGGTTTTTGGACCAATTGGTTTTGAAATAAATGATAGCTCAATGAGGTGTAAGATCCTATAAATGGAAACCCTAATAAATTCCACAAGTGAAATTCGTACATTAGGTATCAAGCAAGAAAAAATTATATAAATGGTAGCAAATGGTCCATAACAAAACTAAAGAACTAGATTTTGGGAAGGCATACTGGCCAACCATAACATTATACTTATTTAAGTCTTGAGTGGACCCACCTTTCAAAAATCCAGCCTTTTGATACACCTCTAACATCCATTGTGATGAGGAACATATAAAATTTTGCTCTAATAAGTGAGATGACCACAGTTGGATTAACTAGTACATCTTGAACACGTAGATAACTTACTCCATTGTTCTTTCTTTCTTTATTATTTATTTTTATTTTTATTTTTTCTAAAGCAAATGTTTTAAAGAAGTATAAAACTTTTGGCTCCTTTTCAAAAGAGCCCGGATCTCCTCTTTCGTGAAACAGGGATTTAAATATTTCAAAATAGTAACAAGTCTTCCATATTTTTTTTAATTAAAATTTCTCAATAAAGAAATTTAATAAAAAGGACAAATATGCCCTTTTTCATTTTTGAAACTTTCCCTTTCATAAATCATAGAAAAATGATGAAGTTTGACCCAAATAACATAGTGGGGCCCACTTTAACAACCTATATGCATCAATGGTTAAATATGCATCGATGGTTAAATAATTATAAGGATCGCAAATGACTCAAAAACTAGCTTTATTAAATAGTTATATATGATCATCCAAATCAAGTTGAAACTTGGCCCCAATGCATATTTACAAGGGCCTTTTTTTATTTTTTTTTAATTTTTTATGAAAAGGACTTGATTGAAAGAAATAAAGAGAATCTTTATACTCTTGAAATATTTAAAGCTCGCGTACTCATTTGACAATGAGCTAGAAATTTAATACTTTTATTATTAATTTTTTAAAAATCTCCTTTAGAAAAAGATGGACTAAATTCATTGATCAATCTAATAGTTGGCCCATTGAAATTGACATTTATTATTTAGATGAGTTGATATGATGGTTGTTGGAGGTGTATCAATGACTTGGATCTTTGAAAGGTGTTCTCACACGAGCCTTTAATGAGGGTGTTGCACGGTTTCAAATACAAAAGGACTAAAGATAATAATATTTTCCCGTAAAATGAAAATATGAAACAAAGGTTGATTTTTCATTCAACTTAGGGACATAGGACCTTTGCGGAATCCATCTTAACCAAATTAAATTTTGGATAATTAGAACATTTAAGGGTTTATTAGTTTTCAAAATCTCCATCTTCTAAGCTCACAATTAATAAAGAGGGAGGAATTTCCGGATCCGGAGGTTTCTCACTACCCTCAAAACAATTATAAAGAATCTAACACCTTTTCAATATGATCTGTTTTCCTGTAGATAAATGGAATGAAGATTTTCATCAATGAAAAAAGAGGGGAGTGGTAAGACTAATCTTGCAAAAAGTTTGAATTTTAAAAGATTTCCAGTGATGGTAATGATGATGATGATAAAGCTACATACAAATAAGGACTAGTGGACCCACTACATGAAAGTAAGGATTAGCGGACCCACTATGAGAAAAAAAAAAAAAAAAAACGGCCATATAAGAAAACCAACGCAATGTCGACACTCTGTTGTTCATCCCTTCGCCCAATACGAGAGTCTAAATTCCTGAAACGACGTTTCTCTGTGCCTTCCGCCTTCCATTTCCTCCTAAAAATGACGACATCATTTCCAATTGCCGCTCCTCCTCTTCCCACTACTTTTACTTCTCCTCTTCCTCCCTCTCATCCATTATTCTACACCATCAAACTCCTCTTCCTCCTCTGCTTCTTATTCTTTTTTCTTCTTCTTCTTCTTTCTTTCATGCCTTTGAATCTCGTGAAAAACTAGAATCCCAATTTCAAGGCATCATTGGTCCAAACAACATGCTCTTTCTCGAGGTACGTACATACGATCTCTCCATTTCTATGAAAATCTCGATTCTTGGTTTTCGAATCCTAAATTCCATAAAAAGGTTACAGTGTTTTCTCGATCTAAACAAAGAATCCCCATTTTTTAAATATTTTTTTCAGGATCTGGAGCCGATGCTTTACATCAAATCTATCAGAAACAAAACGCAGGTTTTCTCCGGTAACTTCTCGAAAATCCCATTTGCATTTTCCATGGAATCTGGAATTTTGATTTTCTTTGAAAGCTGACGTTTTTTTTTTCTTCTTCTTTTAGAGATGATGTCTCTGTCGATGTCGTTGGCTAGCTGCGGCGAGGCGAGGTCGGAGGACTGCCGCGACGACGCCGAAGCGCTTTCGTTGAAACTGGTCGCGATCGCTGTAATTCTCACTGCCGGCGTGTTCGGCGTTGCGCTGCCGCTTGTAGGGCGGAAGCGGCGGTTCCTCCGCACCGATGGGAATCTCTTCGTCATCGCGAAGGCGTTCGCCGCCGGAGTGATCCTTGCCACCGGGTTCGTCCACATGCTGCCGGGCGGCTCGAAGGCGTTGACGAACAAGTGCCTGCCGCACGTGCCGTGGGCGAGGTTCCCGTTCGCGGAGCTCGTGGCGATGGTGGCGTCGCTTGGGACGCTCCTGATCGACTTCGTCGGGACGCAGTTCTACGAGCGGCGGCACGAGGCGGGCGGTAGCGGGAAGGGGATATCGCCGATCGAGGAGTCGCTTATCGTATCGGTCGAATCTGGGAACGTAACGGAGGCTGGCGGCGGGATGCACATCGTCGGCATGCACGCCCACGCCGCCGCGCACCGCCACAGCCACCCGCACGGCCAGAACTCGTGCGAGGGGGCGGCACGTGAGTCGGGGCACGTGGGGCACGTGCACGGGAGCTCCTTGGACGACTCCGATGGGGAAGGGACCGAAGGGTCTTCCGCACACGTGCGACATGTCATCGTGTCTCAGGTAATGGAATACGCGGACCGCTACCGTTTTTTCCGTAAATGTTTCGGCTTTGGCCGATATGGAGACCGAAACTGTTTCTTTCACTGTTGGTTTCTTTGTGTTGCTTGGTTTGTATTATAAAAGAGATCTCTATCTATTTTGTTGTCACTTGTCAGATTTTGGAGCTTGGGATAGTGTCGCATTCGGTGATTATAGGGCTGTCGCTTGGGGTGTCGCAGAGCCCTTGCACGATTCGTCCTCTGATTGCTGCCTTGAGTTTTCATCAGTTCTTTGAAGGCTTTGCTTTGGGAGGATGCATCTCTCAGGTATAACATTCTTATGTAACGTTTTTGTCCATGTTACATTTGGCATGGTATATTATGTGTTTATCGTATCTTGCTTTTGGTGGGTCCTGAATCCGAATGTCGGTTGCTTTTGTTGATGGTTGAACTTTCTAGCCTCGACTGATTTGATGGTGGGGCCCACTGAAAGGAACGGTGATGGGTGAGATTTCTGTGTCACTGCAACTTTTGGGATGCAGTTGTGGGGGACCTTTTTGGTGAGTGGACGTTGAAAATTGAAAGATGCGCACATGACAAGTTGCTTGCTTCAATTTTGAATGGAAACACTCTTTTAAGACAATAGTTAAACAACAAAATTAAGTCCTTCAAATGATGCAAAGGACTGACTAGGCCATTTATCTCACAAACTGGTGGCGGCCACCATTGTTGGACCCAACCTTTTCACATCACATGTACTCTGTGATTAGGGGAGTGGTTTATGACGTTAAGTTGATCATGTTGAAAATAACATTTTTTAACGCATGAAATTTGGGCTACTGGCTATATGGGGTTGGGGGTGTGATATGAACTCAGGGGATCATGTCAGGTAGGTCTTAAAGCTCTCACAAACAGGTGTTTGTTTGGTCTTAATCCTGATGTCCTCACCGAGAGAGTTCATTACTGAACATAAGGGAAACATGCATGCTGAGGGTAATCAGGATGGCTGTCCAAATCCTGGGTGTTCATGTGGATGGATGGTGCTATAATTATACTGACAACCAATTGGATGGCTGGGATAATTAGGATGTCTGACCGTAAGTAGTTGCCCATAATTTGGACTGCCTGGATTCTGCATTTATTCCATGAAGATAGCTGGAAGAGTTTCTAAGCTTTTTGCATGTGAGAGATGCGGAAAGGATTTCAGGCCCTTGATCTTTTAGAACTTTTTTCCTTCTAATAAAATTCGTGATCATTGTGAATTTGTTAATTTACTAGATGTACTGCGGTGGCTGACCATTTCCTTTTTCCATGTGTTCTTATTTGGTCATTTTTATAATTGTTTATAGCCATGTGGCCATGGAGTTGTTCATGCCCTTCTTTATGACAATCATCCTCATCTACCAATTTTTACTTTAAATGTGGACAATCCACTTAGCTTTGATGTACAAGTCATTATATAGGTACACCCTAGAATGGATTCCCTAGATGCTCCCCTTTCACCTTTGCTTAGATGATCTCATTGCCAAACTGTTTATAAAGTGTGGCAATCAGAATTGCACCGCTGAACCAAAGTTTGTAGGACTACTCATTACAGAGGCACTTAATGGACTGACTAAGGGTAATTTGGCCAAGATGACTGAGGGGGTCTAAGCAACATGAGTCACCCTTACTATCCAATTTCCATTTGCAACAAAGTTGTGGTCAGCTTGTGTTTGTTCTTCTCGATCCCCATGTAATGTAAGCCCACTCAATGGTCAATCGAACCAGAAGGCCTCGCAATAGATGTCCTTTGTATATTTATTTTTTCTGTTGGTTCTTTAAGCAAGAATGAAACTGATTCAATTCTCGCAAATGATTGGACCTACTCCATTGATGGGAGTTGCCTAAACCAAGCAAATTTATTGGGCTATTCATTACTCAGAGAGAGCACCATTTAAATTGCATGTCATGAGGGTATCAGTTTTTCTTTGTAGATTGCTACCACTTTGCCTTCTTCAAATACCAGCTTTTCTTCCTAATTGCCAAAATTTAGTTCCTTCTCACTCTTATACTCACAGTTCAACCGAGAGAGAGTCTGCCTTATGGGTGATGAAGAAGCAATCCGAGAACTTATTCTTGGATATGGTGGTGTGCAATTAAGCCATCCATCATAAATTTCAGCTCAATTTGTGTTTTTTCTTGATGATCTGTGCATCCATGGAGCAGTAGTTGTGTAACTTTTTTGCATTTTCTTCCGTGTTTTCAATGATTCACCTTAATTAATACAAGCTGCCAGACAAGGTTTACATATTGTACTTGATCACTTTACCAAGTCCAAGTGAGTGGTGGTATTTCTGCTGAAATAAAATTCAAATTTCAGAGTTTAATTATAATCCATAGTTAGGGGAGGTAGTTTTTTTATTTCATTTTTTTCTTTGTCAAATTTTCTTTATTTCTTAGTTTCTTCTTCATGGGGATTAGCAATAGGAAATGAAAATCTGTAGAATCTGCCGCAGAAGGCCCTCTTCATTGTGGAATTTGCAAAAAGACTCCAGACAATGTAAGAAACCCATATCTGTGGTAATGGTATCTGCTGAACAAGCCCTAAATATTTACATAATTTATTTTCTAAATGCCCCCATTAAATTATTTCTGAAACCTCCATTTATGGTCGACTCTAAGGACTGACCTGACGATTGACAACCAGACCTGTTCCTTAACTGGCCTAACCACTTGCATTGTATGCTGGTATACTCTGGAAGATGTTGACATTGCACCCTTCTTATTTTTTGCAACCTAATGATTCAGCCCGTTCATATGATTGGTGCCAATGTGAATGGGCTGCCATACAAGTGTCCTCCTGATTTAGGAAATTTTTGTTGTCTTTTAGAAAAGTCTCATACCATCAATACTTTACTAGGCGTTAAATTGTATACTTGTTTCTTTTTATCATACTTCTGCACAAATTCTATGAACGGTGAAAGTCTTTAATCAGTGAGACTTACATACGTTAGGAAGCCCTATTTTTCCAATATAGGTTTATTCTTCCTCCTTTTCTTTATTATTAATGTTATGAATGAAATAAATAGTACAAGAGAAATGCAAACTATTGAGCTGCCGCCGTCATCTTCATCATTATCAAAGCCTTGTCCCAACTATGTTGGGGTCGAGTACTACATAAAGTATATTTCTCCATTACGATCTATCCTAAAATAAGTCCTCAGATAAGTTGCGCTTCTTTTGATTTATTTTTACTACCTCCATCCACGTCCTCTTCAGCCTACCTTTTCCTCTTCGTGGCCATCAACCTGCATATCCAAATTTTTCCTTGCATATCCAAACTTTTCCTTACTAGTGCCATTGTCGGTTTGTGTTGGACATGCCCAAACAATCTTAAACAGGTTTATCTAATTTTATACCCTATCGATGCTATCCCTAAATGCTCTTAAAATCACTCATTTTTAATTTTATCTTTTCTAGTTTTACCACACATCAACTTCAACATTCTCATCTCTGCTGCCTCCATTTTATACATATGTTGCTTCTTGATTTGTCAACATTCTGCTTCATAGGTCGTAGTTGGTCTAATCACCACCCCATAAAATTTCCCCTTCAACCTTGTTGGGATTTGCCCATCACAAAGCACTCAAGAAGTGAGTCTCCACTTCAACCATCCCGTTTTTATCGTATGTTTGACATCTTCATCAATCTTCCCATCCTTACTAATTATCGAGCTAAGGTAATGGATGAATCTCTTTGTGGTTTCGCCCGAACTTCAATTTTCATAGTAGTTGTAGCTCTTTGTATATATCCACTGAAGTTGCAATCCATATTTTCTGTCTTTGTATGACTTATTTTAAAGCGTTTGGATTCTAAAGCATCCGGCTTTGCACTCACACCATCTCTTGATTCATCCACCAACACTATATCATTAGCAAACAATATGCACCAAGGTACCTCTTCTTGAATATGAGCAGTTAACTTATCCATAATCAATGCAAAGAGATGAGGGCTTAGGGGTGACCCCTTATTCAAATCTATGGTCAATGGGAACTCACTTGTCTCTCTATAAGTAGTCCTCACACTCGTTACCGCTCCTTCATACATGTCTTTTCTAATTTCAATGTAACCTCTTGGAACATTCCTTTTATTTAAACTATTGAGTATAGGAGATATATTTTGTATCTACTCAAAAGCAAAACCTTTTTTATGAATTAACCCATCTAAATGTAAATTTCTATCCCCTAAATTGTTTTACGAATTAATAGATTCCATATGTCTACTCCTTGTTTTACTTTTACTAGAAGATCTACATGTTTATTGCCTCTTTGTACACATGTGAGAAGACCATCGTCGTTGAATAAGCTAATTCCCATATTTCTCTGGTAATTACAAATGCTCGCCTCCATAGATGGTCTTTGATGTTTTTTGTGAGAACTTGGTCTGGTGGCATCTTTAATCATGGGGCGTAGCGTGTCAACCACGGCCTTTCAACGGTGAGTCTCCGCTAACCCGCATCGGAAATATCCAAGTCTCGACCTTGGGCCTATAAGTCAAACCCCGTGTTAACTCAACATGAAGCGTTTTAAAGTCGTGCGGCTTCAGATTCCATAAGAACTCCGGAGTTAAGTGTGCTCACACGGGAGCAGTACCGGGATGGGTGACCACCCGGGAAGTCCTCGCACACGCATGTGGGCCAAAGCGGACAATATCATGGTGAATTGGGTGGGGCTGTGACAATTAGGGTGTCAGAGCCGAGGACGACTCTATTTCCTGTGGGGGAAGAGTGAGAACTTGGTCCGGGCGGTGCCCTTAACCATGGGGCATAGCGTGTCAACCACGGGCTTCCAATGGTGAGTCTTTGCTATCCCGCATCGGAAATATCCAAGTCCTGACCCTGGGCTTATAAGTCAAACTCCTAGTTAACTCAACATGATGGGTTTTAAAGCCTTGAATCTCATAAGAACTCTGGAGTTAAGCGTGCTTGCGTGGGAGCAGTACCGGGATGGGTGACCTCCTGGAAAGTCCTCGCGCGTGCGCATGTGGGCCAAAGTGGACAATATCATGCTGAGTTGTGCGGGGCTGTGACATTTTTATTAGCTCAAGTAATTGCATTTTTAGGTCAATCATGTTTGAGAATGAATATTTGGTTTGAGAACCTGTCCCTTGCAATTGTAAATGCCTGGCATACTGCAATCTCTACCTTATTCGATTCTTTTAGTCCCATTGGCTCCAAGGAAGATCGCAAAACCTTCCTGGCATTATTCCTCAACACCCTTCCAATGCCCCTCTACCAACACTGAGCTTAACACATCCTACCTTAGGGGGACTCCACTTTACCTTCTTGTCCTCCTTTGCCTCCTAACATCAACACTTCACAGTGACAAAATATTATCTTATCCTCAGTGCTTTGAAACCTTTAATAGCCACTACTGAAGGGGCTTCTCTTACCTTGATGAGTTCAAAACTTCAAATGTGTCTTTGCTCTCTCTCTCTCTCCCTCCCTCCCTCCCTCCGTGGTTAAGGATCTTACCCTTTCTTTCCTTCCAAAGGGACCAGAAAACTGCTTGCAAGGACATTTTCCATAGAATCCTTTTCATATGGGCCCGAAATAGACACCATGTTCTACTTTGTCTTGAAAACCCCATCAAATGCCATATAAAGCCATGATCTTCTCCCATTGTAAAATCACTTTGACAAAAAGGTGATCTATTGAATTATTCTCTTCTCCACCCAAAAAGCACAACGGAAATGCAATAAGAATTGGGATGATGTCATCCCTCTTTTTAATAGGGTTATCCACTTTTAGCACGTTTCTTGAATTTGCAGCACTACAAATATATGAGAGGACATGGAGCAAGAGGCTGGGGCTAAAGCTTTGAAGCTTCCCATTTATGATTTTGCACCATAAATTTTTAGAAATTTTTTTATTTTTTGAGGTTTTTTAAATTGTTGTGTGTGGGAAAAAAACAAATGGAAATGAGCTTTTATATTGCAAACTTTTCTTCTTCTGTCTCTTGTGGTAACTAAGCAACTCCACAGCATTACTTGTATGTGTGTATCTGTGACCACAATGGTCTCTTAGATGCACTTTGTGTCACTGGACAGTTGGTACTTGGGATTCACACACTTACCGGAGTCAGTACTTGAAATTAACAAGAATACCTTCCTTTCTAAATGAAAGAACATCCATTTATTGAAACATAAAGTGACCTTCAATATGGATCGTAAAACAAACTTCACAATGTCTTTCTGATTTGCTGTCTGCCTTTAAACCAATTACTCTCCTGCGAATTTGCCGTCTCAGCTCTAGAAACTACACCTGCTTGTTGTTTCCTTTGTTCTATATGTTTTTTTATCTGCGCTATATATTGGGTGTCTCTGTTCTTAAAATCAGTTCAAGCAGTTGATTCTAACTCACCATGGACCTGTTTGTATCTCCTTAAACCTAATGCAGGAAGCATGGTTTACCCAACCTCATGCTTCCAATAAGCTGATTCAACTGTAAGTCACAGTTTTCTTCTTTGTAATAACCAAATTTAAGGTAGCCTGAGTGGTAGTGCAATCAAGTTAAAAGGATCCAAACAGGTGTAAGTAATGTACTTTTGTGTTTAAAATTGTCTTTTGGCCAAACATGCATAGGAATTATGCCATAGGAACATTGCCAATTATATGTCAATGATGTTGCTATTGTTGTTTTAGATTTCGGTGGTCAAGTGGTGGTTGTGATCTATATGCTTCTATTGTCCTTTCAAGATTTATGGACTGGAATGTCAACCCCGTCTCTCTCAAAAATTTTTTTTTTTTCCGGGCGAAGCATACATTCATAAACTCTTGTTTGTACTGTCCAATTCTACATATTGTTATAATAAGATGTTTCTGCTTGTAGGCCCAGTTCAAGATGTTGTCAGCAACATTGATGGCCTGCTTCTTTGCAATCACAACTCCAGCCGGCATTGGGATTGGGATTGCAGTATCATCTTTCTACAACCCAGACAGTTCGAGGGCTCTGGTTGTGGAAGGCATGTTAGACTCGGTCTCCGCTGGCATTCTTATTTATATGGCCCTGGTCGACTTGATCGCTGCAGATTTCCTTAGCAGGAGGATGAGCTGCAATTTCCGCCTCCAGATCACATCCTATTTTGCACTCTTCCTTGGGGCCGGCTTGATGTCTTTGCTAGCAATATGGGCGTGAACATCCCCTCTTGCAATCTGGGCATGAACAGGCCCTCGGATTTTTGTGTAATCTGATATAGAAGGTAATTGTTTTATGCAATCATTCTTTGTTGAGAAGCCCAAGAGAAAGGGAAGATACAGGTGATTGGTTCTCTTTGTCAATTTCTTCATTGTAAGATTGCTTTCTGCTGTTGTAAAGAACTTCTGTATGGGCAACCCTCTGATGCTAAATTGCGTGCCTTTCTGTGTTTATGCTAGCATCACTGAAATGGTAGTATTATCAAATTTATGTTCATGAATAATGGTCACTGGTTCAGCAGCGCTGATTCAAGTAACAATCAGTAGTGTTTTTTTTTTTTCTATTTTTTTGGTAACCCAGTAGGGTTTATTTGATAGTAAGAATTTGAGATATTTTTGTCAGAAATTCTACCGCTTTGGTTGTAAAATGCCAATCTCAGCAAAGCATTAGGAATTACAGGATTTAGAGCATTTTGTTGAACACTTTTTCCCCTCTCTGGTTTAAAAAGAGAAAAAAAAAAAAATAATGCTTGGGATCGATCCTTGGTGATCCCTAACCACTCAATTTTATTTAATAAGGTGCTCTTTGGCAAGTCTAGTTTGTCTAGTTTCTGGGTCTATTCGACTTAAGACTAATCCAAATAGACATTTTAGAAGAAGTAGGAACAAGAAATGAGTGAGTTTGATTTGCTTAGACGGGTCAATGTTGCTCATGGATCGCTTTAGTTGAAACAGAATTTGAAATTCATCTTCATCTTCATGTTTTTTTTTTTTTTTTTTTGGATGGTGGTCTCTCTCTGATGAATTGTTAGATGTCTTTTAGCGGTCTCCCTCATGTGCTTTCTTTGCTCTTTTTTTTTTTTTTTTTTGTTGGCTCAGTGGCCAAGTTGTAGAGGAGTAAAGCCGTCCACTAGGAATTGATACCTAGTGGGAGTCTCCCTCATGTGCTTTGCTTTTCGAAACCACTTGCACATTCCCTCATTCTAGGTAACTATTTCCATTTCCTGACTCTATGTTCTACTAATCTCACTGAAAGGTTTCATGGCATGGCTGAGACCACAATGACCCACTTGGGAGGAATTCGAAAGGGTTAATTTGGGCTAATTTTGAATGTGGCCCCTAAGATCAATGGCAAAAGATAGTCTTGATGGGTGTGTGTTTGGTTGATTTTTCATTTCTGGGTTGAAAATTTGGGGATTTTGTTGTTGTGGCTTTATTATTAGCATTTTGAAAGGATGCATATTGATCTTTCTAAATGATCTAAAGAACTTTTTTTATTTTTTATTATTATTTCCCTTATTATAATTCGACAATGGAACACACCCCATTTGATATATTGGCTGGAAGATCTTAATCCAGTAGATGCATTATAAGCTTGTCAACTCACATAAATGTAGAGTATTTTTTGACCTTGGGTTTGTAGAGGTGGGGCCACGGTTGGTGATTCAAATTGTGGATATGATGGGCAATCTCTTCTATTTACAAGCCACCAAATGGAGGATTAGTATTTTTTTTTAAGAAAATACAATTACCAAACAATTTGTGAGTGTGCCAACCAAATTTCATAATAATAATAATAATTTTTTTTTTGAAAAAGATAACAAATGCCCTTGAGATAAACTCTTATTTCTATGTTTATCAAATAAAGTCGCATGTGTGTCTAAGTAGAGGATTAATCCTTGGAAGTTTCATTTCCACCTGAATAAAATTAGAGAGTTATATGTTGGAATCAATGTTTCCTTCTGTCATGAGGTTAGAGCGGGTAACTTCATGGCAGATGTGTTAGCTAAGTAAGGGGTTGATAGGTTGCTTCTTTGGGTGTGTGTGATTATGTAAGTAGTTGATAGGTTGCTTCCTTGGGTGTGTGTGATTATGTAAGTAGTTGATAGAGGTAGTACATTTCTCTTGCACATTCCCTTTCATTTTTTTTTTTTTTTGGTCTTTTGTACTTTATACTTTCTTTTCTTTGAATGAAATCTTCAGTAGCCGTTCAAAAAATAATTTTTTTTTCAAATAAATTGAATTGAATGAGATATACTGCCTGTCTAACTGAACAGTGAACAGTCTATTTGTGAAATGATGTAATGAGACAGTTCCATTTTAAATAGATATATTTTAAACAGATCAAATTTGCATAGCCATAAGTATTTGAAATTCTCTGACAGCACTTATCAACCAGATCCCATGTCATTGAGTCAAAATCATTTCTAGCCAATGCTCCATTGACTAGTGTGCCCACAATTTACAGATTATAATGAATTCACGTGCCATTCAGGTGAACATTTTGGGGATAATTTCAGATTTTGTCTCAATGGTTTTGTAGTGCACTGCCTGGGACTTAAATCCATTTTGCCTTGCCGAGGTTTAAACCGTAGGTTGAAATCATCATCTGGTCATGGTTGGACAAAATATGACTCTACTCTCATCATAAAACCAATGGGCATCTGTAGCATTTCATCTAATAGATGCAATGGGACAAGTCGTTTGTTACATGTGTAAATGGCTCCTATGTATAGTAGTTATACATTATTACGTTTGATTGCTCTTATTTACACATGTGGTATGTAAATGAGGTACAAAAATGATGTATAAATAAGGTTATTTACACAACGAAAGTTTTCTCTTTTACACCCCTTCATAGAAGGCGGTAGTATAGTCTCTTAAACGGTGATTACATTCTTGTAAGCTCCATCAACCACCTTTATTTTTTCTTATTCTTGTGAGCTTCATATTTATAATCTAAGTTGTTCTTGTTTATTGAACCAATAAACCCCAAAACTTTTATGCTGATTATATTAAATCATAGATTTTGAATAACTTATGAAGAAGTCCCAACATTTAGATCTGATTTTCTGCACTTCCGTGGGCCTCTTATTGTTGATCCAAACTATTTAAGAACTTTGTAGTAACTTTAAATATTAAAACTTTTGGTTTCATATCATAATTTTTCATAGATTTTGATAAATTTGTAAAAACTTTTTAAAAAAAAAATCCAAATGCATCTTAAACTATTGGATGTACTCATTCACTTACGTGAAAATGGTAATTTTGACAAACATAGTAATGCATTTCACATGTGTAACATTTGTATATATGACATTTATCTATGTAAATCTTATGTGGTAGGCAAACAACCCTTGAGGACCTCTGAAGCAACAATCCTTGGAATCAAAACACGGTTAATCTTGGAAATTGATCCAAATGGATATATCATGAATTAATATTGGTTAATTCTTGGAAAGTGATGTTACTAGAATAATTCATGATATATCCAGGAGGGTTATTCTGTATAAAACATGGTGTTACCAGTCTATTTTCCAGCAAAAAAAAGGATAATATTAGTAAATGGTTGAAATTCTCAAAACAAATTGATTGATTTACATTCAAAATATGGTTTGGTTGAAGACCGAAATCGAAGTTACAGGCTTATTTGGGCCCCGGATAAGAATTATGAACCGTAATCAAATTCAAATCTTAAGGTTTGCGTTAAACCCAAACTCAAATTTGGGTCCAATTTGGGTCCTGTAATCCTTATTGGGCTAAGACCTTGACTAATTTGGATCCAGATATTAACCCGACAGATAAGCAACATGCCATAGGCCTCCAGTGAAGAGCAAATGCATTGGTACAGTACAAACTTCCAGGAAGAGGAAGGTTAGTATATATAGCAGGTAAAACTAGAAAGGAAAGTTGGTAAAGCTAACACCACCTAACTGGAACCCACCACCCTTCAATATATACTTAAAATCCCTTGCAATTAAAGATGTCTTCACTCTGCCTAGTTTGGTGGCTTGGGCTGCTGTGTTCTCTCATTGCATGGAATTTTCTGTGTCACATGGTTTGAGTACTTGGATCCAATCAACCCATGTGATAGTGAGAATGGTAACTTCCTTTTGTTAAAAAGGATAAATGCATGGAGGGAATATGTTTGGTGGGGCTGACCAACCCCTTGTCTCACCCTTCAATGGATGTCCATTGAAGAAAACCTTATCCCCATCAATTTCTTGTACCAAACAGTACAAACAGAAAAAAATAATAACTAAGACTTCATTGCTAATTCTTGAAAATGAATTAACTGTGGAAATAAAAGTGCTTGAGAAACTGTCAAGCACAAGTATTCCCCCCAAAAGGTTCTCAAAACAAAAGTACAAATTTTAAAAAAATTATTCTCAATATTTTGGCATCATTATATTAGACCAAATTAACCTAAAGATAATATATTACTTTCAATAACATATGATCAAGGGTATAGACTTTGGAACCATCTCATGAAGATATAGGAAATTAATAGATTTTATATCAACTATTTTAATTAAAAATTTCACAGGAAGAATTATGAAAGAATGACCTCAGCAAAATGCGATTTTTTCACAATGAGGCTAGACAAAGACATTCAAAGTTCAAATCATAAACTGTGGATAGGTAACTGCCAAAATGATGGAAAGATACCGACATCTGACAGAAAAACTTGCTAATTACTTCAGTAAGGTCTATGTTTTCTTTTAAGTACATCAAACATTCCAATCAATGTTATTTTCTTTGTGATTAATCAGTGTTCTGTAGATGATTTGACCCACAATTCTCATGGTTGGAAGGAGATCATAACTTGTCTCCTATCATGATAAGAGACACATCTGTACGTCTCCATTTGAGTCTTTGGAACTAAGTTGTGCTGCATTCAGTTTACATGTAACAGTGAGAGGATTTGGCTCTCATGTAGATTTCTTTTTATGAGAGAGAAAGAGCAATCCTACATTCCACTCATGACATAGGAAATTAAGATCATCTCCATCAAAGAAAATCTGCACATTTCTTTTCTTTTTTATGTGAAAAATGTTTCTCATCAAATGATAGAAAAAAGAGCTGCATGAAAAATCACGATAATTTTCCTCTCTATACCATCACACAAATGCACACTTGATTCCTATTAGAGTCACTGGGTATGACAAAGAACAAAACCACTGGGTTAATTAGGAAGATCTAGAGGGCCTCTAACTTTTCACATTAATTATGGGTATTGGAAGCAGAATATATAGTCCAGAGTGGGGCCCACCTTTTGAAAACTCAATCGTTCCACAAGTACTAGTCCAATTGTAATAAGCTTTGGCTGATGAAAATCAGCAGGTTATGAGGCCCATTGTTGAGTTTCTCACATGTTTTACATAAAGATGAACTTTCTTTTGTCAGTTTTTTCCAAGGGAATTAACATGCATGTGATCAAACCCTTGTCACTTGACTCAGCAACCTATGGAAGTGAATCTGAATTTTCAGGTTTTCAAACACCGGCAAAAACCTAATGCATGTCACATGTCAGCAGGGGCGGACCTAGGATTTCATCTTTTGGGTGGGGGAAACTTAAATAAATATTTTTTAACAAATCAATATAGCTAAGATTTTTTTATATATATATATTTTTTGGACACATCTCCAAGTTCAAGCATGATAAATATATTAAAATCAAAGACTAAATTTCTCATTAAAAATAAAATCAGGATCTAGCTGACATAAATAATTGTATTTTAGTACATTCTAACTTTCATAATCCATCAAAATGGAACTCGACGTTCTTTTAAATCTTGAAAGTCTTCAATGATTGATTCTGTGCTAAACTTCCCTGCAATTCCCTCTCAATGTACACAAGACAAGAGTCTGTGAGAAACTCATCATCCATTTTGCTGCAAAGTCTAGTTTTAATAAGGCTCATGGCTGAAAATGATCATTCAGTAGTTGCAGTGGAGACTGAAAGAGTAAGCATAAGTATGATCACTCTAAAAACAAGTTGGTAGGCCGATGGGCGGCTGTCCGGCGGAGCAATACGCAAGCGGCAGGCCAACGGGTGGCGATTAATCTTCTTCTTCTCCTTTTCTTCTGCGCTTTTCCCCTGTGACTTGTGAGTTGTGTGGGTCCAGCAATCTGCGCAGCGTTCTTTCTTCCTATTAGAATCTTAGGGAGTAGAGGGGCTTAGGGTTCTGGCTTTAGGAGACGTCAGACGAGGAGTCGAGGAGATGAAGCACCGATTTGTATTTTTTTTTTTGACTCTGTGCAAAAAATTAAGAAGTTGGGGGGGGGGGGGGGGGGGTGTGTTTGCACTTGTTATAAAACTAATATATAAACTAATTAAAGCATATATAATATAGGAAACGAAGATTTGAGTGGACCCCCGGGCCTACACCTAGGTCCGCCCCTGCCTGTCGGTGTGGATGTACAAGTGAATAAAAAAGCATATATATTTGAGGTGGCCCACCTTGGATTTGGATACTCTAGAGGGGAAGAATGTAGCCAATGTTTTTTGTCGCTTTTCTTGGAAAGTTGTTGCGTTCCATAATTTACTACCTATTTTTAGCCATACATCAGGCAGATTTCTATGACAACCCATGCATTAGGCCCCATCAATATTAACTAGTTTGGGCCACCAAATTCCAAATATAAGGCCACTGCTTTCGAAGTTGATATTGTGGAAAATGGGTCCAGATCTTTTGTAGCTTTGGCTCCAGCAGATCAGGAAATAGTACACAAGGCTTTTTTTAATATACAGCAAGATATAGTTTGGTCATCTAATAAATACCAAATTTTACTAACCTTGTCTGATGTCCAATCTAAGAATTTGAGGTGGATGATAATGAAAAATCAGCTTTTGTGTTGACTGTTCCAATGACATTTAGGTTAGACGACTAGCAACATTTGAGAGATTTAAGTTCTGATATATGATTAATCACAAATCTTGTTGCATCTAGTAGGGCAGTGATCCACAATGATCCACAAGAATATAAAACTCTACTTCTGCTAGGTGTATTGAAAAATGTTATACAAAGTCAAGTTGGTTTTAACTGGCTTTGCTTTGCCCATTTGCGAAACCAACCTGGACTGCTTGGAGAATCACAGGGAGTTGCTACCGCTCCTGTAGGCCCTGTCAGAGATCGATCCTTGATAGGGTGGTTTCCAATTACCTCTCACGGCCATTGGGCCAACTCAGCAAAGAAAAAAAAAAACGTGGAGTACTGCTTGAGTTGGACTCCTACCTACAAATTTGGATTGGGAATTTTGGATTCGACCCAACATAACAACCTGAAACCCCACTGGCAATCCATAATTTGGGTTGACCCTTTATGTGGGATCATATCGAGTAAACCTAATTACTAGATGGGTTGGTTTGGGGTTAAACCCATATATGTTGCCCAAAACTGTCAACCTAACTTGTACCCTTTCATTGGAGATGAAAATGGGCCTCATATATTAGACCCCATCAATTGAGGCTATGAAAAGCTTAATTGCGTCCAGGTTCATTTCCACTACGGGCCTGACCCGAATATGCACAAGGGGCTTTTAATTTACTTTTATACTTTTTCTCGTGAAAGAGCGACCACTCTGTGAAGGAATATTGGATGAAGCACGCACCAACTTTTGCTCAATTTTGTTAAACGTGGCTGTCTGTACCAACATTTCAGGACCCACTGCTCCCCTCATCCAGTAAGAAACAAGATTGTCAGCAATTGAGTTAAAGCAGTGGCTGTGGCCACATTTTCTCATGAGATTCTATTGCACTGAACACCAGAAAGAGACAGCCACAGAAATCCAGGATGCTTTTCCTCTGGAATTCTGCGGAATTGCTCCTGAACAACATTTTCCAAGGAAACTAAGAATGGTTTTTAAGGAAAATGACTTTATTTTTGTTCCTTGTGAACATTTTTTCATTGATTGCATTAAAGAACCAGTCTTTGCTCTCTCACCATAGAAAAATGTGTTACTCAGTTTCTGCACCAAATAACAGAAACTGTAACTGTAAGAATAATTGAAATCTTTCATGAATCAATTTCACAAAAAAAGGTAAAAACACCCTGAAAGTAAATGAAAAAGAACCCATACTGCAGTGCACTCAACTTTTCTTGACACAACTGAGTCAACTCAAGTCTAAGGCACTGAGTCAAATGAGTAGTACCAAATTTGTAAAAGCAGAAATAGAAGAAAACCAAACTCCCTTTACCAAAAAAAGATAAACAAACTCAGTCAAACTCGTTGAGTCAATGATATAATCCCCTCCATCACCATGACATGAGCTAGAATTTGAAGATGTGGATGTCAGTGGAAAGAGGAGAGCATTGGATGAGTGCTTAATGACCAGACCCCACTATTCAATGCCAATCTGCAATGTGAAATCAACTCACTTGCTGAAATCAGTCAATGCAATATACTCCAAATCAAAGCTCTCATCAATGTAACCTCTACTAATTTCACCCACATCTAACATCTCTCTCTCTGTCTCTCATCTTAATTCCCTACATCCAAACTGTTGAAACAGGAAACAGTCCTTTGTATGGCAATTTTAAAGCTTTGCAATTTCCATGGCTTATTTTTCTCTAGCTTACACTTATATTCTCTCCAAACTTCAACTGGGGCTCTCTGTAATCTCCTTTTTATGATCTTTTCTGTCCTGTCGGTGGGTATTCCTGCATCTATCTTCAGTTTCTAGACATGGGTTTTGTTTGTTTTTCTTTCTTGAAGAAAACCCATCGCTTGCTTCAACTGGTTCAGTGATTTATGGGCGATTGCATCTCTATTTTTTTTTTTTTTATTCTGGAGAATGGGTCGGAAAGTAGTTTTTCTGGTGGCGTTTCTCTCTCTCGTCAGTTTCTTTGTTCATGGATCCAGAGGTAATGGTATTAATCTGTGCATATCTATGAAAAGCTTTAAGTATATGTCTATTTCTATGAAATGTTTTAGGGGATATTGATTTGATCTGGTTTAAGATAGTTTAGGTTGACCTGAAGATGTTGTAATGGTTTATGATGTTTTAGTAATCATTTAAATTCAGGGATTGGAATTTTGGAAAGTTCTAATAATATTACTTGTTATTATTCTCCTTTAATCCATTGGAACTGATACACTAGAAACCAGATTGGATGGGGATCCAGTTCTGCTGAAGTGTATTTGATCTCTGCTTTCAGTTGTGTAATAGCAAACTCAAGAAATGAGAAGAAAATTTTATTCTTTACTCTGAAGTGGGACTTATACTCTCTCAGTTCAGTTTTTTCTGTTGTTGATCTGTAAGTTTAGACTCCCAATTATCATGTGGTGACTGCACTAAAATCAATTGGAGCCTAATTGGAGCCCTTATAGAGTCCCAATTGTGTCAGGCAGCCTCAATGCTTTTCCATGAGAGTTCTTTTCTGTAACCATTCAGGCTAAGATCAGATATGATCTATATGTGGGATATGGAAGGGTGGAAGAAGAAAATACATGCAGTTTTTTTGTTACATAGATAGATATTAATTGATTCCTCCTGTACCTGCCTCTTTTTTTCTGAGATGGTAACGTGACTATATTTCAAAAAGAATTACAAGGAACAGGCGAAAAACTTAATGACACCTAACAGATTCCAAGGGGGAAAACCTGAGCTCCCACCCCTACAAAAAGTAAGAGTAAAACTACATTTCTGTTGCAAATCAGCAAGTAATTTGTGATTTGGGAATATCCAAATAAGCCAGTATTTCCCGGGTGAAATTGATTTTGATGACATTCACCTAAGTTAATGTTGCTACTTACTAATATAGGCCACCATGCATGCACCCAAGCATATCAAATATACCATCCTGGGATCCTCACAATCTGAGGGTCTACATCCCACATTGTAGGCACTTATAAATTTAAACTGCAATTATTTGATATCACTACACTGGTGTTCAAAAGTTGGATTTTCCTTTCCCAACCGAGTCCAACACCTTGTATCGGTCTTCTAATTTTCAGAGACATCTGTGGCCAAGTTTACATATAATGCCATTTTCAGTTTTGTATATGCGAGTATAGTGTTTTGAATTGTGATTGATTTTGGATTTGTTTCTGTATGATGATGCGATTCTACTGCTTCTTCAATACTATTTTCTTCCTCATCCAAAATAATATAAATAAAATTTCAATTGCTCTAACATAAAAAAAAAAATCAACTGTTGATCACCTACAAATGACTCTTAAGAAAATAAAAATTTGATATGTTAAGCTTTTTAGTGTTAAATTCATGAACTTGATAGTTTACTTGCCTGCAGCTTCATCTACAGTGGCCCCCCCCACACCACATGAAGTCATCAAGCTGCCGGATAACGCATCCACTCTGCCCATACTGTTACAGAGGCCACCATCAAGGAATCGGGTTTGGAGTCCTGCACCTGCACCTGCACATTTAATCTCATTTCACAAGCATCATGCAAGAAAAAAACCCAGCAGTCCTCTTGCTCCTCCACCTCTACACCCAATCTCATTTCACAAGCATCATGCAAGGAAAAGATCCAGCGGCCCTGCATCTGCACCCTCTCAAGGTTGGATTTGAGCTCAAAATACCATCAACTGAAATGATACTTGTTAGGAAAAGTCATTATAGTCATCCATTTAAGGATTATTAAGATATCTGATAAGACTATACAGATCCTTAGAAGTACGAAAGTTCTTTCATTATTTGTGTATCTTTGTTTAGTGGTAATGTTTGTATCCTTGTTTTAGTCGAGTACATAAAATAGATTCTCAATTGATTCGGTAGTTGTTATAATATTGACCTGTGACTGGTATGTGAACATTTGGATAACTTAATTCAGGTGAAGTGCTTCCTCCTTCATATCCTCCAACTGTCTTCTGAAAAAAGAGTAGACACAAACCACATGGTCTGCCATCCTTGGATCAAGGTGGTTCACAATTCATGTTTGAGTGCTGTCACAGTTTTTAACTGAAATTGTATTATTTTATGCTTTATATGGGTGTAACAGTGTAACTAAAGTTGCAAGCAGTTCGAAATCATGACTGAATGGAATGGTCATCCATTTTGATGTGCTTTGAGGTAAAACCAGATTCACCCTTAACTTTTGGCTCTATTTCTTCTTTGTAGGTCCTTCTCTTTCTACCATCCAATCTCCCCTTTCTCCAAAATCGGGACAGGGAGCAACTGCACCTTCATCATCAGTTTCATTTCCATCCCACCCACTCGAAGGTATGAAATAGCCTAAATAGTTCAGTATGTTCTGTTTCAACTATGTTGTTGAAAGTAGTTCATAGTCATGCAATTTTATCTTTCCAGGGCCTATTTATCCCCCCACTATCTCTCCATCTGGGTCTTTTACAAGGAAGAGATTTCGAGCATTACCACCTCCGCCACCTAATCACGGTATATATTCGGGACTCTATTTTTCTGGCTAGTTTCTGGAGTCTGTTCTGTTGTCATCATCATGTACTTTTATAATGTTCTTCTTCAGAATACAGAGAGGGTTTGGTTTGATGATTCAGGCTGTCAGTTAGATATGCTCCATTATGGATAGAACTTGTCCCATAGTTATATCATGTGATGGGACAGTTAATAATTCTAACACATTGAACAATAAAATTCAAATAGGATATTATAAAAGAAATACTGCACTGGTCATTTAACGGAAATGAACCAATGGTTAGTAGGATAAGATCTTAGCATGGTCATTTCCACATTTTTTTTTTCTTTTTTTTTTTTTTTTTAAATTTTGGTGAAGCAACAAAAGAGATATTTTGAATGTGACAGAGAACTGAGCATAAATATCGTAGTAAAAAAGGTACTGCACAGCAGCCATTAAAGATTAAAAAGAAAAAAAAGAAAAGAAAAGTGAGGGCAATTGATGTGTGCTTAATGGCTCAATGATTGCAAGGGGCCCATGTCTCCACGGGTGCATGGCATCAACTTGAATAAGTCATGGTTCCATTTCTTTCTATTATGCTGTTAAGTTGTAACTAGCTTTGAGGATGTTGTTACTAGCTTTAATGATGTTTCTTAGGAAGTAGTTTTTTCTTTATACCGTTGCACCAAGTGCTATAAGTTGGTGTCCAACTGTCCATGAAGTAATTAATAATATCAGTTGGTTTGCTTTTTCATAGGAGGCTGGTTTCCCTCGAATAAAACCATCATCTCACTTACTTTTCATTTGCACTAATCCATCTTCTCTGCCAGAACCTCTATACCCACTCCAACTTCACTATAGCTAGGGGAAGGAGAGGTAGGGGTCGAGGAACCCACTCTACACCAGGGACTCATCTGGCTCACAGAACCCACTCAACACCAGTAGCACCCGTCAGCAACGACGAAGAACCATCTAAAAAGAATATAAATCTAAAGATTCCAGCCTTTTAGAAGTATGCTTGTACATTCCCCCTCTTTGGATATTGGGAAAAGAATCATTATCCATGGAAAGTGGAAGACTTTCAATATCAGGTTATTTCCAAGGAGATAGAGCCAATCTTTGAGCCCACCTTGTAGGATATTTAAAGTCAGCCTCGATAATGGGCCTTCACAAGAATGCAAGAACAATCTTGCATTCTCTTTTATTCGAAGATTTCAGCCCTGTTTTGAATCACCAAACATCTGTTGGACCCAAGACAGCATGTAAGACCTCACCGGGGTTTACCAAGTGCATTGCCATCTGTATTCAGTCTCTTCTGACCTGGTCTACGCTGGATATCCACATCCAACCTTCTTTATGTTGTTACCTATTCTTTAGTCACCATTTCCCATCTACTTTCCACCTCCAATATGGAGATCGGGTCCAAAGAATCCTGTCCTTTGATTGCGATCATGGAATCTAAAATCAGTCCAACTCACCTGGAGAGTATCAGCCTGATCAGATATAAAACCGAGATGATGTTTCAATCACCAATAAATGCCCCAAGCAATGAGATCTTGATTATATAAATCTTCTAACAATGCAACAAATTTGAACACAACCAAATTGAGAACCGATGTTCTCAGCCATGCCACTATACAATGTAATAACAAGCCAAAAAAAAAAAAAAAAGAAGAAAAAGAACAAAGAAAGAAAGAGATAAAATATTAGAAAAGATAATATAACAAGCCCTCATGGCCCATGAATATATATTACTTTAGAGGAGGTGTGATTTTATAAGGACTCACTATCATCTCTATTTGGGTTGGCTAAAGGAAATGGCCACAAAGTCTTCCATGATATGAATTTCAGATCTTAGGTGCTCTATGTTTCCAATATTTCTTCAACTAAAGAACTTGATTAATACGATAATCTTCTGGCAATGGGAAAAAAGGGTGAATCAGTTGTTGAGTAGCAATTAAATTCGGGCCCAAAACAAGCTGGCCAAATCTTCGGTACCTCCATGTCCCAATTTTAGCAAGGGTTTCAACCCTAACTCAGCAAGCCTCATTCTCAAGTTCTTCTCAGAACCATAAAATGCTGAATGTCACTGATAATAAATCTCCCTTCTCACTTACCAGTTTTGGTTTTATAATAGCCTGTTACAAGAGTCTCAAAATTAGGAAAATTCCAAATCATAGAAGCAATAAAGAAAGAAAGCTAATTATAATCATAATTTAACTCGGGTAAATTTTAGTAACTTTTTGTTAGAATCTTGACTAGAAAATTGCTCCTGGTGTGCAAGGAGTGCAGATGGCGGTCTCATAATCTAGAACATGTGGGCCATAGGTTCCCTTTCATGATCGAGCCTCCCGTCATGTGGCTGCACCAGTGATCCCTACAACACCTTAGGGCCATTTGATCTCTGCAAGCCTAGTGCAGGTAAGTTGGTTTACCTATAACTAACACTTTATCCATTTGGATAACCTGGGAAAGACAACAGCGTTGAGCTGCAGGAGAAGAATCGTGAGATTAAACAGTAGGTGCTACTTCAGAGAGAGAAATGACTAAGAGATAGAGCACATAATGATGTATAATAACAAGAGGAATTGGATACGCTTGTTCTCACTCAAGGTGCAACTTCTGAGGCTGGTTTGACCTTGAAATCCAACTGAAAGTCCATTTATTGTTGACTTGTATGATGGAGGGTAGTGATATTTTCCAGAGATTTTAGTTTCTATTCTGAAAATGGTCTGTCAACGTGGGCCCATCAAAGTAATTGTCTGTATCTAAAAACCATTTGCTCCATTTACACAAACTTAAGGCCTAAGTATCCTATTGATATTCCAAGATCTGAGGATCATACATTTCTTTACTTTCTTCTATTTAATTAGGAATGTCAATGGTTCCAACCTGAAAATTCTAGCTATAGGACCCTCTTTTTGGATCTGACTGATAGTCGGGTCCGGGTGAACTTGTGGCCATACCTGAATATCTAGTTACCCGAGTGATATGCATAAAAATACTAGATATTGTAATAAAATGTAAATCAATAAATACTGTAATATATTTTATATAGCAATTGACATCCAAAGACCAGCATCACAGATGGTAGACACTTGACCTTGCAATCTAAAGGTCGTTGTTTCAGGTCCTAGTGACCTACTTTTAATATATATAAAACGCAGACACTCATTTTTAGTTTTGAGTCAGGGAGTATGCCAAGAGTTAGGTCCATGTCTATTTCTGTCCATCCCTGTCTGACCCAGGTCGGGTATCATACGTTTAATTAGGTCCATGCTGAGTCTACTGTGGACCCATACCGACCCTCAACATTTACGTCACTTGTTGTAATCATATGCAAACAGCACATTCTGTGTCATAACATATAAGCTTGCAATAAAGAAAATTCTGACTGGTGAAGATTAACAGTTCTAGCTTTATCCATATGCAGATTGTTCAGAAGTGCCATGCACAGAGCCCTTGACAAACACCCCTCCAGGTTCACCTTGTGGCTGCGTTTGGCCACTGCAAGTTGGACTGCATTTGAGTGTAGCGCTGTACACATTCTTCCCATTGGTTTCAGAGCTTGCCCAAGAAATCGCAGCTGGAATTTTCTTGAATCAAAGCCAGGTACGCATTATGGGGGCAAATGCTGCCAGCCAGGAGCCTGACAAGACTGTCGTCCTCATTGATCTAGTTCCATTTGGAGAAAAGTTCAATAATGCTACTGCATTTCTGGCTTATGAGAAATTCTGGCACAAGATGGTTCCCATAAAGGCTTCCATGTTTGGCGCCTATGAAGTATTATATGTTCAATATCCAGGTATACAGCCCTTTTCTATTAGCTTGACTTCATTCTTTGGAAAATTTTACAATGTTTACAATGTTTTTTAACCATTGGTTTGTCACTATAGTATGTAAATGTGATGCCCACGTTTTACTAATCCCTCATTTTTCAGTTGATGTGTACTATAGATGCTGGGTGATACTAAAAACTTCTCCCCATTGGATTATCTTATGTCTTCTCTTTTCCATCTTTAAATATTGCATGTTAGCTGTAAATGTAATTGTACACTTACAAGCTACTAACTAGCTAAGATCATCAGATGTGGTGATTATAGGCTGTAGTTTATCCATGATGGGTCCTATCAGATGATTGAAATGACTATCGTATTCATTTAGGTTGGGTCGGTTGGCTTTTCTGAACTTTCTTATTTCTGCAGGTCTTCCTCCCTCGCCACCTGCATCGCCCACTAACATCACTATTGATGGGCAACTTTCTACTAATTATAAACCAAGGACGATGCAGCCTCTTGGGGTCGACATAAGGAAACAGAAAGAAAAGCTTGATGGTGGTCTCATAGCAGTCATAGCTCTATCTTCTTCTGTTCTTCTGGTTTTATGTGTTGGAGCAGTGTTGATTTTATCATTGAAATGTGGAGACCACACTCGTCAGCTTCCACCAAGTCCACGAACTTTATTGCCTCTAGGAAAGCAATCCGGTAAATACTGTTAATGCACATTCCATATAGATCATGTCTGAAACTCAGTTTTCTTAAAATTTGGCCTTTAACTAAGCAAGTCGAGTTGTTTGAACTTCAAGGCGTTGTTTGAACTTCAGTGATGATTTGCTTTGTAAGGGATCTAAGCCAACACAAATCTTCATTAGGTAACAATCATATTAGTGGCTCATCCACCACAGACCTTAGGAAGATTCATGGAAACCAATTGTCAAGGAATCTTTTTTTTTTTTTCTCTTTTATTTTTTTTGTGGTGGATGAACCTTCTATGTAGTACTTAAGTGTTTACCATACAAAGATCTGTGTAAACTTGTTTCTGGTTTTGCTACATTTGTATGTAGCACCATACTTCAATTGGAAACATGTCCATGGTGCCAAACAATTAATCAGGTGGACCACACCCATATATAGATCACCGTCCGTTATTCATATTTTGCATGGATGGTCCCCTGAACAAATTGTGCAGAAACAAGCTGTCATTAGGCTGAGGCCCAGACCCAAAAAAAAAAGAAAAAAGCTCATGAATGTAATGCAGGTATTTTATTTTTTGTTTATGGACATAATAAGTGGACCAATTGATAAATATTTATACTTCATTGATAAATATGGATGGCTTCGGCCTATGGAGCTGGGTTTTTTCAAGCATAGTAGCCTTCCACTTTGGGCAACTCAATGCAGTCTTGACATCTTAAAAGAATTATCTAGGTTTTCCACTTCCTCTTTCACAAAGTTCTCAAGAGGGACATTCCTTGTTCATTACCAACCATTATCAATAACCCTTTTGCAGTCTATTTCTTATTCATTACTCAGACAGTTATGATTATCCGACCTGTAAGGTTTTTCCTTGTGGTTTATACAGATAGCAGGGCCATCCCAAGGAATGGTCCAAACTCAAGGCCATAGATAGTCAAATGCAAGTCCAATTTGAGTTTGATGCAACAGATAACTGGACTACTGGAATGTCACACTACAGTTAGATTTTGCCTTCAGCATGGTTGGACACCAAGATATGATGTATTATCGAACAATAAACAAGTTTTTCTTCATGTTTAGGGGGTGTTTGAAAATGGTAGAAAGCCATAGAAAACAAAAAATTATAGAAAGAAATATCATACTTCCTATACCTATTAATATGAAACATTTGGTACTAATAGACAGTATGTTGAAATATTGAGAAATCTTCTAAAAAAACAAAAGATTCCCATATACAAGGATCTCCTGTATATTTGATTCTGTGATATGCTAATCTTCTATTTCACGGGTTTGATATTTTAAAACCATGGGACTCCTTATCCTTTCCTACATTACATCTTCAAAACGAAACTATCTTCCTACTCCCTTCCACTAATCACTTCTGGTCTCACATCTAACAAAAAATATATATATATATATATATATCTTCTTTTCCTTCAAATTTCATCAAGTGGAGGGAGGACCCCTTCTAGTGGGGGCATGATAGCAGAGGTTGGATTAGATCAATCCTGGTTTGATTGTAGCAGTGCAAATGGGAATAGCCCATTGTGTTTAGGGCAGAGAGGCTATTTAAAAAGAAGATACATGAGATCAGGAAGATCAGGATGATGCCAACATGCAGCCCTAGTATGATTTCTAGGGGGAAGGCGTGAAGTACCTCATCGTCATCATCATCCCTGCTACCTCTCATAAAGTCCATCAAATTTGGCATCAAATACGTGCCCATTTACCTTCTTGTCTTTGTCTTCCTTACTTCCTTTTACAAGATTTTACCATACTTTGTTGTGCACATGCGTGCGGAAGTGCGAATACCTGTGATTGATCAATCATGCCACACAAAAGAGACTACAAGATTTTACATGGTTCGGCAAAACCACCTATGTCCACGGTAATTCACATCTTGACTCTCTTGAGAGTCTAGGGTTACAGATTACATGATATATATAATCTCCGCTTTCTTCGACCCTAAGAAAGCCCTGGTACAATGACCAAAATACCTTTGACCTTGAACCCGGTCATTGGCTAACCCAATGGACCACTCCAGTAAACTCGGAATACAAGACATAAACCCAACAATTCCCACATTGGCTTGAATTTCGTACAACTCGAGCCACAAGGAAACTTAATTGGCAATGTCTTCCGTACCTTGCTGACAGGTACACAATTTCTTTAACACATTGACATGTTGCAATACAAGACATAACCCAACATGCTTGATTGAATAGTACAACAGAAGGCATCTCTTCTGAATATGGTCCTTTAAAGGAGTAAAAGAACATAAAAACCCAATAGTGACAAGCAAATCAAGAATATATTAATCGACCTAATTGTGATTTATCATGTTATTAAGCTTGCAAATAAATTTAATATTATTATTTTAAAAATGTAGAGATTTTGATTCAGCATTTTCATTTACTTCAAGACAGCACAACTTAGAATTTATTCTGTTCTTCAGAATTTGCCAAGCAACAGTAATGTTGCAATATTTCAATATCACAATATTTAATTCTATAATATTTTATTATGACGATATTTAAATGTATAAATAGTTAATTATGAATGAATCCAAAAAGGCCCTTAATAATCACGGATATTTCATTTTTGGGTGTTAGGTGCAGGACCAGGGCCTATGATATTTGGCAGTGGTCCTAGTTCGGCATCACTCTCTTTCAGCTCCAGCGCAGCCTATGCGGTATCTGCTAAAACATTCAGCTTAGGTGAGATAGAAAAAGCTACTGATAACTTCAATTCAACAAGAGTACTTGGAGAAGGTGGTTTTGGGCTTGTGTACAGAGGTAACCTTGAAGATGGAATGAAGGTAGCTGTAAAAGTTCTCAAGAGAGATGATCATCAGGGTGGTCGGGAATTCATGGCAGAGGTCGAGATGCTTAGTCGACTGCATCACAGGAATTTGGTCAAGTTGATTGGTATATGCACCGAAGAGCATAGTCGTTGCCTAGTCTATGAACTTATTCCAAATGGCAGTGTCGAATCTCATTTGCATGGTATCAATTGCTAACCACATTGCATATGCCTTTTTCCCTCATTTTTTTTTCTTTGTGCATTTAAAATGAGTTGGGGTCTTTCATGATTTCTGATAAATGGTTTTCATGTTGCAATTTATCTTCAGGTGAAGACAAGGAAACTTCTCTGCTTGATTGGCATGACCGAATGAAAATTGCCCTTGGTTCAGCTCGAGGTCTAGCTTATCTGCATGAAGATTCAAGCCCCCGTGTTATCCATCGGGATTTCAAGTCCAGCAACATCTTGTTGGAAAATGATTTCACTCCTAAAGTTTCGGACTTCGGCCTGGCTAGAACAGCTTTGGATGGAGGAAGCGGGCACATCTCCACCCGCGTAATGGGAACTTTTGGGTATAAATTCTTCCACTTGTGGTTCTTGTTAAATGTGGATCTTGGCATGTTGTTTTCTACATGTTCCTTGCCATTTCTATGAGGTGCAATACTGACATTACAGACAGCAACACTCTATACTCCTCACTTTGAGTGTTTATTTTATTGAATTTGTTCCAACCTTCTATTCATTATACATTTGTTAGTTGGTCCTCATAATCCAATTAACGTAATCTTTCGGTGACATTGCACCCGCTTGATATCCCATAAATCCTTGTTTTTGATCTGTAAATGAGCTTCATATGTATTATTGAGGTTTACACGAATAACTTTGTTGTGACTAAATAATATTTTTTTGCTTTGTGGTTCAGTTATGTAGCTCCTGAATATGCAATGACCGGGCATCTTTTGGTCAAGAGTGACGTTTACAGCTATGGGGTAGTCCTTCTAGAGCTTCTGACAGGAAGGAAACCCATAGACATGTCACAGCCTCCAGGTCAAGAGAACCTCGTCACATGGGCTCGTCCTTTTCTCACGAGCAAGGAGGGGTTGGAGACAATCATAGATCAAGCTCTAGGATCTGATTTCCCATTTGACAGTGTGGCCAAAGTAGCAGCAATTGCTTCAATGTGTGTCCAACCGGAAGTTTCACACCGCCCGTTTATGGGCGAGGTTGTACAGGCCTTACAGCTGGTGTATAATGAATGCGATGAGAAGAAAGGGTGTTCAGGAAGTTGTAGCCAAGAAGACTCAGCAGCTCAGGATATAGAAACTAGGATCAGCATTGTTTCGGGTCAGCTCCCAGAATCTCACTCCTTCCTAACAAATGATTATGACTCAGGTCTTGAAGCTGAGAGGGCACTATCGACATCTGATATTTTCGATACATCAGCAAGATTCACAAGGCAAGAATCCATGTCTTTTCGGAGGCATTCTACCTCAGGACCTTTAAGAACGAATCAGAATGCCAAGTACTGGCTGAGAGGCCGGTTGAGTGGCAGTGTAAGTGAGCACGGAGTTGCACTTAAATCATTGGCAAGAATGGACAGGCGAAAAGGGTGGCTATGATTGGATTTTCAGTGGCATATCAGAAAATCATTGAAAGATTTTTCTCTGTTGTTCCCATATTGGTAACAATAATGTTCATGTCATTGTTCATTTCATATTTGTTCGATCATAAGTCATAACAGGTACTCTGATCTTCCAACAGAAACTGTAAATGAAAGAAGTACAAGTCATCCCGATACATAAAACCTTGGAATGCAAGAGCATGCTATGGACAAAGGTGATGCCAAAGTGAGAGTTGTATTTTATTTTTGATGGAGTGGATTCAAGTTTACATTTATTGATGCCATCACATAACCACAATCTACAATTTCTTTTCCTGGGCTAAGGTGGTCTGAAATTCTTGAGAAGTCAAATTTGTTAGTTTTGGAATCATTCTAGATGAGTTGGAAAAAAAGATCATTTCTATGTTTGTAGCTCAAAGTAATCTAATTGTTGTTTCCTTCAAGTGCTAGTGAACTTAGTTGTAACAAACTCAGTGTCCTAAGCATACATGTGGGGCATATGGGTTCATGATCCATGTTCTTGATCTGATAGGGCCCACTTTTAAAGTATACTGTTACATATGTTTCTTCAAATGTTTCTTTAGGCTACTGATGCACATGGATCAAATCTCCCATACTGGAGGTTCTTGTGGGACTACATCCAATGGTGGGGCCATCCGATCGAAGTTTGGAGCATATTGGATTGCAAACATGAACCAACCCAAAGCTTGAAACTCGAACCGGTCAGTCCAACCCAAACCTTGACTTACTGAGTCAGGTTTGAGTTAGATTGGTGGGTGCTATCAAGAATTGTCATCCCATGTTTGAAGTTTGAATCTAGTCTACTACTTCCTTGTAAAGAAACCTAAACTCCCTTTCCATCCAGGGCAGAGGCCAGAAAACTAATAATTGTCCCTTTTCTTTCAATGGTTCAAGTCTAATGATCCTAGACAATCATAAATGCCAATTCTCCTGAATGTCATTCCGCATAGCGATATGCATGTTGGACTTGGGCTTACAGTTTGAACTGATTTGCACTGAACTTTCTTGTAGGACGTTTTTAACATCCAAAACTTTGTCTAGGGATGAACTGAAATGGGTGGGTTTAGCTAGGGGTCCAACTGAAGTCCATCCCAAATTATATTTATACTATAATTTACTTGGACCCGGACCCGGACCTGATCTTAATGGACCCAACTCAAGATCCAAAACTCAAACTTTCATCTACAGGATGCATATGTATGTAATATAAACGCATATCTAATATATGACATGAGAATAACATGAATGATGTAATAAATTCTAGAGAGCATAACTTGCAATAATTAGATTAGACATATGATAAAGTATCAAATAATATATCAATCACATAACATAACACATCACTATCAATAGGCACATCACTTCTCTACTGCTGCCTCAACCCTTGTGGACGAGTCTGCATCTAGTGCATTTGTTGCATGGTTATCTTGAGTGGACCAATTATGCCTGTTGAGCCATAAAAACTGAATTTTGAGATTTGAAATTGATGAGCAACATGGGCATGTGTTTTGTGTAGTATTTGCCCGTGACACGGCGGACTGTGATTTCTCGAAATAAAAAAAGGTTTCCATCTCAATTACTTTCCACACTCTATTAATGGGTTCAACTAAATAAAAGCAAACACATGAGAAATTCACCACTTGGTCTATCAATTTATATATATATATATATATATATATATATAGGGGAATATTCATGTGCATCTATCCCTCACCATAGGGTAAGGTGTACTTTCTCTTTTTGCACATGAAGACAAGGAAGTGTACCCCACCCTATGTACTTAAAATTTACTTTTGGACTTGAAAATCCCAATTTATGGAAGTGTCCCTCACCCTATGGTGAGGGATAGATGTACATAAATGTTCCCCGTATATATATATATTATATATATATATATATATATATATATGAAGCGAATAGGATTTCAATTTGCAATTTCAAATACGATTTTGACCATCCTCCAATTTCAACTTTTTTCTCAACTGCATCCATTGAGATTCTGATCACCTCTTAATATCAGTCATTTCTTTGAATTTCCCATACCTACTCATTAGTCATTACTCCTGGCTGATTTCAAATTGAAATAACAGCTCTGACCATCAATACAATACCCATAATTCCGAAATCCAATTAATTTTTAATTTAATTTCCAGACTCTATCTCTCTTAAATCCTCGCCGAAGTCCTCTCAACCGTTTTTCCATGCCCCTTGACTCTTCCCCTCTACATTTTTCTAACGTGTCCCCTGCTTTTTATTTCCCTTGTTAATAACGTATGTCTCCCCTTTGCTTTTCTAACGTGCAAAACCCTTTAACTTCCTCTGATTTCTGTAACGGTTGAAAGTCATGGGCAAGATACACAGCTTCTTGCAACTCTCTCCTCTCTCTCTCTCTCTGTGTGGCTGGACTGGAACTTCTTCATCGGCTCTGCCATCATAATGCCCAACACAACATTATCCCGTACACAACTCTATTGCAACACTGCCCTCCCACTTCATCCTCAAACCACGGTTTGCTGCTATTCTCATTTCATTGCTTCGCCGATATCATCCTCACAACCACAATCACTATTTGGAAGCTCCATGCCATCCTCAACGATCGTCTCCTACAGCAGATCTGTCGAATCCTGCCATGTTGTGAAGGTACTGAATCTTGCCTCTTAACAGTAGTACTTCAACCATTTTTCTTTTTTTCTTCTTTGTTTTTTTTCTGTCTGTGTGCCTCTATGTTCGACTTTTTTTTGTTGATTCTTAAGTGTATAGGTTGTGCTTGACAACATTCCTCTTTGTTGCATTGGAATATTATGATGCACCATTTTTTAGTTTCTTTGTTGTTTCTTAATTGCATAAGTTGTGCTTGACAAAATGCCTCTTTGCTTTGTAACCCCTTTCGTGGGAATCTCAAAAATGTTGGGCTTCCAATGAAAATCTCCCACATCAGTCTAGATTATGTTTGTGAGCCTATTCTGTCCGCCTTAAAAAATATAGACGGCTCAAATATCCTTTTCTCCTCATTTCTACTACACAAGGGGGAAGTCATCTTATCCAAACCTAATCTTTCTACTTATCAGACATAATATTCAGGCCTGATCAAGTCAACAATCCTTAATGTCAGACCTGACCAATTCATTTGCATTATATCATGCCAATTTATCTTACATTTTCTATACTGTAGGGCTATATCTCCTTTCTGCAAAAATGGAAAGAATGATCTAGACCTTAGAAAGTAAAAACCGCGTGAAGTGTTAACATGGAACAATGGAAATCATTCTATCTCAAAAACTATTTTCATTTTCTACAGAAAATGAGCCACTGGAATGTACCCTTTTAAGTCAGTGAAATATTGAAAACAAAATATTTCTACAAAGAAACACATGCAGCTCTATTAAGAAGAGAATGAATATAATTGTTTTGAAACTGTAAGAAACCTGAAAACTCATAAGTAAACTCATAATAAGAATATTAGATTGCTGGATTATAAACTCAAAAACTCACCTAATCACTCAAATCCTTGAAATGATTACTCGGTAAGCATATCCAAAAACTTTCTTAAGTCTTTAACTCAAATGCAGTGCAACTTGGTCGAGAAAACCTCAAAGTAATTTTTCTAATCATGGTTCGGAAACCCAAAAACTCATTGATAAAAACGCAATGGATAATCAAGTCATGGCGCTAGATTCTCAAAA
Organism: Camphora micrantha; assembly: GCA_003546025.1. Classification (NCBI taxonomy): domain Eukaryota; kingdom Viridiplantae; phylum Streptophyta; class Magnoliopsida; order Laurales; family Lauraceae; genus Camphora; species Camphora micrantha. The sequence continues at coordinate 57,885,414 of QPKB01000001.1, forward strand.
CGCTCCTTAAATCACTTGAATTATCGAAATGTGTTCCCAGTAAAAGGTCAAATAAGTACTTGAAAGCTAGCAATGATCAGCCATCATCAATCTAACTATTGTATAAAGGTAGCTTCCTGCAAGGACCAGTCTATTGCTATTGTAAAGTGTTTTTGTATGCTGTAACAAAACAGAAGATTACTATTGTTACACCTCGAACTAATCGTAATTAAGGTTAATTAATTGAGATTAATGCTAATTAAGCATGGATAATTGGATTAATCAAGGTTAATGACCAAAGAGAGACAAACTAGTCTCAAATGATGCATTAAGCATAATGGAATGGATTTGAATGAAATTGAATTGATTAAGACGAGTTTAGACTCAAACAAGGTAAGCTAAGGACTTTTTCGTAAATACGGATTTTCACATATTTCGTCAAATACGAAAATTCTTGATACCAACGTGCGTATCTCGAAGAGTACGTCAACTTTCATAATAAACATGATTCCATTTGACCTCAAATGGACCAAGTGAGGAGTCATTTGACTCTAAATGTAAATAAGCTTAAGAAGAATGAGTTTTGGTGTGAGAAGTGTGTGTATTAGAATGAAATGAATGGAATGAGTTCATTTCTCATTCCATTCCAAGAGAAACCTAGGCACTCTCCATTTCTCATTTTCTCTTCCATTTCTTTTCATCAAGAGTGAGAGTTAGGAGTGATTGAAGTGGATTTTGGAGAGAAGGGCTTCATCTTCATCTTCTTCCTCAAGTGTTTCCACCAATGTTGAAGTGGTAAAGCTTGGAGGAGGGCTCTAAACCTCTTTGCTTTGGACCACAAGTAAGTGATTAAGTGTTTCATAGGATTTCCAAGTCATATTAGTGGTTTTGTGATGATTTCTAGCACCAATGATTCATGGGAGTTCATTTGGATGTTTTTATTGATTAGGGTTTGAAATTGGGGATTTTGGTCTCAAATCAACCTAAGTAAAAGAGGGTTTTTGGCAATTAGCTCCAAAGAGGCAAGTATAATCATTGCTTGTAATTAGTATTGTTCACTGTAGGAATGCATAGAGTTTTCATGAATTTTGTGCATTGTCCATTAGGTTATCGAATTGTTTATGATTGATTAAGGTGGTTAATGAATGATTAGAAGTAATGAGTGTGAATGGATGATGTATGAGGGGGGAACAGAGAGGTTCCAATGGTTTATGCAAGTTGTGGAAGTGTAATGGAGAAAGAGGTGGAAGAAGAGAGAGTGTATCAGAATTTTCGAATGGAATTCTAATGGGTTCGCTCGAGCGAACAGTAGGTCCGCTCGAGCGAATGAGGTTCTGTTTGGGACGGAATGAGTTCTGAAGAGTTCGCTCGAGCGAACATTTAGTGTGCTCGAGCGAACATGGTTCTGTTTGGGTCCGCTCGAGCGACCAACGTTCTGTCTGGGTCCGCTCTAGCGTACAGTAATCCGCTCGAGCGAACCTGATGCTGGCCCAACGATGATAGTTAGTGAAAATTTGGGTCAATCGATCGGACCTAACGGTTCGACCGATTGTGGGACTCCGTTAGAGTCCAGTAGATTTTGGGTTTTGGATTTTTACGAGAATTTAGGGTATGACTTGTAAGCATAAATGCTTCCCCGATTAGTTTTAAGACTAATCATGGGTTAAACTAAATTATTGAGAATTAATGGTGTTTTAAGAAGGTTCCTTGAGCGAACCATAATTGATTATGACATAAGCTCCATGGGTGATAATTACGAGGACTAGTAATGCACATATTAAATGTACAAATGTGATGTCCATCGTGAATAACACGTGCATTTGGAAACCAATGGTTACACCCGAATGGTTGATTAGGATTGAGATAGGATTGAAATAGGATTGAGTAAAACCATACGTGGTTAGTAATCCTCTCATTGTGTCATTGTGATTCAATCTAATGAGATTGATATTATTGTCATTCATTTCTTTTGTTATGAAAGGAATCATTGAGTTGAATTGAATCCATAAAAGGATTTCTTACTGAATGTTATTGATCCGTGAGTCTGGCACTACCTAGTGATTGTATTAGAACTCTAAATGAGTTCAATGAATAATGAATGACTAATCCTACTGTAGCAGATGGATATTGGGGTGTTCCGGAGTTCCGTGGTGATGCTAGTTGTCCCTGGCCCGGACACTAGTAAGTCCCACCAAATTCGGATCGTATCTTCGGGTATTGATTGATGCCTTCCATTGGAAGATGAATCCTCCCTTTGAGGGGAGATGGTAAATGAAAATAAATCCTTCATTTGAGGGAAGATGGTAATGAATTGAAATACAAATCAATGAATGCTATCGTAGTTGCCTTTCGTACATGTATATTGACTGTCATTGTCTCTTAATTGTTATTGTAGAATTGTCTAGATTTATCTAGCATTGAAACTGTCAATAATGCAATATGAATGTGTTAATATACTATTGCAAGAATTGTTTATACATTGTTGAACCGTCGTGTTCATTAGTGTTATTGATGGCATTACATGCCCGATTGTCCCTGCCGGTGCAGCAGCGCCCCCGGCGCCAGCAGAGGAGTCCGCTACGGTTCCTCCAGGAGGATTGATAGAGTGGATCCGGCGGGATATCATCTGAGATGGGTATCCGAGTGCGATTGGAACCTTTGATAAACGTTTTTGAGAAATGTTTTTTTTAGGACTATTTATAAATTCATTTTGGGAATGTAATTAACATTTTGGAAATGTAACTAATGGTCGTCTGCATAGTATTTTTGAATATGCTGTGTTTGATAGACGTATATTGGGAATGATACATGTATAAGGACTGTATTTTGTATACATGTAAATCGTAAATTGATATTGTCAAATATAATTGTTTCCGCAAAAGTTTTGTATTTGACATGTACTTTGAGAATGATATCCCTTGTGGATCTCGTTTTAACTTCGGTTAGTTCGGGGTTTACGGGAGTAAGTATGATGATCACGGCTCGGGGTTTGCCGAATCTCGGGCCCGGGTCGTGACAACTATCAATCATATAATCCTAAATATTGGAACCGAATAAGACCTATTTGTGCAGAGGGGTTGATAATTTAACTCTAATTTTATGATGGTTAGCTTCAAAGAACTGATCTAGATGTCAAGACACTTTTGAGGAGGCTGTTTGTGGGCCAATCCATTGATTTTTAAATATAAAACTTTATATTCATTGCACCTTTCGTTACAAATAGAATCATGTCCACCCGTTGTTTAGCTATAGAATCAACCATGTAGTTGGCTTCCCGAAAAACAAGAGAAAAATACACCACGCCATTGGAAGATAAAGCTTTGATATCTTGAAGAAGGAAATCGAACTTCCAAAGACAATCTTCGGGATTTAAAACCCAATGAATAGCGTCGTTGGAATCACTTTCGAGAACCAACCACTCCGTAAACGACAGAGCATGAATCCAAGATCACTTAAACATCCGCCTTAGTAGAGTCTTTGATACCTACATTCTTAAAGAACATATACAAAATTTTTCCTTTACAATTACAAAGAACTACGCCAACTGCTGCTTATGGCCACAAATCAGTTGAAACTTTCATGTAAGGATTTTGTCAAGGGATATGCAGAAAGATAATGTTGTAGTTAATAGTAAAATATAACACTGAATTCAAAGTGAAATTTTCAGATCTAAGCTAATATATAACGCTATTTTGAGTGATTGACAAACACGGCATCATCTTGATGTGTTGTTTCTTGCAACAAAGGCCCGTGCTAAGCCCATTTGGTTTTTACTGGAAATAGGGTTTCCAGTGCATTTTGTTTTTGCTCGTGGTTGATTCATTTCATTTGGTTTTCACCGGAGAAAGGGTTTCCAGCGCATTCTGTTCTTGCTCATGGTTGATTTATTTCTTTACTATTTAATCACTAAAAAATATTGATTCCAATGTTAGAGAAAAGGGTCTTTAATTATACTTTAAAAAAGAATTTTCTTCATGTACCAAACTTTTTCTCTAAAAGCAAAACAAATAAAGCACAATGAACTACGAAATTTAAATCATTCCACTAAAAAAATTCCATTCTGGTAATGCAATCATCTTCTTACTTCCTTTATTTCTTTATTTTTATGTATCCATGCTACTAATTAAAGATAAATTTAAAAAGAACATGCATCAATGTTAGCATGATCGGGTATTTTGGAGGTAATTCTCTAGTTATGTCTACATATGTAAGCCATGAGATTTAGGTAGGTTATTGGTTACCACTCCTCTCTGTCACCTCCAAAGGTAAAATGCCTACATTCTACTTATATATATATTTATTGTGTTTTTCCAATTCAGGTGGGTTTTTTTTGTTTCTTTGCAGATATGGTGAATAATTTTTGCACAATTGCCAGATTTAGGACCAAGGAGTTCATGGAATTCCTTGCTGCGGGCGATATTCACGTGAATCGCTGTAATTGAATGATTTGGAAGTATATTTTGTTAATTGCTCTCTTTTCTGTTTATAGTACGTCTTTGTACTAAAGAAAAGCCTCAAAAGGATGTTTGAATTGTTTGAGATATTTTACAGTTGATATATGTACTTGAACTTTTTAAATACGAGTTGTTAGAATTTGATATTTGTTCTGGTGTAATTTTTGGCATATAAAGTACAGTTCTATGTAGATGTCAATTTTTTTTTTCTATTAATAATATGTTTTGTACAATTGTTACTTCTCTTTCAACATTATTGATGGGCCACCTTCTTATACTATGACCAATGTTGCCTCTTGACCGAGTAGTTCAGGTGTCCATCATTAATGTTATAATAATTATCGATTCTTTAGTTTAGCTGCTTATCAATGACATTTGCACACAAATACATTCCTACGTCTCTCTATATATAAAACTTTATATTCAATGCACCTTTCATTTTAAATAGATGCCAGCCACACTTTGCTACATATTCTATAGTTTTTCAATTTTTTTAGTTTAATATTTAATTTTTAATCCTTTCCTTCCATGTTCTCTCATTAACCATTGAATTATTTATTTATAAAGGCCCGGGATTAGCACTGGCCTATTTTGCTAGTACACAGTAATAATAATAATAGGTAAAAGACTTTTTAGATAAAATCACCATAAGTTTCATAAGAGGAATTCCTCTCAATTTATACACGAAAATATTTCAAGCTCAAAATTAAACTAACTCTTATCCTAATCCTAACAGTTCTCTAAGAATCCTCTAACAATTTAATATTCTCTAACATAGGCATCACCCACTTCACGAGCCCTTTCTATCTAAATGATTTTAAGTGTCGGTTCATAGAGTCAGATAAATAAAAAGTAACAATCATACCATATAAGCAAATTAACTGCATCTTGTTCTCATTTGGCTCACTTTAAACACACACCCACATCATAGGTTTGCTTGTGAAGTTGCATCATACTTTTGAACACATAAGAGACTCAATTGACAAAGTTAACAACTTGACCATTAATTGTGTACTGTTGGTTCATCAGGTAATATCTATAACTCAGATCATCACCAAATTTGGATCATATACGTACTGGTGGCACATATAGTAGCATCCCCAAATTTGCCTATAATTTATTCCCCACAGTAGACCCTTGGAAACAGGGGCGGACCTTGGTACAACCATGCGGGTGCGGTTGCACCCGTCAAACCATGGTGTGCTTTAAAAAATCCAATAAAAATTAGGGCTCTACCCTCAAAATCCATATGAAAATCCTCAGTTTGCCCCAAAACCAAACTACCTAAGGTTCGCACCCCTCAAACGAAAATCTTGAGTCCGCCACTGTTTGGAAACAAGCTTAAATGCAACTCTTAAGTGCTAGAATTTTTTGCAATACATCAGTCTAATTCAAAAACTATTGGAGTTTTATTTTTAATTCCTTTTCTTATCAAAGGTGGATTCGGGCCAGACCTTGGTCCATAGACAGATTGTGCATTCCTACTTTTAGGGGTGGCAATAGGTCCAGTCAAGTTGAGCATTGTGGATAATGTGGAAATAGTAAACCATGACTGACCCATTTATTGATTAGGTTAAAATGTCAATATGAATTCAAATCAAAGTTAAAGGGATCGATCCAAACCCAAATTATTAATTCAAAGGCAGTTTGGTTTGAAGTTTCATGGTACATTGTGTCAGGTATATGTTGGATAGAAAAAGTATAGTAAGCATGGACACAACTCAAAGCTTATACATATATTGATTAACCCAACCCATAAACAAAAGAGGGTCAACCCAAACCCCGAGTCAGGCTCGGGTTGGGCTGGTGGGTTGGGGTCAAGAAATGACCTTTCTACGGCTAGTTTCACACGCTTTAAATAGCTTCACGTGGTGGGAGAGGGAGTTTCAGGTATGCCATCAATGCTATTTTAAACTTTTGGTGGCCGTTGGATGTGTTTGTATCCAAATCCGACGGCTGCAATCATCTTATCTTGTAGGTAGCACTTGCCAATTAATTTCTTTTCACAAAGGGGAGCTTTAATTTAAAATCTTAAATGACAATCCAAACTAAGATGTATGAACCCCCTTTAAAATAGCATAAAAGTAGCTATACATTTCCTCAGAGCATTTAACTGGCAGCTATTAAACTCAAGTCATGCCCCCATGGCCCACTCTTTCTTGGGGCACACCTGAATCATGACAATCCTAGAGGCAGAGAGACGAGATGATGTTTCATCCGATCCATATTTGCCACGTATATAAAATCTCTTTATTGATTTTTTTTTTTTTTTTCCATTCCAATGAAGCAATTTGGATATATAGGTGGCAAATGTGGACCGGATGAAACAAGATCTCCCTATTTCTACGAAACATAGGATCTGAACTCAAGAGAGATGGATAGATTTGAACGTGGATTGGGGTGGCCACAATATCAGTCGGATCATATGATCTTGAGTTCCTAACCCTTAATTTCGGGTTCTCAAAGTCTATTACCTACATATTAAGAAAAATTATTGGGATTAAATCCGGTGATTACCAATGTTCATATATTTTTTCCCCGTATTCTGGATCCTTCGAGTGTCTCACTCACACTTTTTGCTAGTGAAAAGATGAAAAAACTCCATAGCAGGCCCACTTATTGAAAATATAAACCGTTTAAAATGAACACCCTTCCTTTCAGTGGGATGTCCTCAAATTTAACTTAAATAATAATAGGATTTCATTATAAGATTAAGCATATGATTAATAACATGATTAATAACTATTATTAATAATTCATTTTAGCCTTTTTTGTTCTTTTTGGTAAGCATATGATTAATAACATGATTAATAACTATTATTAATAATTCATTTTAGCCTTTTTTGTTCTTTTTGGCTACATTAGGCTACTGGTCGTATAGTGATATTTTAATTTGCTTATGCTGGGATCGATTTCTGAACATGTGTGTGAAACTGGGGTGCCTGCATCACCCTTGTCACGAGTGTAAATAAAAAAGATTTTGTTTATAAAGAAAGCTTTGCTTTTAGGTTTCAAGTTTTTTAAAATAAAAATTGACAGATGGGCTGTGATAACCCTGAATCAAGTGTAGCCCATATGTGTGGTGTGAATCACTCAAGTCAGAGCCATCCATCTTCTATCAACATCATGGGACCCAAAGTCCAATAGCATAGTTTTACCTACAGGATATGGCTGCATGTACAAATTACAGCTTTTAAGTAGTACAATATTCCACCCACCAACCCCTGGTCCATGAAATAAAAGCAAATCAAATTTACAAGACAGAACAGTCAGAGAAGGTAGTGGAAGTCTTAAATACCTTCAGGAAAGGTTACTAACATCCCTGCAATTGTATATTGTTATTCTGACACCTTTGGTCCCCACAGGTAACCAGTGGGCTACACTCATATGAATGGATGGTGTTTCACTAGATAAGAGTGGACACTCTGTGAAAGTGAATTTGGGAGTATTAACTACATTTCACCATTGATGGGCAATCAATCAGACATCAGAGTGAATTTGGGAGTATTAACTACATTTCACCATTGACGGGCAATCAATCAGACATTTAGGTACCATCCATCCAATGGGAGTCATGGATCATATTCATGCCCCCATTTTCTGTGGGTTCAAAACTTGACTCGCCCGAGTAGCTTGTAAGGGCATTGAGTTGAGCAACTCGGGGTGAGTTTAAACACAGTTTTTAGTGTTAGTAGAGTTGGTAGACTCATAGCCGAACCTGCTGAGTTGAATCGGCTCACCTTTGTAAAGATGAATTTGAGTTTTTAAAACCATGATCCAGTGCACCGCAAACCATGTGATGAAATAATGATTCAACATTATAATTGTCGAAAATTATGCCATTGGGGATGATAGTAAGGGCATGTTGTTTGCATAAATATGTTGAAATAGATGGGAATTTATGATCAAATGAGCTGCAGCAGCGAAGGATAATTAAAGAGGTGAGTAGTAAAGGGTATGAGGTTAAGGGTAAAGGATATTAGGTGAAGGATTAGATGGGATCTTGACTCTTACTCTCCTAAAGTATGGAATTACTCAGTGATAGCGGGGCATTCATTTTTAAACATTTATATAAATTAAACACAATCTTAGGGCTTGTTTGCTTGCATTAAAATATATAGGATTTATACCATTAGTAGATAAAACTAAGTATCAAATAATCTTTAACTTTAGGAAAATAGAATAAAAAGAATATAGAAAATAAACTACTAGGTGATGGTAGGTTTACTCATTTTTCATCTTTTTTATTTTATTTTTCTAAAAAGAAAGTTTATTTGATCTTCATTTTTAATTATTTATGGTATGAGTTCTATGTATTCAACTCCTATATATTATAATGCAAACAAACATGCCCTTTTTAGAAATTCGATTAGATTAAGTAAATCAACCCTAGACATTCAAAAGCCGTAGGTCGATTGTCATATAATTTTATAATTCCAATAACAGTTTTGAACTCACATGATAATCCCTTATCAGCATATTTGTGTAACACACTACTTTTGCTTTGAAAAAAGTAATAAGACTTTCTTTTACAGGCTAGACAAATGTACCCAAAATGTTATAATTAAGCCAATTATCCTTTTCCCTGATGGTCCTGTTGCAGCCTTTTGCCTTATCTTAGATGATGGACCCACAAAACGAATGATGTGAGTCATTTAAAAAGATGGGCCCCATCTACTGGAAATGTATGGCTAGAACAAACTGTAGATCCACTTGCTTTGAATAGTACATACCACTTCTGAATATCATTAACCCATCAGGGCCATCACCATTGGTTAATGCAAGGACACCTGCAAAACCAACCATCTGTCAGGCTCACCAACAGCAAAGATGGTGGCTCCCACTTCTAACAACTGTTTTGATCTAAGATGAACGGTTGATGAAATTAGTTAATAATTGGACAATATTATTTCCTTCTTTTTTCAATTCTTTCACATGTGGCCTCATGTGAAAGATGTGCCTCATTTATTATTTCCAAAATCAGTCTATCAGCTGCATTGCAATCTTACCTCTACTATTTCAGGTTGGTCATATAAAATTGGTCAACACATGATTTTGCAATAGGTTAGAAAATGACATATATATGCATTAGTCTAAGAAAAACATAATAGAAGGATATACAGGATTCCATGTATGCCTACATCCACATGAGAGATTGGTCTTTCCCTATCTTTTGAGAAAAATAGGGTTACAAAGCTTCCATATGATTTTCTTCTCACCTTTCAAACTCTCTGATTTAAGTATAAAACCCTAGAGCCAGGAATCTTAGTTATATCTAAAAATTAATTACAATTACATCAAATGCTCATAATGCCCCCAAAACATTATAAAATGGAAGGACATTACAAAATCTCAATTGAGTTTTTGCATAGAGTTTTTCCAGACAATCAATCTTTTTGTAGAATACAAGACTTCTAACATAACAAAATATATGATGATAATAATTAATAACATCATTTTAGCATGATGGTATATGTTGTAGCTCCTGGTCTTGACAAAGAAGACATAGCAATGATGTTAGAAGTAATGCAAAAATGGTGTTTAGTTTGTGACTGTTTGTTTTACCTTACATGTAATTGCATCTTTATAGTGGGCAATTACTTTACTTAAGTAGGTTGGATGTTATAAGATCATGGTTATTTAGGAGCACTTACAAATATAAAACTTAAACAGTTGAGAAGAGAAGAAGGAGAACAACAACCAGCATTGTGTTCTCATTATTATTAAATGAATGGGGACGAAGTCCAAAGGAGGAGACCATTGTAGTCAGGAGCAGACTCAGGTACAAGGGTGTGGGGCCCTATACCTGAAAAATGCTTAAAATTCTTAAAATCCCCCTGTCAATTCTAAAAAGTAACATGTTTTTTTAACATTTGCACACCCCCCTACATTATGAAAAATGCTTGTCTCATCGCATGTGTGAGTTTCCATCATCTTATATGTGTGAGTGTCAATCACCTTGAATGTGTGAGTTGTATCTATCTCTCATCTTATATTTGAGTTCATATTACCTCGGATGTATGAGTTGTATCTATATCCTCGTTTGTACTAGTTCTCGTGAGTCTCAGGTCCGAACCCCTTCGCTATGTCACTGAAAAAATATAGAGTGCATTTAGTCGGTATGTTGAGATTCTTCTCTTTCTTTGTTATATATGAAAGGTGAAAGGTAGTAGGAAACATTTGAAAGGAAACGGGTGGGCTCTCTTACGAAGGCCTCTCATTCTCAAGGTAGCGTAGGATGAAAAATGGCATTACGTGTGAGGAATTTAGAAAGATTATAGCCAATAGTAAAACAAACAAAGCATAACCTTTCAAAAGAGAACAATTACTTTTTTTTCAAAGGACTCAGAACTCTTTGGGTATACTAGAAGCTGATTCATTTCGACACTCCTAGGAATATCTCCTACAAGCACGCATACACAAAATAAGGATAGAGATGCATCTTCTCAATAGAAGCTTATCTCAAGGTTTGAACGAGATGATTTTTTTTTTCTTACGTATACTTCAGTTCTCATTGGATAGAAAAATGCTCCATTGGCCATTACAAATAGTTGTTTAGCCAAGAGGAAAGAAAAGTCAATGTCTAACCCCTTGATTCATGGCCCTTAAATTTAATGGATTTACAAGACATAAGTTTTGTACGATTTTAACCCAACACTTAGTCCCATTCATTTCGGTGCAAAACACGTGATCCATGACATTAGAGGGGTATTAGTGGGTGATCGGATTGGATTGGTAGAGACACATGGGATTAGTGTCCGGGTAGGAATCCGTGAGAACCTCTAGTAGGTCCACTTTATTAGTCATCCGAACCATTCACACACAATAAACCCTATTTGATAGTCATTAGACCGAGGGTTTGTACCAATTGAATAAATTAGACCATTGGATTGGGGGTAATTTTCTTAAATATAAAGTCATTAAACTTGTGAGCCTCGAATCAAGGAGCTAAGGACATCAAATAGACCCTAAGTTTTGACATCTGGGGCCTACGTACCTTAATCAGTAGGGCACCAGGTAGGCCCCGTCTAGCAACATCTCACAGTAGTCTAAAGTCTACATGTATTTTGTTGCAAGCTAGTGACCCATTTAATAAGAGATAAATGCAGTTTTATCCCAATAACATATTAATTTCATTTTATCCAAAGAGAATTTAAGGTGGACCCAGTAGAGAGCATATTGGTTCTAAGTTAAGAGCCCACCTATTGAAAATCAAAGCCTCTCAAAAATAAAAGCCCTTTCCATTATATTAGTATATCTTCAAATTTCACCTCATTAGGATGGTCCCATTATAAGATTGATTATTTGATAAAAAAAACTTAATTAACACACAATCTTATGCATTAATTGCTATCATATTTAGATTAAATAAAAAGGTGAGACCAAATCATATATTCATTTAAAATGTAAAGATACCTAGTACACTCGGAGGACTTTTATTTTGAGAAGCTCAGTTCTTAATAGGTAGGCTCCAATATGGAGGTCCATTGTAGAGGATCCGAGTTCCATGGTTGTTGTACACAAGACAAAAGCAAGCATCGACAGAACTAGGTGGCCATGTGCCCCCCCCCCCCCGCAAATTTTTAGAAGCCCCCCTATACACCCCCCCCCCCCCTACAATTTTTAGCATTGGATATGGATGTGAGGGCCCCCACCATATATAGGGAGATGCTCTTATGAGAGAATCTCTCACCTTACTAGGAGAGATATGGTGGGAGCCCTCACCTTCATATTCAATGTCAACAACTTAAATGTGAGGGCCCTCACCAATATCTCTCATATAAGGTGAGAGATATCTCTCATAGGAGCATCTCCCATATATATATATGGGGAATGTTCATGTGCATCTATCCCTCACCATAGAGTGAGAGACACTTCCATAAATGGGGATTTTCAAGTACAAAAAGTAAGTTTTCAAGTACATAGGTGAGGTACACTCTCTTGTTTTCTTGTGCAAAAAGGGAAAGTGTCCCTCACTCTATGGTGAGGGATAGATGCATATGAACATTCCCCTATATATATATATATATATATATATTACTTTAAAGCTTGTTTATTTCACGCATGCATGCACCCACACACACTTGCAAATGCAATGTTCCTTACAAGACTTTCACAATTTCCCCCGACAAGACTTACTTTCGAAATCCAACCCCCCTCCCCCGGCAAATGCAATGTTTCTTCACGAAAATTTCAAAATTACAACCATCTAAAAGATTTCAAATGCCCTAATAAAATGTTGAAATTCTAGTATGTCCATTTATTTTTGTGTGAAATTCTTGAATGATCTCAAGTATAATAAAAGAAAATCATGTAGCTACATGAATTCTCCTAAAAGAAACAGACATTTTCTCTGCTTCTTCCCTAGTGGCACTAGGCTTCTGGCTGGCTATAGGCCTGTCAATGGGACGGGCCGGGTCTGGGCTTAGGTTGTCCAATTCCGTCCCGAAAATAGGACGGACCTGCCAGGTGTTGTCCAATCTCGGCTCTAAATTGAACGGGCCTACATCAAATCCCGTCCCGTACGGGCCCGGGCAGGGACAGGGCCAGGCCTGGGTTTAGCCCGATCCTAAACAGAAGCAAGACATTCTCTAATTATTCCTGATGTCACCAGACAACCGGTGTGAACCGAACTTTAAACCCTCCTCCTTTTTTTCGGGCTTGGGACTGGCAATACAATGCAACAAGCAACATGGCAAAGTTAAAAAACTTTTTTTTTTTTTTCCGGTGACAGTAGAAATCAGAAAATCAATAAAAATGAATGAATATCCTATAGGCTATATGGGTCAAGAAATGAATGAGTATCATATATGAGTCAAGTGAAAGTAATGTAGGATCAATTAAAAACTTCTTTCTTTTTTTTTTTTTACGGTGAAAGTAGAAAATCAAAAAATCAATAAAATGAATGAGAATGAGTATCCTATTTTCCTATATGGGTCAAGTAATTTAAAAAAGAAATGAATATAAATGTATTGTCCAAACCCAGCCCACTGAGCTCAAATTTTTTTAAAAGCCCTGTATTTTAGGGCTTGGGACTGGCAAGTCTAAATGGACTGGGCATCCAGTCCCATTTTGATCGGGCTTTAAAATATATTATCCAAATCTAGTCCACTGAATTTAAATTTCTTTTAAAAGTCCTAAATTTTAGGACTTAGAACGGGCGGGCCGGACTTTTTATCCGTTTCATCCGGTACCATTTACAGGCCTGGCTGGCTAACGACCAGCAGCCGCAACATCGGACACACATGCAATGTTGACATAGAAGACTCGAGAGACCAAAAGCCTTTCTCTATTAAACGGCCACCGAAACGATGCCCACGTCCTTACACGTGGGACCACCAAATAGAAATCCACCGTACACGCAAAAGAAATACTTTCACGGGATTGGCCACTTCCCTCACTCTTTACACTGTGACAAACATAAAAGGCCTGGCTTTGTGGGTCCCATTCCGCCCATCTATATCAGTTTCCAAAACCACACACTTCATGAGACTCAAGAGTCTCATCACATAAATGGGTGGTTACATTAAAGTACAATTAAGTGTTTTTTTGGTAAAAAAAGTGCAATTAAGTTATGTGTGTGTTTAACAAGCAATTGGTGACTCACAAGGGAAGTCACACGGGCCATGGGCATTTATTAATGATTCCGTGAATGGGGGCATTTTGGCAGTAATGTGTAAGAAGAATCAGGAAGTATCAACTATCGTATTTATTTTATGTTTGTTGTGCGTGGACCAATAATAATCTGCCGCATCATTTAAAAGTTTAGGTGATTTTAAAGACTTAAAATATTTAAATCAAATAAAAGAGAATCATCTAAATTTTTGGATGACATGGTGGAGAATTATTGGTCCACTAACGATAAAGGTATAACAAATGTGATAGGTGATCCGGACTTAAGAAGAATTTTTTACACTTGTGATCCAATTGTAAAATTTATGTCTCCGTATATTTGGTTACACGGATGGGTGTAAATGGGTCGATTCCGGTTCGGGTCCATAGTGGATCAGGACTCGGAACCGGTTTCTTGGCTCTGAAACCAGAACTAAAACCATGTATGGGACGGGTCTGGATCCGGGTCCGAGTCTAGGTAGAGAATGATATTAAAAAAACATGAGTTTTAGGAGAGATTTTCGAAAATCAAAGTAATATATCGGGTTTTGGGTTTATGGGTCCGAACGAAGGTGGAACCGAATTCGGACCGATTTACTTATCGGTGCCTAGATAAGGACCCAGACCCGGTTTTTAACGGGTCGGAACTTTTGGATAATCGGAGAATCAGGGACCCATTTACATCCCTAGGTTACGGGCAGAACTACCATGCAGCAAGATGCTAGAGGGTCAGGTGAAAAACATGGGTGGGGCCTACCTTCGGAAAATTCAAACCTCTTATTAACTCTAGTACCGTTGTAGTAATTAAATGTTAGATTATTATTCAATTTAGTGAGATGGCCACTGTTGGATCAACTAAGTTTGAAATCTATGATTAACTTTCTTTACTTACTTCATCTTTTTAAATGGGCAGAAATAAAAGGAGCCTCTTACATGTGAAATCTGGTGATCAATCTATAGGTTGACCCATTGAAATAGATTTTGAACATTAAGATAAAGAGTACGCAATGGGTCTTATGACAGTGGAGTGGTTTGGAATTTTCAAAGATGGGCCCCACCCATGTTTTTTACAAGTTATAAAGAGCATGCTATTGAATGGTAGTTTTTTCATTGATTTTGATTCCCCGTGAAAAGGGGTAGAAAGAAGATTCCTTTCCCAATCGGAAAGAAACTTGGAAAGTGTGAAATCCTCTCATCACAATAACGCTCCCTTTACAGTGTGTTTGGGAAGGGGGGAGGGGAGGGGAGGGAAAATTTGAGGGAGAAGGAAAATGAAGGGGAGGGGAGGGGAGGGAAAATTTATTTTCCCTCCTCTTGTTTGGATAGTAAAAAAGTAGGGGAAAGAAAAGTGAAAAAGTAGGATTTTGTTTGTTTGTGAGGTAGATGGAAAATTACCAATTTATCCTTATGGGCTGGATTAGAATGCTTTATTAGCTTATGAGTGGCACCAGCAAATAATATGCAGCTGGCCATTTTTACTCGTACAACTAATAATGAAACCGACGCAGTAAGGAACAAAAAATTCCAGCCCATATCAGTGAAAAAATGATATGATATAACTTCATGTTTCATAATGTATGGCATGATTTCTGCTCCCACTTATGCACATTAAATTACATACTAGTTTTAGGCATCTGAGCTCATTGTTTTTTTTTATAACAAAAGATTAGATATGGGTGAAGGTCCCAAAGTACAAGTTTAGTCATTTATGCAGTAAACCCTTTGCTATTCATTACAGGGATGTAGGAAGATACCCATCTCAGAGAAGGGTATTTTAGTCATTTATGCAGAAACTCCCTTTCCCTCCTCATTTTCCCCTCAGTTTTGAGGGGGAAATTTTTTGGTGGGCCCCACCAAAATTTTCCCCTCATATTCCCCTCCCCCACTTTCCTTCCCCCCTTCCCAAACACCCTCTTTTGTCACATTCCCTCCACTTTTCTTCCATTTTTTTCCTTCCCCCCATTTTCCATCCTTCCCAAACATAGGCTTAATGATGTTTCATATCAAGAGATACATGTCCCATTACCACATCTTGCTTTAACAAAGGAGGTGGAATGATTTATAATTTGAACACTTATAATCTTTTGTTGTTTTATTTAAAACTTTTGTAATTAGATTAGCTTAATTCAACCATAGAAAACTCAATTATAAGAGGCTTAAAAATAGTCAAACCACTACTATTTTCCATTTTATAATAAATCTGTTTTTAATATAATTATTTATATATTATTTTTGCTATATGTAGGACTTAAACTCATGCACTCCTACACTCGTCCCATGGCCCTAACTAGCTTAACTACAACTAGGGTCGTAATTATTTATTTACTCAAGGTGCGTTCAGGAGGCTTATGTTTGAGTTAAGCATTGGTTTATACTTAAGTGGTGTTTGGATATGGGTTGAATAGAATATCAACATATTTGAGTATTGTTAGATTTCATAATCACTAAAGAAAAAGTCATATTGTAAAAATGGGACAACCATGATTTTTGGCAATTTATACAAATTTCAATATAATGTATAAACTGAATTATCTTATACTTTACGAGGATATGCTTAAAAAGCAAGAAATTGAGAGATGTGAAACAATAGACCCTGCAAGACAGGCTAATCAGTAATCAAGTGGATCATTAGAAGGTAGAGAGAGAGAGAGAGAGAGAGAGAGAGAGAGAGAGAGAGAGAGAGAGAGAGAGAGAGAGGATGTCTCCTTGTCATATGTTGGGGTGTTCTACATAATCTATTGATTGTTCATTCTAAGCTAGGTGCATTGTTTGGTTGAAGATAGGAGTATTTACCCATGGTTTGGCTGTGGCCCCTTCTGGTTTACAATTGTGTCTGTTTCTACAGTCAGCGTAATATAAAAGTACTGACCAAAATAAATAGAACATGTGAGTTTCAGTCATATATATTACTCCCATACCATACGAAGAAACCCCACAGAACAGATGCTACACTAACAGGCCCTACATGTCGTAACTGATTGAGGACATATCTCAATTTGGGCACCTAATGCTTCCTTGCTTCATTCTCTCTCTTGCACAACATTAAATGATCAAACAACATGCTAACACATAGAACAAGGGGTAGGTGGGTTGCAGAATTATAACACAATGCAATAGCTAGTTTTATGTGCACATGAGCTGTGCCCTGTTGTGTCTTTTGTCATTGCATTCTCTAGTGGGGTTGATGTAGATTACATGTAAAGGGTGTTTATCAAAGCTCATATAGGTTGAAGGGAAGAGCAATGTTTCCTACTCCAACTGTACATTCATGGCCTCCATAAATGATTTCCTTGTCATGGGTTGCGTGCACTTAATTAGATTAAGCTGTGTATGCAGTTTAGTTTCATTTCCAGCTCCATATATACAAGACCAAGAATAACAAGCAAGGACAGCCAAAGGCGTCCAAGTGTCCAACTGTGTGTGGGGTGTTGCTTCATTGTTATTTGGGTTTGGAGATGGCAAATCTCTTGCTCAATATACTGCTCTGTCTGATAATACTGAGATCTATACAAGGTACCTGTCATTTTATAATGTTTTCTTGATGAGCTCTTGGTTTCTCTTGTTGGTTCTTTTTTTTTTTTTTTCACTTATGTAGTGGTGGTTCATTAGAAGGTAAGGAGGAAATCAATCGTTCTTGTAGAAAGGGGTTCATTGTGTTCTCTCTCTCTCTCTCTCTCTCTCTCTCTCTCAGAGAATGCAAAGGGATTTGATACTTCTCAAAAATGAAAAACCCCCAACGTTTTTTTTTAAACCGAAAGAATCAGTTGTGGATCTTCTGTTTCATGACATGATGTTGATACGTTTTACAACATAATCTACCATTTCACTATAAGAATGATGTAATGGAGATTTGCTTGCATTTTTCTCCCTATCATGTCCTTGACTTTCTCACTATGATTTCAGTACTTCATGACATGATGCTGTTACTTTTTTCAACATAATCTACCATTTCACTATGAGAATGATGTATTGAAGATTTTACTTGCATTTTTCTCCCTTTCATTTCCTTGACTTTCTCACTATGATTTCAGCTCGTACAATTTGTCTTTTGGACTATTTAGGGACAAAACCACATTGGCTCTTTTGTTTCTCCTTCTCTTTCTCAAGTCTCATACGACATTATTTCTAAGTTTTCCCCCATCATTAGAATGTTTACAATGAAAATCTTATGATTGATACAATATTTGACCAGGGTATTGAAATGGGTCATGAGTTCACTTCCCCTTCCCATGAAATTCTGGTTCATGAAAACCATATAATGATAAAAGTAACTGAAAAAATGTTGAAATGGGTGTAGCCCATTTC
Source organism: Camphora micrantha (assembly GCA_003546025.1). NCBI lineage: Eukaryota > Viridiplantae > Streptophyta > Magnoliopsida > Laurales > Lauraceae > Camphora > Camphora micrantha. The sequence continues at coordinate 57,903,764 of QPKB01000001.1, forward strand.
TCTTCTTAAAATAGTCCAGTTGATAAAAATCCTGAAATAGGGTTAATTTGAAATGGGTCTTGATCTTCAATTTCAATTACCCATTTTAATAAAATCATGTTTGATACATGCTAGTATCAAACCAAACGAAGAACTGGGTAATGTTCCTATGATATAACACTACTCTTGTTTATTTGAAATGCAGGAAAGGATCTGTCAAAATTCAACTATCCCTTTCTCAAAAAGGCAAGCTCTTTCCTTGGTCAAGAGAAATATGACTACATAGTCATAGGAGGTGGCACAGCTGGATGCCCTTTGGCTGCCACTCTCTCTCAAAACTTCAGTGTTCTGTTGCTAGAGAGAGGGGGCTCTCCTTATGGCAACCTAAACATCTCTTACATGCAAAACTTCCACATCTCTCTGGCTGACAGTTCTCCTAAGTCAGCTAATCAAGCCTTCATTTCCACTGATGGAGTCATCAATGCAAGGGCAAGGGTCTTGGGTGGTGGCACCTGCATTAATGCTGGCTTCTATACAAGGGCTAGCCCAATGTATGTTTACCTTCCACTTCTATATTAACAACTTCTAACTGAATCATCCCTATATTTCTATGTTGTTGCTAGTAGGCGGTTTGGTTGGATGCAAATTATTTGGTGTTGCAAGTGTTTAGACGTGAAAATGAGGTTATGATTTAGAAATGTAATGGGTTGGGTTGGGCCTATTGGAAACTCGGGGGCCTGCTTTATTTCATCTTATCAATTTGCTATACTTTCATGATATGGGGTGGCAACTCTTGGCCCTGATACATGAACTTGACCCAAATTCAAGTTGGCATCTCTGGGTTCAAGTCAATATCAGCAATCTGATTAATAAAATGGGTAAAGAATGGCAGTTTGACATGTCTAATTACCTCATTATTAATGGGTCGGGTTAGGTTTGTTCGTGTACCGGATGTTCTCAGAGGTGAACCCAACCTGACCCCCTTGACCAGACACCCAGTCAATTTCCTGTCTACCAACCTGCAACCAAATGACCTCATAAATTCTAGGAGAAGCACAGGTTGACATTTCCAACCTATCAATCTGGTAGGGTTCAGATTGGGTTTATATACATTGCTCATGAAGTGAACCTGACCCATTGCCACCCCCAGTCATTATTTTGCAAGGTAATTGGCTGAAATGGGCCTATTCAAAATTCAGTTTTTAGGTCCATGGACAGCCCTACTCTTCTTTCATACTAACCCAACTATTACTATTTCATGCATAAAAAGGGGTGGCAGTAGTTGACCTGACCCATCAACTCAACCCAATTCCATCAATGTATATTTAGTTTTGGGCCAACATCGCCAACCCTATTAATGGAGGAGTTGGGTTTGGGTTTGGGTTGGATCCATACATGCTGGTCTTCTAACTGTCTTACTGTACTTCCAACCCGCGAATTCCAACCTGATTCATAAACTGCTAAGAGTCCAGGTTGTCCATATATCTATTGTACTCAGAGATCAGGTCGCCGTCGCCCTAGTTGACCCTAACCTGATAACCCATGAGTTTCCACACCTACACCACGAGCCTGCAAATGATCCTCTAACTTCTGGGTTGGGTTAGGGTTGACATTTCCAACCAACTGACAAATAGGCCCAACTCAAGTTGGGTTCTATACATTATTATTGTCATAGTCATAGTCTACCCTATCCAACCCAATCCATTTCCCCAGCCCCTAGTCTCATTTTTCAGCGCAATGTTCAAAATTCAGTTTTAGGCCCATAGACAGCCTTGCTGTTTTTCCATGCAGAAACCTATGTCCAAATGAACAAAAATAATTAAGCATGTAGTTAATGGAACTCCCTGTTGCCTTACAGGTACGTTAAGAAGGCAGGTTGGAACGGCCAGTTGGTGAACGAGTCATACCCGTGGATCGAAAAGCAGATAGCACACTGGCCCAAGCTCGGTCCATGGCAGCAAGCATTCAAGGATGGCCTTCTGGAAGCTGGGGTGGCCCCTTTCAATGGATACACATATGATCACCTCTATGGGACCAAGGTGGGAGGGACAATTTTCGATGATCATGGGTTTAGAAGCACTGCTGCTGATCTGCTAGCGTCAGGGAACCCCAACAATCTCAGGGTGTTGATTCATGCCAGGGTACAGAAGATCATGTTTGATACAAGAAGTGAGAATATACGACCTTGAATTACATAGAGATATCATCTAGCTGTGTTAATAATCATGGATTCATGTACATATTGGATGTGGAGATGGCCAGGGGCCTCTGGGCCCAACACCCCTCAATTCAATGGCCTGTTTAATGGGCCCACGTCCAAATATAAATATTCAACATCACTGCCCTTGAATTTGATACATCCACCCCCACAGTGAGAGTTCATGAATTGTTTGTGGGAAGATAAGGATGGAAATGAAACTGCAAGTACAAGGAACTTGGGAAGGACCTAACCCGCGCCCGCCTGACACAATTTGATATGTCCTGGACCTAGATTTTTAAGCCCAATGGACTCTGATTGGGCTTGATTACACCAAAATTGGGCCCTTTCTGAAGCCCAGGTTCAGGCCTACCATGTGTAATTTGGGCTAGGCTGGAGTTCCAACTTCTGAAAATTTTCTATTAGAAAGCCCCAAAAAGATCTTGGGTCTGGACCTTCAAAAATGCTATCTGGTACATTGCAATGAGTCCATCACTAAATGCACTAGACGTTAACCAAAAACAAGCAGAGTCCAAAAGTTTGACTGCATAATTTCAAAACCAAGCCATCTAGAGCTAGTATGGGAACGGGCTAACAATTTGGAGCGCAGATAAGAAAAATACTAACATACAACATGGGTTGCAGGAAAGACACCAAGGGCGATCGGAGTCATTTTCAAGGATGAGAATGGAGAGTTGCACCAAGCATTTCTGTCCGGGAGTAAGAGTGAAGTGATACTGTCATCTGGTGCAATAGGAAGTCCACATCTCCTGATGCTAAGTGGAATTGGGCCCAAAGAAGAACTGGATGAGAAGAACATCGAGGTGGTGCTTTATAATGAATTCGTCGGAATGGGGATGTCCGACAATCCAATGAACACCATCTTTATACCGACCAAGAAACCGATTGAGCAGTCCCTCATCCAGATAGTAGGAATTACAAAGTATGGATCATTCATTGAGGCGAGCAGTGGGTTCGGCCAGTCCTCAGATAGCATTCGGTGCAACCATGGGCTCATGTCAGCTGAGGTTTGCCTTTCACACTCATCATAACATGTCCATGAATCCATATCCTGAGATTAACATACCCAGGTCGGCCTATTCTATTTCCCAACACAATGATCGAGGCCATGGTTGTGCCTCAATTTTAGACCCATGCAACAAGTGAGGCTCACTTTTTGCGACTTCTAGTATTTGGGTCTGGCTCTATCCTGTTATCGACTGTGCCAATATAAACTGAGGCCTGATTTGAGAAAGATCCCACATATAGCCTATACATTGAGATTAGTGTATATTTCATGTTCAATGACTGGTTGATGATCTGTTTCTGGGTCACCTGATTGAAATGCCATATCTTGAAACTGCACCAACTGGTTGACCATTCAGGCTAATGTAAAGAGTCCACTAGAAAGGCCCCATTGATTGGTTTGTAAGTTTTACTGGTGCATTTTTCAGCAATGGCCCAACAGAGGTGACCACATTGATTGGATTGTAGTGATTGTTTATACACTTACATGTGAGGCATTTTATTTCCACAGAGACAACATTTTCTGCAGAAAATGACATCTGTGGATTCCATACTGTTTATGTTTCTTTCCTTTGAGCAGGGAAACATTTTCTGCTCTGAAAACTGTTACTACCTGTTCTGTTAAAAACGCAGGAAATGGTTTTCTTCCTGTTGGGTACTAATCTAATTTTCGCAAGAATTGAAGAAAATGTTTTCACCTCAAAATATTCAAACCGTGGAATATGTTAACACAGAACAAGTAAAATTATTCTCTTCCATTTAATTCTAAACTGCTCCACACAAGCATATCCTAAGGGCATGAAACATTTTCCACAGAACAAGAAAATAGGCTTGTGGTGACATCTACTGCCATTTTGATTCGGATTGTTCTTTTTCATGGTTTTTTTGGAAAGCAGGTTTTTGTGAAGGTGTTAAAGAGAATGTTTTCTACAATGCTAGAGAAATGCATTGTCGTAAAAAAATGCTTTGCCACATTAAATAATGAAACTAGAACTGTGGAAAGTGTTCTGTTCTATGTTTTTCCCAGAGAATGAAATAACTGTGGAAAAACTACACATAGCCTTAGTTCCATTCATGAATGATCTCTATGTATGCAATGCAAAACAATGATTTCATTTTGTATCTGTACTAACAGATTGGACAGCTCTCAAGCATCCCCCCAAAGCAAAGGACTCTGGAGGCTGCCCGAGCCTACATGACAAGTAAGAAGGACCTACCCCATGAGGCCTTCATGGGGGGATTCATATTGGCGAAGATCGCAGGCCCACTCTCAACTGGCCACATTAGCCTAAACACAACTAATGTGGATGACAACCCCTTAATCACCTTCAACTACTTCAGCCACCCACAAGATCTCCGGCGATGCGTTTATGGAATTCGTACTGCAGCCAAGATTGCCAGGTCGAGGCCCTTTTCCGAGCTCACCCATGGGGAGTACACTATGGGGGTCCTACTTAACATGAGTGTCAAGGCCAATGTGAACCTCATTCCTAAGCACACCAATGACACTGCATCCTTGGAGCAGTACTGCAGGGATACTGTGGTCACCATTTGGCACTATCATGGCGGGTGCCACGTGGGAAAGGTGGTGGACCCCAACTACCGGGTCATTGGTGTCAATGCCCTTCGAGTCATCGACGGGTCGACGTTTGTCGAGTCGCCAGGTACAAATCCTCAGGCCACTGTGATGATGTTGGGGAGGTAAGAACAATCCATTGCTTATTTGATTTTTCAGTTTGAGTGAGTACTGTTGGTTTCTTGAGATTAGGAAATTTTATGGAAATGGGAATCAATTTCCATGGTTTTACAATCAGTTTTGAGACACACCACCATTAGATTTAGACAGTTTCTTTTTTCGACTTTTTTTTTTCGATGGAGGCCTTAGCATCCATCTTATATGAAATATAAACAGGCTGACTTTTGATGCATCTCTTATCCATGCATAGACCAACTTATCCATTCCACCCTCTTGATTAGTGGTGACCTAAGGTGGACTCCACAGAGTGCCACGCAAGTGTTCATGCATAGGTGTTGCTAGGAATCATATCCAATCTTTTTGTTGGTCATCATGTGACAGATTTGCTTGGATTTTGGGTCTTAATTGCAGGTACATGGGTGTGAAATTGTTAAGGGAGAGATTAGGAGCAGCGGCTGGTGTATGAAACCCCAACACAACAGAGTTTATCTTGTGTAGTAGAGTGATATTTTCATTGTAATTTTTTAAATCAATTTAAGGACTTGTCTGAATGCATATGAGTGCAAAATAAGAGAATGCAGAAGTGATAACTTCCACTGTAGTATACCCCCTGTCTTAATAGTCTCAAAGTGCTGAACTCAAGCAATAGCCAGTATGAATGTGTATGCAGAAACTTTCAAAATGTATTGTCATTGTAATAGAATTATGGATGAAAATTTTCCTTACCAGCATGGTCACAATAGCCAAACATACAAACAATTCAATTTTAGAGAAATTGCTTCTAGACAGAATGAAGTTTCTTTCGAGCATGCAGAGCTGTCTCTGTGGATAGGACACCCACTCTCACTATGCCACCCAGGAATTGATCCCTGAAAAAGTTCTGTCAATCTCCCTTGGCCACTAGGTTAACTTGCCAAAAAAAAAAAAAAAAAAAACGTGTAGGATCTTATGCGAGCTACCATTTCTTCCAAAATCAACTGATAATGGAAGAGGCACAACTCAATGTTTTATACAGCATTCGACATCATGCCTGTGGGCCTGTTTTTAGAGCGGTTGCGGAGAGCGAGATTGTGGCACGCCTCTGTTCAACAAAATGTTTTTTTTTTTTTTTTCCTTTTAAGTATTTTTATTTCTCACAACAAACAACAGACCAATCCTTAAACAAACCTACCAACCATCCATGGATTCTTTGAGTGCAATCTAATGTCAACTTTTTTTTATTAAATAAAAATATCCTTCCACATGGATGATACCTTCATATATAGGCAGCACTATCATACCTCTTAACTGCCATAAGATTGAAGCATTAAGTACTATTTAATGGATGAAAGTGGGAGAATTTATAATATTTATTAGGGTAGTGCGCACATTCCCCCAACTGCCACTATAACCACCATGAAAACCAGTCTGTTCCATACTGTACCTAGAGTCCTAGACCCATCCTGTTACTGATCATACAGATTACAGGACCATTATCCATACCTAAATTTAAATTGATAGGCCTGAATTTGGACCTGAATTTAAATCAAGTGCTTGGCTCAAGCCCAAATACTTATATGCTCACATTGTATACTTATATAATGTATTAATGTCGATAAAAATAAAATTATAGGGGTGGCGCATTTGGGTCCTTTGTTATGAAACCGACTGATTCGAACTTAGACCTGAATTAAAAATGGATCCAAATATTAGAACAATACCCTTTTTACATATATTGGGTCAGTTTTGTTATAGGACCTGTTTTCATCCCTACCGACAAACTCACAGCCACTATTTTTTTCCCCTTTGTCTTGTGAACTAGTCTATACATGGTTACTTCAATCATTTATAAACACACACATTCAAAAATCTAGAGACATGGCCTGACATCCATTCAAATTTTCCCGCCCACCAAATTTTCCTCATTCTGCTCATCATGTGGACCCTATAATTTAACATAATGCTTGCATTGATTGGATTTCAACGCATTTCTCATCATTACATCCTTTGGAGAAAAAAAAATTACCATCTTTTTTTCTATTTTCAACTCCTTTTTATCTACTTTAGGATGCTACTTGAGAGGGCTAAAAGGTACAATGATTGGACTAAAAAAAAACATTAAAAAAAGTATGTGGGTAGTTAGTTTAAAGAAACCTTTTTAACCTATGACCCACTTCCCTAAATCCAATCAAATCTCTCTCATAGAATGACACATACAATAATTATATAGTAGCTTTCTCTCTCTTTATTTTCTTGATGGAGATAAAAAAAAAAAAAGAAAAATCCCAGAGAATCCTAGGCTCTCTCTCTTTTTCTGGCTTTTTAAGACAAGATGGGCATATGCAACATGCATTTTGTTTTGTGTTACGTGCATTGTCACAGATCTCTTGCTCTGGAATTAACCATCATTTACTACCAATTATTGGTGCATACACTCATCATTAGCTGGGTCATGATTGGGTTGGGTGTGGGCCCTGTAAACTGTTGTTAATGAAGGGCCTGGCCCACCTAAGTAGCAGCTACCATGTGTAGGTGTTGCACTTATCCCATGATTGATTAGCTGGTACTTCATATTCTGTCACTTATTTCCACAACCAGAGATATTCAAAGATGCATCATCAATCTAGTGCTGGCAATTTCTCATCCAAGCCAACCTGACCCTATTCCAGCCTGATAATTCTCAGTTCTGGTTAACTCTTTTGACTCGATTAATGGTTTGAGTTCAAGACTTCAAGTTGAGGTGAGGATGCCTCCAATGGACCTAAGATTATCCGGTCACCCGACCCCGAAAATCTGGGTATGGACCTCTTTTATTCTAGCCTGATTATCAAGAGGGCCCAGTTCCACATTTATGGTTCATTTTCAGGTCCAGGTATGGATCCAGTTTGGTATCCAGACCCAAATAACCAGATACCAGAGTTTATAATGTATTTAATTATGCGTTATTCATAAAATATATGGTATGCATGCATAGTCACAAATATATAATATCAATCATCACGCGAATGATAATGATAATAATAATAATAATAATAATAATAATGAATAAATAAATGGGTGGATGAATAAATGAATGACAAGATCTAATTGGGTTGGGTCAGACCCAATGATTCACAAGATCCTATCAGAAAATAATGTTTTTTTTTTTTTTTCTCAAACTAATGGGATCAAGGTTTGGCTCCGGGCTCTAGTGGGCCTGATCTTTAATAGCCCTATAATGAATGTTAAGCTTGTGTTGCTGGTACATTATTTTGACTTCACTATGATCTGAAGAGTTATCAAATCATTGTCCCCATAATACCCAACTGACATGAAAAGATTGACCCGCATGGGCTCTACAAGCAGACTATTATTACCCAAGTGGTAAACTCTCCAAATCATGACTTCTTTTCTTGAGTTTCATAATCAACAAAACTTATACTACACACCCAAACTAAATCATGGATGCCCCACTAAATGGGAAAAGCATCAAAATGCATGGCCCAAATGGATCTGCAAGTTGTTTCAATTGGAGAAGAATACTTGAGTTGGTGGGCCTTCAGACTGTTGATATCTTATGGGTTGTACAAGAGATGGGCAATGAAGAAAAAGAATCCCACAAACAGGAGTAAATTGATAGTTGGCATGCAAATTACCCTAGAAAGTTAAGATGATTGATGGATATCATTATCCTTTTGGTAGATTCTCAATTCTCGTGTGTTGATCTGGCATAATGCCTTTTATCATCATGCCAAGCGTGTGGTTCAAGATAAATAATATCATTTAGTGGGTGATAATTTTTAATCCTATGGCTAATGGAGGGAGCCCCAAAGAGGCAACCGCACGCCCACATACCCACTCACCCAAGTCTCTCACCATTAGCTAACAAGCATTTTTTTATCTCTAGTAAATACAAACACACCAACACAGGCACTCACTCTAGTCCCTACTATCAGCGCTACAGCCACAGTTGGTTGTTCCCGTGGAAGCTAAGAGAGGTTTCTCACTGCTGACCTGCAAATAGATTGACAGAGCATTTAATTAAGTAGGCCCTTACTTCAAACTTGATTATCCAAATCTTAATTGCAACTATGTTTCTCCTTAGTTATAAGTCATGTAGAAGATCAAAACAACTTGAGAGCAGTTTGTTTGGAGGAATTCTTTACTGGAATTTTTACTGCTGGGATTTCTCATAGCTGTTTCCGAAAATCCCTATTTGGTTTGCCAGTATTGGGGATTTTTTTTTTTTCTTTGAATCACATAACTTTCCTAACTTTTAGCATTCAAAATAGGCAAAGGCCTTGGGAGCATTTGTGAATGGGGATAGATTTTGAAGAATTTAGATATCTCTCATCACAATAATTCTCAGATATCTTCTAACCAACAGGCCCTTAATATAATTGATGTCATTCAAAGGAATGAACTCTTTCATTTGCTAGTAAAGCAAGTTACGTGCACTTAGTTAATCCAAACGGGTTCCGAGGAAAACATGTAATTATCAATAAATCAGGCTCCTCAGACCCTTCCAAAAATTATATATACCTTTCTGAAAAAAAGAAAAAAAAAAAACTACCATCTCAAAATCAAGGATTGAACAGGCCCAGGTCTAGGAAATTTTACCTAAGAAAACTATGATAATTTGAGTCATGCATCATATAGTCTCACATTCTTAAAGTGGTGTGGAATCTCAAATGGTGAGGTCTACTCTACATTCCTTGTGTCTTATGTCAACGGGCACAAGTAAAACGCTTTAAAAAAGGCTTCAAAAGCCTCACCTATGTCCACAGCAGTACACCACAACTTATCTCTCTCTCTCTCACACACACACAGACAGAAGCTTTTGAAGATGCCCCAGAGCTGGTTATAAAATTCACGAGACAAAAAAGCAGTGAGGATTTAAATAAAGGACTGACTGTCTGTGGCTGTGGGTTTGGTACTGGTACTTGCAGGGTTGGCATGCGCTCTCCCCACCGGCCTCGTGATAGCTGCCACCATATCCCACCATCTTTCTTTCCCATGTAACATGTAAAAAGGCAAAACCAATTGTCTGAGTTACCATGGCCTACCCAAATGGTGAAAATTCGGGTACAGTTACAATCATCAAGAACATTCGCAGTTACAAGCTTAACAAAATCAAGTGATAAAATCTATTTAGAACTGTAAAAATTAATGATTAAGATATATGCATTCACAAATATATATCAAACTTGAAGATTAGAATAAACAATCTAGTAACATGTTTGTTTACATTAAAATACATGAGAATTAAATACATCGGGTGGTTAAAAGTGAAGATTTTACATGAGTTTCTCAAAAAAGGATTGATGGAAAACCTTTAATCTTCACTTTTAACTACCCTATGTACTCAATTTTAATGTATTTTAATGGAAACAAACAGGGCCTGAAGATAGTACATGTAGCATTAAGAAAGAAAAACAATGAAGTGAAGGGTCTGAATCTTTGTTCAGGTGCTCGAGTGGCCCAAATAAGTCTGTGCAATGTTACCTCTTTGCATACCTTCATGTTTGGTATGAAGCTAAAAGAGGAACCATGAGTGGCTCTAAATAAGCAGATGATAAAGTTAAGTCTAATCTGCCTCACCAAACCTTATCCCAAGTAACCTACTAGGAAAATCAACGATAAGTTCCTATTCAATAAACAAATTCATGGTTGTTGCAGGACCCCCTCGAAATCTATATCATTCCTATCTGGGTACACAATGGTCTATTTGGATGCTTGAATTTCCACAAAAATATACTCTTTTTTTCTTGGAAGGGTTCGGACCAACACACTCTCACCGTTTGTGACCCTAACTAGTGAAGTTACAGCCAAAACAAAAGCATATCTTTTGTGTATGAATAAATTACATTTTCATATCAATATATAAATATATATTAGAGGAGTTTACGGAAAAAAAAAAAAAAAAAACCTTTAGATGGCCTATATATGAAAAAGGGCCTCGTAGTTGCTACTAAACAAAAAAGGCCCTCCCTCAATTTTAACTTTCCTTTTTTTTCTTTTTTTTCTTTTTTTTTTTTTTTTTTTTTGACTTAGAGACGATGTCGTTGTTCTTTCACAGAATAATCTGATGACTTCCTCTTTATCAACATGGAGTTCCAATGGTTCTTGACCGCATTGTCTGTGCGGTCAGGCAAGATACGAGTAATTGAGGCCCACTTGTTGCCGAAAAGAGCATGAAATTGGATGATCTTTTTATCTTCTTTGGGAGAGAGCGAATGGTACTCGATATTCAGAGATAGTTGATTGTACCACCTCAAACGACATGATTTGCTAGATCGGTCAGGGATCTGTTTACTAATCACAATCCGGTTCCTCACTCTCCGTGCTCCATGACGGTGCTTATCAACTTCTCATCTTATTCATGGCTCCATGCGCCTTTGATTACATCAATATGAGATTCCGAAGACTTTGTAGTCGCCATCGCTATTGGTGTTGCCATTGATAGATATAAGAGATTGCATAGACTATTTGAAACTCTGCTTTGGAGTTGACACCAGACAATGAACCGGATGTAGTAAGAGGGTGTATAAAAGGAAAGGATGGAGAGGATGGCGGGGTGCTTTACCAGTTCCACAATGCTGCCTTCCTGGAGCTATTTTACAGCTGTGTACGGTAGCATATTGCCGAAGCAAAAGGGTGGGGAACTTTAATTTCATAAAGTACTAGTGTTTTGTTAAGTTTGGGGTAGGGGAGACGGAGAGAGATGAGGGAAAAGAGAGAGAAAGAAGAGGAAAAAGCAGAGAGAATGAGTCAAAAGAACAAAAAGGTAGTTAAAATTGGCGGGAGGGCCTTTCATTTATAGTTGAAATTATGAGGTCCTTTTTCGTGCACAGGCCATAAATAATTTTTTTCCGTAAAATCCTCTACATATTATATATAGAAGAGTATTTCTCGCATGCCACTTCCCTTTCTTGTACTTTATTTGGCGACTTTAGTCCTATATTTTGAGATTGACCAGTTGTAAATGTATGATGGACCTAAGACCCAATTGCCATCCTATATCTAATCAGGCCAACGGGCACCACAAACTCTATTACAAGTCATAATTGTTAAATCTATAACACTTTGTTTCCAAGGTACAAAACTTGGCCACGTCCATCACATAAGAGGGATGAGAAGACAATGTCATGAGAATGGAGAATGTACTATATATTCATTCAAATGGGCATCCAAACGTGATAGCCCTTTCAAATTACAGCTCTAAATAAGTCACAATTTGGTGAAAATCCGGCATGGCAAAATGTGTTGTTCTGGCCCTCACAGCCAGAATCCTCACAGCCAATGGTCCTGTTTGATAGAGAATGGGAAACGCATGGTGAAGAATCCTCACAGCCAGAGTCCTTTTCAACGCAAGGTTGCCAATCTAAAAGCATAGGCAAACAAAACTGCTACCAGTACCTCCAAAATATCACTTGTCCCCAAAGAATCTCTTTTTATCTCTCTAATTCTACTGTTGATTTTCATTGATAAGTTGATTCTGGATCCTTTGAATTAATTTTTTTTTGTGAGTAATCAAATCCCATGTAATCAAATCCTATTAGAATAATAGGGGCTAATAGAATAATAGTACGCACTTTCTTACCATTTGAAATGGAATTAGTCAAATCTTGAATCTTCAGACCCTCTAGTTGTACTTTTTGACAACTACACTACAACCTCAACAAGCATTGACCGGTTAGATTATTTTCTTCCAATTTTATCCAAATTCAAAGGGCCGGATACGATCTTAGGAAAGCAAATGTAGGTAAGTTGGTCTGTGCATAAATGGCAGTTCATACTTTTGAGTATCTTGACTTACCAAGGGACAATTGTTTTGTTCTTTGCTATAAGATATTAATACAAGTAAATGAAGTTGATAAACAATTCATTAGTGTGTAACACAACCTAGGTTTTAAGACCAAATGAGTCCTAAGTTTTTCAATGAGGATACAATCATTTAATATAAAATATTTTAAACAATAGTAAATATGGAAAGGATTAGCTCATTTTAGATTGTAATTAGATTATATTAGACTGTCTTATTATTTGATTAGATTTCCTGTTTTTATATGATGAGATGTTCTTTTGTAGGTGTGATAATTAATCCCAAAGAGTTGGCTGAGTGGTCAGGATTACGGTTCCTCCCTCTTCCGGAGCTAGAGGTTTTGGTATCGACCCCCTGTTCCTTCATTTTCAAGAACTGAAGGTTGAGCCTACTTGTACTACCACCTAGGGGACCACAGGGGTTTTATTCGGCTTCTCTTTGGGCCGGGAGGGAATAGTCCGGTCCAAAGTATTAGGAACCCTTCGTTAGCAAAAAAAAAAAAATCAAAACCATTGGTTGTTCTCTCATAAATAGCATTGGCAATTCCTAATAAAATCATAACAACATTTTGGCAAGATGCAGTCGATTGAATTTCTACATGGAGTCAAAGTGCTAGCTCAGGGCCATGGTCCTATGTGCTTCCACTTATTATATCTTCACCAAACCCTCTTCAATCTCTCTCCGATCACAACATGAAATGATTATATTTATTGTAACCATCCCACGATCCATTGTAGGGAGTAATAGAGAATATTTTAAATAATGTTGGATATGTAGAGGATGAGTTCAACTTAGATTATGATTAGATTAGATTTGAACTTATATTAAACTAGTGTCGTTATGTTATAAGATTTCATATTTATTATGTGAATAGGTTTCCATTAGAGGTGTGATTAGGTTTTCTATTTTTGAATTAGTATCTTTGATTGTGTTCTTATAAATAGCTACTAATTAAAAAAATAACAATTTGCTATTCTTAGTAAAACTACCACAACATTTTGGAAAGTTTTAGTCTCTAGATGAATTTATACATCATGATTCAACTTGTATTTTTCATCTGCAAGAGTTTCACAAAGGCAGGGACAGAAATTCCTATGCTGCTGCAAGTGAGTGACTCGTGTAGGAAACCAAGCCCCCTCAGTGCAATTCATTGTTTAGGCTGGTGAGACCAAAGTGGTTATCCTAATGTGAAAAGAATGATCATGAAGACCACCATCATAAGTGAGTACCAATTCTTAGGTAGCCTCTCAACACTATCCAACTGTAGTGTGGAAATAGAAAAGGAATATTATAAGGTATCATGACCGTAATTAACATCAATCAAGGATTTCTGGATGGATTATATACCATCTTGTAAAGAAAAGGATTTCTGGATGCAAATGTCACAGCACAAGGCATCACATCATGTAAAATAAAATAAAATCAAACATGTCAAATTCTTGTTGGAAATTATAGCAAATAACTAAGCTTGTTAGGGGACAAGCCATCATATCATATGCAAAAAACCCCCCAACACTTCAAATTCTTGTCAGAAATCTTAACAAATAAACGGGTCCCAAGAGTAGGGCGTCTATATGGACTCTCGAGTGGCTGAGTTTACTCTACTCGAGTCATGCAAGAAATTATTCCATTTACATATAAGCAACAACTCAAAGAGAAAAATGAAAAAAAAAAAAAAAAAAAATTTTGTTTCATAAACTCCATTTGTATGTCAATCCTCTGATAGTTTAGGGGAGAGGCATGTCCCTCTCCACATAGAAACAAGCAGAGATCAAACCCCAATCATAGCTCTTTCATTAGGGACTTAGGTAACTTGTGTGAACATATATTATTTGCCTGAGCCTTCGGTAGCATATGTGAATACTGAGTATTATTGGAGCAAAAAAAAAAAAAAAAAAGCTTATATTTCATATGATGAGGCATACCGATTATATATCCAAACCCTACACATACCCTAAGAAGTTACACACCCCATGAAAATGATCAAACAACTTTGACTATTAGACTGAATCATAATAAATAAAGAAATTGCGCCTTACCAAATCACTATAAATCTAAACTTTGAGGCGAAAAACTAAGGATTAGGATCTTATTATTGTGATATTTGGTCAGCCCCAATACATATCATCTCATCCCCACCTAAACCCCAGCCCGACTCTCTGCCACCATCACCCTGCATCTAGGTGAAGCCCCACAAAAAAGGGGGGTACTTAAAAAAAGAAAAAAGGAAAACCAAGTCATTTATTTTTCACTTTCCTAGTAAGAACCGAATGGCATTACTTGCATGCAGATGGTTTGTTACGTAATCTAGTCAAAAGTACGTATTGCAAATGACACTTAGTCTTTTCTACCAAAAAAAAAATGCCAGTTAGTCAACTGATCTCACCATAAGCTTTTGACAACTGATCTCACCATAAGCTTTTGACAACAAAGTTGACCATTTAAGAGATACTCAGAGAATGTTACATATTGCTGACAATTTAGGCTCTTAAACAAAGAAATGCAGTTCAAGTAGCAATCTAATCCCCAAGATTTTAATCTAGGCTCCACAGACTAACAGTACCACTCCCGACATGTAAAGGCTGTAAGAAAAGGGAGGAGAGAGAGATTCCCTCTTTTCTTCTCTCTCCCTCTAGGGAAAAGTACAAAAAGATAAAAAGATAAAATGCTTTAATCAAGGTCACATGCAAAAACAAAAGAAGAAAAAACCAAGAGCTGCAAAACAATGCACTTTGGATCATCTGATTCCAAGCATCTCATGTTGGAATGACCGCAAGAGCAAATCAAATATTGGAAATCAACTCTGCAATCACAAAAATTTTCATGTGGGTCTCCTAAAAAACATCACTATCACCTGCCATGTGATTTCAACAACATACATATCCTGTCCAATATTCATTGCTACTATCATGTCTTCAAAAATCAATGCACCAGTCAAGTCACTCAAGCATAAAAAAAAAGACCTAAGATGTTTTCTCTTATTCCAGCTTTTGGACATTACAATCTTCAAGACATTTTTGGAAAAGGCCATTTTTGCCCATCTTAGACCCACAAAATGCATGCTTGCCCTATAGAAAGATAACCCTTTGGAAAAGGCATCCTTATAAACAGTTTCCGTCCATATAGAAAGAACAAAAGAAGTTTTGATATATGCGAAGCTAACCCATTATATAATAGGAGACATAGGATCCTTGGAAACATTCCTCAAACTAGCAGCAAGTTCCTCGATTCATGATTTTTTGTGTTACTTCTTTTATTCCAGAAAGTGGTTCAAAGAAATGAAAGAGAACACATGAAAGACAAATCGTTCTTGTTCAAGATCACCAAATAAGCTGAACTACATTACAAAATGCCAACTCACGGTTGATAATATCATGTTGAATGTTATATAAAGGAATCAATGCAAACATTCCTTGTGAACTGTTGTTGTTTCCTTTTCTTTTGAAGGAAGATTTTCCATTATTTCTAAAAAAAAAAGGAGGTATCTTTTGTCTCATTAACCTATCAGTGCAAAAGCATTGCTAAAACGTTGCAGGAAATAAGCAAATACTACTCATAAGACAAAAAAAATAAGGGCCTTCAGAATATCAAGCTTGAGGTAGAACTCTTTGACAAGATATGGAAATAGCCCAGCTTCTCTCTGGGAAAGAAAAGAAATAGAGAAGAAACAAGACAAGATGAGACAAGACTTTGATTTCTGTACAACAAAACAGATAACAACAGTAGGAAAAAAAATGGAATAGAGAAGTAGACAAAACTATGCAAATGAACCCCAAAACCAAAGGATTTTTTTTTTTTTATGGAATATAAAACCCATTTGCGTACCACCTTCAACCTTGCCATGACTTTTGATTTGGAGTCTGTTCATTGGAGGAGGAATTCAGGCAAGGGTCAAGTCCGGCCATGTTGAGGATATCCCTATGAGAGAAAGCTCTAAGACCTAAAAAATCTCTAGTCAACCCATCGTTTCCTCCTCCACTTCCTCCTTCCTGCTTTCTATGTCGGGTTTTTGCAGGATTTTCACCACCATTTTCTTCCCTCTTTAAGCCCAACAATCCTCCAAAAGCCTCATCAAACGACCCATCAAAACCAGTTCCTGAAGAAAGAGAAGTCATCATGTTTTGAAGTAGAGAAGCAGAAGTTGGAGGTGTGTGGTCCAGTAGCACATCAGCTTTATTCCCAAAAGTAGTCAGGCCATGTACCAAGCTGCTTTCCATTTCTTCCCTTGAAGACTGACCCATGCCAAAACCCGTTGTAGCTGAAGAACTGGCAGTGGCATTACCAGTCATGTGACCCTGATGGAGTCTGAACATGGATGAGGAAGAAGGTCTGCTCATGGAAGCACCCATTTGGGCTGCTTTTTGAAGCAAGGCAGTGGCTGACATGTGTGGAGGCGTAGGGTGAAATGCTGGAAGAAGGGAATGGTTGTTATTTGGCATTGGATCCTGGGACTGGGAGAATTCATTCTCTATTCTTGTAGAGAAGACTGGTGAAGGCAAGTGAAGGTGAGGTATAGGTGTTTGTGTTGGTGGACCTGGCCCTGCTCCTACCAAAGCTAGCCATGGTGGCACCTCTGGTCTCAGGAATTGATGTTGTTCTTGTTGTTCTCTTTTCAATGTCAGGCCTTGAAACTCAGGGGCGTTGATGTTGTTGCTGTGGCTGTTTTGTTCTGGGGTATTCAAGAGGTGGGGGAATTGGGTCTGTAGGTTTATATTTGTAGAAGGCCCATGTGATGTGGAAGTGCTGGCTTTAGAGGACACAAGTGGGTTCGTTATAGGGTTTTCTGGGATTGCTCTTGCACTCTCTTCTGCCAATGCATCACAGAAAGCTCTATGAGTGATGAAACTGTCCCTCCTGAAAAGAATCCAACGGAAAAATTTGTAAAGAGAAACAACACTACTATAAACTAAAGCAGGACCATAACACTCCAAAAAGCAGACATGGAGAGAACCCTTTTGCTCCAATTCTCATTATTTCCTTATATTTTGTTCCCATCCCTCTCTCTCTCTCTCTCTCTCTCTCAGAGTATTCTTTCTAATGCACAAAGGAGCACATGTAATTATGTGTAAGCTTTCTATATAGATCAGATAAGAATTTAATGCTTGTTTCATGTACTACATTTATTGAAGCTGGCGAAATAATCATTTCACCTTAATCAGAGTTATTGGATCTGGGTTGTCTCATACCTTGAGAAGAGGGTTCCACAGTCACATCTGTACTCTCTAGTGCCACAGGTTTTGGAGTGGGCTTTCCAGTCTGATTGAACTGCATAGCGCTTGGAACACTTGTGACATTTCCACTTCTTTTCCCCATGCTTTCTACTGAAATGCTTCTTGATGCCTGTGAGGTCTCCCAAGGCTCTTGAAGGGTCATGGTGCACGCATGAAGGTTCAGGGCATATGTAGACCCTCTTCCTCACTTCCTTGTTTGTTCTCTGCTTCAGCTTCCATGGAAGGTTGTGCCCTCTCCTGTGAAGCTGAAGGTTTTGATCTCTTTGAAACCCCTTGTTACAGATCTCACATACAAACCTGTTGGTTGCCATGAGACTTTTGGGGGATAAAGCTATCACTTCGGCATCTGGGTCTGATGCAAAACCAGTAAAAGTCATTAACCCAGATGGAATATATTAGAGGAGATTAAAAACAAGGAAAACCCATGTCAGAAAGGATTAGAAAGTGACCTGGATTGCCTGGGAGGTTCCTCTTTTTCTTCATTGTAGTTGGATTTGGAGTAGCAAAGGACTGTTGATATATGCTGCCTGAAGAGGCACTTGCTTCACCAGATGCAGAAGTCAAATTGGACATGTTCACATCCACAGCTGGGTGTTGTTGAATTGCTAAACTATTCATCATCAGATGATGGAGTTCTTCTTGGTTTTGAGGAGGTTTCTAGAATTTTGATGAAAACCCAGATGGAACTAGTAAGAGCTAGACATAGGTATGAGAAGCATGAATAGGATGAATTGGCAGCTTGCTTACAAAAACACAAAGGGAGGGTGAGCTCAAGCACTGTTCGCACTCCCAGATCTGTTCTGCAATCAGATACAGAAGGGATTCATGTGATCAACAGAAAGTCATCATTTTTCTTTGGTAAAAATAGAAAATCATCATTTCACACTCCCCCAACCATTTATATGGGAAGAAGGAAAAAAAATGTGACTGATATGATGATGATAGAAATTGGCACTACAGTCAGTCTCCTGCAAGTTCTCCTGCAGTCTGCAACAGAACCCTCCCTCCCTTCAAAACTCTTTAAGATGATTTCTCCTCCTTTTCTTCAAAACCCACAAAAAGAAAACAAAAAAAAAAAAAAACCACTTTTCTATACAAATACAACTGCACCAGCAGCTCATCTAAGTCTCTTTGCTAATTCAAACGACCATAAGTGGCAAAAACTTACAATTTTTTTCTGGGGAAACATAAAGACCCATCACTTGTAGCAGAATATTTCAAAGAGAAAAAGAACCAAGAGAGAAAGAGGAGGAGATTTATGCTTATATATAAAGTGTGCCTAAACAAAGGAGTAGAAGAAGAGACGAAAGAAAAGGAAAGGAGAGGAATTTTGAAGAAAGGTGTGGAGATGTGGATGAGGAATCCACTTGTGTGGTCGTCCACACATTCAATACGCCCACAGACGTACCTTGGCACTTTCTGTCTTTTATTTTGTTCACTTATTCCACAGATTTTCCTCTCTCTCTCTCTCTCTCTCCCTCCTTTTTCTTTTTCTTTCTTTCCACAGGAGTGCTACAAACGCACCCTCCAGGTTTATTTTAAACTTCTAGATATGTGACCAATCCAATCATCAATATGGACCATCTGCTTGGTGGGGCTCACTGATTATAATATACTGCAAAAGTTAGAGAGAGAAAACATGGGCTGAATTATTCCCTCCATCCAATCAATTCCATGTGAGATTGATGGTCTTACTTTTTTGTGATGAAAACCCTCATCACCAAATTTAGCCCTCCATTCATTGGACCCAATCTTTGATTATGCCTTATGAGAATCACTTGTGGAGTCCATCAGACAAACAACATTAGTTGTTGAAATCTGGGCTCCACATATGCTGAATTACTACTCTTATTAGAAAGGGAGACTTTATTTACTTGTTTTTTTTAAATGGATGCCAGATTGGTGAGATAAAAATAAGATTACGGTGATGATGGTGATCATTAAGCTGGTTCAGGAGATTCTACTGTATCCTCCTCTGGATTAGTTTCCACCTTCCATGAAATGAACTTTTCTGATTGTGGTTTCCGTTGGGTTAATCAATGGCAAAACCTTTATCATCAAACAGAGAAAGTAAAGGTCAAAAGAGTGTAGGATTTTAGGGGAATGATAACCTCTTGATTTACTTTACATTGGGTGTGGTAAAAAGTAATGCTTCTCAGCCTTTTGCATTTAAATTAACATGATTGGTCCATTGATTGATTTCACAATAGACACCCTCGTGCCTAACAGTTCATTTCACTTTCCACAAGATTCAAATATCATTTCTAAAAGTGCCTTTTAATTAGTTAAACTTGCCCTTTGTAATAGGGTGGCAATTCCTGGCCTCCCCTTCCAATCCAACACAAACTAGTCTTAGTAATCCAAGTTTTATGTTGCCCTTTTATTTTTAATTTAGTTTCAATTCGGCATTTATGTTCTACTAAAAAAATATATATATTAGGTTTGACTTAATTCATTCTTTCTATTAGACCAGCGAACCAGACCTAACTCGACCCAACCTAACTAATTATAGATGGGTCACTTCTTTTGACCTAGGCCAAACTTGTAAATTAAGGATTTGGATTGCGATTAGTAAGTGGAGTAAAGATTGAAAGTTACTATAACGGAATGAGTAAGCCAGTCCACAAACAAACGCACAACGAAAGTAATAAATCAAACCAAAGAGAACTAGCAAAACTATCTACCAATCATACATCATAAGAAGGCAGACACAAATTTTAACGTGGAAACCCTATCTAGGGAGAAAAGCGACGATCATAAAAACCAATCACTATTGAACAATTACAAGATATACTTACAGCTCCTTTATCCTAGTTAATATGTCGACCAAAGGACTGTAGCTGTTCTTAAACAACTCCTCCAAATTGTTTTCTGAAAACCACAATCAGAAAAGTTAATTGAAAAATCAAGAGGTTATCATTCCCCTAAAATCCTACACTCTTTTTACCACACCTATTGAACAGTTCATTTCACTTTTCACAAGATTCAAATATCATTCCTAAAAGTGCCGTTTAATTAGTTAAGCTTACCCTTTGTAATAGGTTGGCAATTCCTGGCCTGCCGTTCCAATCGAACACAAACCAGACTTAGTAATCCAAGGTTTATGTTGACCCTTTTATTTTTAATTCGGATTCACTTTGGCATTTATGTTCTACTAAAAGATTTATTAGGTTTGACTTAGTTCATTCTTGCTATTAGATTAGTGAACCAGACCTAACCCAAACCAACCTAACTAATTGTAGATGGGTCAGTTTTTTTCACCTAGACCGAACTTGTAAATTAAGGATTTGGATTGCGATTAGTAAGTGGAGTAAAAATAAAGTTAAAATTTTTTGAGATATGTCGGGGGTTTTTTTTTTTTTTTTTTACCTTTATCATATTTGGGTGAGAATAATAGTAGGGAGATAAACTTATGATTTAACTTATTTCTAACGTTCACTTCTCTATGAGCCCCTTTTTTAACATAGAAAACTATGATAAAGTGTGGTTAAGTTTAAGACAAAAGGTGCTTTTTGGTCTCTCTCTCTCTCTCTCTCTCATATGTTACCATGATGTGATATTTTTATTTTACCTCATACTATTTTAACACACATTCTACCGCACCTCTACTTATACATCAACATAACTTATCTTAACTCGATATAATGTGACATCAACCTCAGCTTTCGTTAAATCTTTGCTCTTTATATGATGTGACATCCACATCCGCTTTACTTCTTCACTTATGTAAATAAAATGCTTTGTTCTCAACTCAACCTGACTTCATCGCTGCCTGCACCCTTATTTACAACTAGAATAAGTGATGCAATCTCAAGTCAATTGGGATGTGCGTATATTAAAAGGTGGTCCACTACATTGATGGTCCAGATTGATAACTCATGTATATACAATCAAGACAATGTGATTTAAAAAGTATTTTGTTATTACTTTTAGCTTGATGAGGGATTAGTATTTTGATTAGTTCTTTTAGAATGTGAGCTAAAATCATTACCTTTCAGAGGAACCTTGAGAACTACCTCTTAGCAAGAAATCATCATATATATACAAAAACAGTGTAGATGATCACTTTACCCGTGTGATTTTTAGGTCTGGGCTAACAAGTGGATCCAATAAACCATAATGTTTGGGGTCATGTCTAGCCTATTTGTTGACAAGCCTTAGTTAGAAGTGTAATCCATCCTACCATTTTCACATCTCAGTGAAGCCACTATAAATGGGCTGGACCCAAGTTGGACCTGGGCTAGATACGGTCCCATTGCCACCTTACCAATATGCATTATTCATTCAGCTATGTACAAGACCCATTTTCTATGATCAAAGCAAGAACTTTTACCATGTTTGGCCTATTGAAAAGTATTTATACATCCTCTAGTAATGCCTCGAGGTTTTGGTAACAGTGATTAGCAAAGAAGATTAAATATAGTATCAGAGTCAACCGGTCACGAGTTCAAATTCAAGGATGAACGACTCGGTGCGAAAAAAAATGTGTGCCCTAAAAGTGCACTGACCGGGTTCCACCTGTAGGGGAGTGTTGAGAAGTGGGCTCCACTCGAGAGCGAGAATTGAAAAATATTTATGCAACCTCTACTAATTTATCGATATTTTGGTAGCAATAGTTAGCAGAGGAGATTCAATAGGACTAATCTTCTATGATCCAACTAATGGTTAGTTCCTATCTTGTAATGTAGATTATTTATTTGTGTAGATTAGTTATCTTCACATTATAAAAAGAAAAGTTAATATGGATGGAATGGAAGAGATATCAATGGAAAGAGTACTCTATTTTTAATTTCCAAGAACTTCTAAATTTTACCCCAAAAAAAAATTGAACTCTTTCTAAAGCATGACTCACTTTTTTTTCACCCCAACCTAAGGTAATAGGACCCAAGAGAGCCCATACAAGTAGGAACAAGAAGCCCACGGCATGAAAAATAAGTGGAAAGATAGCCCACACACATAAAAAAATTGGCATTGCAACCAGGTGACTTGCCGCGTTGCCGACCGAGCAGCCTAGTTGTTAGGCATGTTTCTTTACAAAGCAGTACGTAGGCTGCCTCTTGACAAGTTGTTACTCTTGTTTCTTGAACTTAATAACATGGCATTCTAAAATATATAACAAGATAAGACCAAAAGAAAAATAAAATAAAATGAGAGGGGTTTACTTTTAATGAAGAAAATATGCTTCATATTACTATATATTTAGAGACATTAGGGAATAAGTTAGAGATATAGGAAATCATTTTAAGTCATAAATCGAGTTAGTTTGAGTTTTAAATATTTGAGTTTGATTAAGATTCTTTGTCTAATTTTTCCTTATATAAATTGTAATATTTATCTTAATAAAGATACAATGAGTTCTTGGAAAATGTAACTTCTGAGCTTCAACATGCTATATATGTAAACATGTTAGATTAATGGTGTTATATTATAAAAATAAGGAAGATTTTCACATAAAATTTCAAGTTTTTTCCCTATTTTGAAAAACAACAAATGTTTTAAAACTTTTCAAATTCGGGCCAAAGTTTTCCTATAAGTTTCCAATTAATGATAACAAGCCATTTAAAGGTACTTTTCAGTGATATTTTTTCTCTATTTTTTAAATACCCAAATTACCCTTCATTTAAACTTATGGCTTGCTTCCGGCAGCCATTACATGTTGATGATCGCCAGTGAAAGAAATGGTGAGAAAATGAAGGAAGTAAAGGAAGTTTTTGTTTCAATGAATGGTAGTTTATTTATTTGAAAAAAGGATCGAGGGAAAAAGTTGTTGAAAAATACCTTTAAATGATCGAATGTCCTTAATTGAAAACTTAATGGAAAGCTTAGGTACTAATTTGAAAGGCTTTAAAAATTTTGTCCTTTTTTGAAATAAAGGCAAGAATCTAAGGTCTTATTTGGGATTTTCCTTAAAAATAAGGGAGTTGCTATTGCCACAGCTCCACTTGCTCTTTTCACATCCCTTTTTTTTTTCAAAACCTAGGCACCCTTGTAGGGAATCCCCAAACTACCCCTCTCCCTCTCCTTCCCTCTCTCTCCCTATCCCTACTCGTCGCCCACCTCCGCAAGCAGCCTAACTCCTCTCCTTCTCCATGCCTCTCTCCCTCTCCATACCTCTCCCTGTCGTACAGCCTTGAGTAGTTGTACGGCATGGAGAAGGAGAAAGAGAGGGGGAGAGGGAGAGGGAGAGGGAGAGGGAGAGGGTGAAGGTGGGCAGCAAGCAGGGAGAGGGAGAGAGACGGGGAGAAGAAGGGGGAGAGGGCGCAGGTGGAGGTGGGCGCTTAGCGAAGGTGGGCGGCAAGCAGGGAGGGAGGAAGGGAAAGAGAGAGAGAGAGAGAGGTAGTTTGGGAATTTCCTACATAGGTGCCCAGGTTTTGAAAAAAAAGAATGTGGAATGAGCAAGTAGACTTGTAGCAATACCAGCTCCCAAAAATAATATAGAATCCTGTATGATTCTAGTTAAGCTCATCGAAGCCAGGCATGGACCTATATATTAAACTCATTTACATCCCTATTTAATTAAGCACATTCCAAATGAAGAGTTTCTTTTTATTTCTTTTATATTTTTCCTTCATGGGATTCCAGTAGTATAATAAAGCTGCCCATAGCAAATCGACAAGCCAATGTTGATTCAAGAATGACATGAAATGATATGGCATATATATCACCTATAAGGCCATGATGATAAAAAGAAAATTATGAGTGGAACTTATTTCAATTACAATATCCCTATGTAAAGGAATTGAAATCTCCATGATATTACTACGATGAAAGAGAGTTTCATCTTTTTACCCTTCCTGGTACAGCTTTTAAAGAAGAGAATGCTTGATGATTGGCCCAATCTGAAACAAGGGGATGGGCAGTTATTGTACTTGTACAGTTGTACTGACTCCAACCAATAGGAGGTTGTTTTCAAGGGCACCATCTACTAAAATTCATCAAATTGAGCTGTAAGGAATTAATAAGTACTTCTGTATTTATACTAGTTTGTCATTATTTCATGACTGTTTGAAGCCTGAAGAGAGTCAAAACTGGCCTTCTACATCTTGTTCCTTTTCTGTTGTCTTTTCCCCTTATTTTTATCTTGAAGATGGCATGGCATGTAAGCTGTAAAATATTCAAATAACAGAGAGCAAGTGGTACTTGCATTTGGTGCCAAAACATGAATAATGACACTAAAATAATTGTATGGGCGGTTTATGAGGAGAAACTTCATTATTTCTCAACAGTACAATATAATGACACTAGAATATTTGTATGCTTAGGTTTATGAGGAGAAACTTCATTATTTTTCAAAAGTACAAACACCACCTAGGGCTGTGGGCGTTCAGGGCTGGACTTATAGTTTCATTTAAATTATCAGCACTTTTGAGCCCAGACCTTGCCCATTTCTAGCTCCAGGGGAGAGCCTACATATTCGGTTTCAGGGGCAGTCGCCCCTGTTGGACCACAAAAAGAAAAAAAAAATAAAAAAATCATCATGTATGTATTTTTAAAATTCAATCTATAAACTAGGCGCAAATGGCTCATGCATCGTCAAAAATAAGTTCTTGCCCCCTCAAATGACACAATAATAAAGAAAGTAGTGTTATGGCCATCATTCGCTCCCCTTATATGAAAATCCTAGATCTGCGACAGGCCCTCAACTCTATCACTCCCCTTTTTCCAACTGACTCAGCCCAAGCTCACATCCATCTGTACTTCGGCTGAGATCAGTTCTTCAAAGTGCAGGTCCGGCCCACTGACTGCCCTGGGCTACACCCCTCAATCGCCTTTATCCAAATTATGTCAGTAGCCCAGGCCCACATCAGTCTGGATTGTTAGCCTGTGGGGTGAGGTTTTGGCCCTATGAGATAGACCAACATATACTTTATGGCCTGTATCGAAACAAGACTAGGCAGGGCTTATGTCTCTGCCTAATGCCCTGCAAGATGACCCTGCCCAGAGTGATAAATTTAGCATAAACGGCCCTCATGTTAATAGTGGAAGAAGGACTGGGCTTGGTTTTAGGTCCAAACGCATCTTAGTCCAGTAGGGCCCCTCATCAGGCCACATGAACATCCTGGCCTAAGTGAAGTGACTAGCTGTGGTCCAGGGCTTGCAGGCATGATTACCATATTGGCCCACTTTCAATTCTTGGAACTTGCTTACTCTGTAATTAAGTTATCTTTAATGATCATGACAAAGAAGTCTACTGCGACTTAAATGTAACTCTAGCTGTCCAAACAAATGAACCGTCACTTAGGGCCTGATTGTTTGTATTAGAATACATAAGAATTGAATACATAGGATTTATATAATAAGCGGTTAAAAATGAAGATCAAAGATAAATTTTTCAAAAATAAACATCAAACAACCATTTCTTTAATGGAAATAGAATCAAAAGGAAGATGAAAATGAATTACTAAGGGTGATAGATGGATGTTCACTCTGTTTGTATTAACCATGTGCAAATCTATATCCCTGTTGCTCTAATTAATAGTACTCAATTTTGGAGGGGGGGCGGGGGCGCGCGGAAAAACCAACTCACAGGTAACTCTGGTTACCAAAAAAAAACGCCTAATTTATGAAGAAACCAAATCACCTCAGCTCGATTTATGAAGATCCAAACAGACCCCTGGCTTATCAACAATTTCATAAGCTCACAAATGGAGTATCTCTTAAAAGTTTATTAGAGACCTGGTTAATTAATTAAGAAGAGAATTGCTTATAAATTGACAAGATTGTCATTGACAGAACTAGGAAAGTTTATTTAATTCAAAAACTATTTCGATTTTCAAATTCTAATATAATATAATTCAAATTGTAATCCAAACTTATTTCAAATATCTCTTAACGTATCTTACACAGCTTTAGCAGAGAAGGATTATAAAAATGCTATTGCTTAGGCGGAAAATCTTCACCTGTGAGAATACCACATACCGGACTTATTTGATCCATCTAGTGGGGCCCACTAGGACGCGTTCCTATCATTGGGAGTAAGATGGATGGAAAGGTCTATTTATGGATGAGGGTTACATGAAAGTCAGCCCCATGAGATTATCTAGGCCCTTGAATTAAATGGCTTAAGTTTACCTGTCATTTAACCTTAGATCCTTTTTGAGATTCAATCCAACGATGAGTAATGGTTCGATAAGCATAAAATTGGATACGGTGCCAGATTGGAGGGAAATAAGAGTGTGAATGGAGCTGCAATGATGAAAGTTGGACCCAAGTGAGAAACATTGGAGGCAGACTGGCAAAAAGGAGAGCTCATTGTGAGGAAAAACAGATTGTAACTGCTTTCCTTCTCCATAATTATGTGGCTCTGCACCTTATGTTATTCTACATGTACATAACCAAATGGCAATTTTTATTCCTTTCACTGTTAATAAATTAAATTTTTTGCAGTATGTCTGTAGGAGAGGGAGAGGGAGGAGAGAGAGGGAGGGAGGGAGTTTTGCCACTCAAATGAATTTTTATAAATATTGTACAAGGAAACAAACCTCACTGCACCTTCTATAATGGGACCTGAACTAACCCCCATATAACTTTAAAATACAAAATTACTGAACATATGAATGTGAGAGAGGGAGAGAGGATGGGCAGGCCTGGCATTGTTATGAACCACCACTGTGGATGCTTACAGTAGAGTACTTCTTTTGCATTTTCCCTTTCAATTGCCTGATTTTGGCTTCCACCCTCACTGTGAACCCAATTTTTGTCTTCTGCCTTGCTTTGGATGACTCCCGAGTCCACATGTGCTGATCCTCAATGTCTTTCTTGTAATGCTTGATCTCTTGAATAATGTGGTGATCCAAGGGGTTGAAAGATCTTTGAAACGAAACGTTGGCCAAATAGGGGAGATTACAAGTAACAACTGCTAGAAGCGTAGCACCCCAGTAAATAGGCGCGGGAGCCAGAGCTTCTGTGAGGATCCTGTGAGCATCTCCTGAGAAGGTTGGTGATGTCATGCCATAGATGAGCAGGAAGAAATACCAAGTGCCCACACTACCCCAGACAAAGAGATACTGTATCCATGTGAAATGGCTCATGGTCAGTGCAATTTGGCAGTTGACAGCCCAAACAATGCATGTAAACATGGTTGCTCCAACAGAAGACATGTCTGCTGTCTGCCCTCCAGCATGAAATGCCTGATCACTGAAGATGCTGATGTTCAAGAAGAAGATGATGAGAGATGTATAAAGACCATTGGCCATCCAACCACATATCCTAGACCAGTCGAAGAACAGGTTTCTTGGTCCTTGTTGGTATAATGCTGGAAACTGAAAGGCCAAGACATTAAGGAAGTGAAATCCCATCTGGGGTACTTAGAAAACAGGTGAAATTAGTTTGATACATCAGATGAAGGAACCAACCTGCAGGCAGACTTCAGATGAAACATCTTGCTCCAAGGCTCCCAGAGATATGACAGGCAACGACGTCAGAATGACATTGAACAAGATCATATACCAATCATCATAAATTGACTGCCCTGAAAAGCTGGTGTATGCCTCGAAGTAGAAGAGTGTAAGACCAAAGGCTATGTTCTTATAGAAGAAATAGCATATCTGGGTACAAAAACATGCATTTTTCAGGACTGGGTAGGTTTGAATGGAAGTGAACACAGAGGTTGATTCTTAGTTCTTACCATTTGGGCTATTCTCTTATAGCACCAGTGACCATGAACAACAAGAAGACGTTCCAGAAATCGAAACTGAGCAATGGAGAAATCACTAGCCATCACAGCCTGCACAATGCAGGAAAACACTGAGACCCTCCACGTAAATGGCAGAAAAAATTAGAGCTAATTAAGTGGGGACCGAGGAGCATATCAACAATTAGGAATCTTGACAATGAGGAAATACAATCCAACAAACATGTATCATTCTGTAGAATCACAACATAACAAACTGCTAGGGGTGCCCAAGCCGGTGCACCCAGCCTGATCAAGGCCTGCAGTGGGCTGAATTTAGGCTTTATTTTAAATGTTCATAGTCCAAGTTGAGGTGCTGCCAAATCAGTTCTTTCCCACTCCTCCAGGCAAGTTCTATACGAAAAAGGTCTAAATTATTTTTTTCAGACAATTTTCTTTTTGTGAGAAGATCTTTAAAGCTTTTTTTGATCTACTTCTACTAATGTTAAAAATATCAATGGCCACATTTCGTGGAAGATCGAAGCATTTAAATATCAAACGTGATGTTCATCCTGCTAACAAGAAATCAAATGCTACCATTCATCATTACTTAAATTGATTCTAAATAATTAAAATATGTGAGGCTTAAATTTATAGGACATCAATTTTTTAAGCTTTTTTCATAAATATTTAGGCTTTTGGGGCTTGGTCCAACTCGTCCATCTCATGCAACTCTCAACTCACTCAAGGCTGACTGAGATCCACCCCAAGTCCAAGCTTTAGTTTAAAGGCCCATGGGTCGTACCCTGGCCCAATATTTTGGCCTGATGTTAAGTTGGCTGGGCCTTAGCCTGTATGCCTTAAAGGCCTAGTATGTCTTAACGTAAATAAAAATGGTGTCTATACTGTGTAATTGGGCTGTGCATGGGCCTAAGTCTTAGACCCATGGGTTACAAGCAATATTAGACCAGTGATTTTTATGTTATTGAAGAGTACTGCAAATTGTTTAAGCATTACAGACCTGCATTCCTTCAACACCACTGATACCAACACCAATGTCTGCTTCTTGAATCATGCCTACATCATTTGCGCCATCACCGATAGCCAAAGTAGTTTTTCCAGTGCCTTCCTTTACCAACCTAGTCACCTGTTCCCATAAGAAGACACAAGTTCCCTTCAGAATTCAACATCAACTGTGAATGAACACATACTATACATCACAACTACATCAATGATATGCTTAGAAATCATACGAGGGCCTTCTGCATCGGGGAGACGCGGCAGCATATCACAGACGCACAATCAACAGCCAGTTCCAAAAACTGAACCTTCAGTTCATCCTCCAAGGCATAAGCTAATGTTTTTCCATCAATAATTAGAGCAAATGCAGCATGAGGATCCTTTTCCAGCTTAATCCTTTGAGATGCATTAGTGATTTGCATCAAAATATTGTCTTTCATTTCCTGGTCAGTCACAAAAGGTAACAGAAGATCCTAACATGAAATGCGCTTTTTGTATGATGAAAGGAATCTATAAAGATTAACAGAACAAACAGCAAAAGAATATCTACCTTGTGGTCATCTTCGTTTGTTGTAGATACAAGTATCTGTTTCATGCCTTGCCGAAGTAGACTGCAAGCATATCTGCAACACAACAGAAATCTTATAGGGGTTGTTTCTAGCCAAGGATCTAAGTCATTTCTAAGTATTAATAGTTTTTTTTATCCTTTTGATGTAATGAATAAGAAACAAATGACAGGATAAGTGAAACAAATAGTACCCCACGACACACAATAATGAACAAAGAAAAACAAATTTCAATTGTATAAGGGAAATATGTCTCGCGATGTGAATGAGGCATACCCAATGTTGATTGCTGTTTCCATCTTGTCACCTGTCAGCACCCAGATCTTGAGACCAGCTTGTGCTAGTGTATCTATGCACTGAGGAACCTTTTGAAGAACAAAAGGAAATGAATTAGGACTTAAGAAGTCTTCCAATGCATGTTGACTATATTGGCCATATTAGATGCATGTTGGCTAGGTGCCATTGTGTAGGACCTTATTTGTATTGCATATAAACCTAAATGAAGTTTCAAAAAAAAATTATCATGGGATGGATAGGCTTACCCCCTTCTGCAATTTGTCCTCAACAGCGGTCGCACCAACTAGCACCAAATCCTTTTCCATCAAATCTGCGACGCGTTCAAGAAGACCCTCTCTTTCAGCCCCTACCGTATTCTTTGCTTTGTTAAATTCATCGTTCCAGTCAGAGTACTCTGACTCTTCAAGCTTTCTGTATGCAAGAACTAATGTTCGCAAGCCTGATTCTCCATATTCATTTAGATGCTTGATAGTTTCCTCCTCATGTGCTCTTCCATTTTTCGATAGCCGTTCAAATATGATGCTGCATGATTGACAAGCATGAGTTAAAATCACATGCTTGAAGAAAGCCACAATCACATTTTGATGCATCCTTGCCCTTAAAATTGAGCCCATTGGTTAAAAAATTAGCTCGGTCAAGTCACCCAGAGTCACCTAGTTGGCCAAGGCTTATGCCTTTTAGATCTTAAACACAGTTATTTTCTTCTTCTTTTTTTGTTTAAAAAGCTGTGGAGGCTCTTAGGAACATTTTTCACTTATTGTGAAGATCAAACCACTTTTCTTCCAAAATATTCAAGCATTTGAAGATTGGTTGTACTGCTCATCCAACTGAGTAAAATATAAATGTGCTAACATGTAACAATATAAGTGCATTATTAATAAATGAAATGCAGTAACTCTTAAACTTCCAGATCTATAGAACTATATATTAATTTTTTTCATTTGTCATATTTTTTAGGGTTATTGAGCCTATGTTACGGCTCACTCTGATTCAACCAAGTCAACTCGACTCAGAAAGTGTTTTGAGCCATCCCTGGAGTTGGATTTTTAAAACCTTGGTCGACCCAACAGGCTGCAGTCTGCTAGCTCAGCTTCAAGCAACGCCCTGCTGAGCCTAGCAGACCCATTTTAGGCTTGATGCAACAGTGAGGCCTTGTGGGGCCAACGCAAACGCTGTAGGGAAATTGCTCGCGTCCACACACCACCAAAAGGGTCCAGTCCCACCCAACATGGCAGAGTCTCAGACAGTATTTTAATTGCATTAGAATAGTCTACTTTGTGTTTATTTCAAATCTTGGATGTAAATAGGATTTAGAAAAGGTATTTATGAGTTTTCTTTATATTTTTACAGTAAATTAGGGTAATTTAGTTGATCAGGGAGTAGAGGTTTCTACAAGTGTCAGTCAACCAATGTAATTTCAAGTTTGTTTTCTCCAATTCAATTCAAAGTATTCATTGATATTGTAAACATTCAATGGCAGGTATCCAGTCCTAAATCAGGTTTTGATCCATTACTTCTTTTACAGATTCATTCAAGCGAATATATTTCTAGTTGAAACTAACTGGGGACTGTTGAGCTTGTGTGAATCATTTATGCTGTGAGAATTGAAGATCATACTGGGGTACATTGATACTAGCATAAGAGCTTGAAGGTTTACATCAAATCCACAACTTACAGGTAGGTAAAAAAAATTATAAGAAAAAGAAAAGAGTTAAGGTAGAATGGATTCCATCCCAATGATTTACCATTAACTTTCTGTAAGGAGTGAGGAACAACGATAATTGATAATATTGGGTAGGGTTTAGGGATGGCAACAGGCGACTGCCTCAACCTTCTCTTATTAGGGGTGGGTTTGGCAGTGGTTTTTCAGGTTCAGTGCAGGTATAGATTCACAAATTTTGACCTGAGTTGAGTTTAGGTTTCGGCCACCCCGCCCTGTTTATAATTCTTCATATATTTTTTTAATCAGGCTCTGATACATATATATTTCAGTTGGTGTGGGTTCAAATTTAGCTTGACCCATGCCAGACCGACCCGTTGCCATCCCTATTATAATTTTTTTTTTTTGGGTAAAGATATTATGATTATGTGTTGAAAACTAATATGATCCACTATTGGAAATGGGTTGTTTACATACTCAAATGCAATGGATCAAAGATTTTTCTACAGAGACCACAATGAGGGAAAGTTCATGAGGTAACAGATTTATTCATTTTTATAGAAAAAGCATACAAACAAAACAGTAATTTGTAAATCAGACCTGTCAGCACCTTTGCACAGAAGAAAAATCTGCCCATCCTGATCCCGGACAATCACAGACATCCTCTTCCTTTTGCTATTGAATTCCAACAGATTGAGAATCTTGAACTCCCTGAACATTCACTACCACACAGATCAGATGCCCAACAATCTAAAACTACTAAAATAATCTGACAAGCAGTTTTTCATATGCTGACCTTTCAATTGGTTCACCAGAAAACGTAAATTTCTCTTTGATTACAACACTCGACTGTGTTCTTTTGCAGAATTCAAAACCAAATTCTCTAGCCGCAACAAGGAAAGCTCCTTCATCAGGTGACTCTGCTTCATAGTTGAAACTTCCAGTTTCCTCATTCAGTTCAGGAATTGCTGTGTGACAGACTGCCAAGATCCTAAGGAACAACAAGATGGCATCTGCATCAGGTGCCTTCAACCAATTCCCATTCATGAGTCTATCATCTTCAAAGTTAAACCCTTTGATCATGTTCTGCTTCTGGGCCTTCTCCACCTTTGGAATAATCCCATATTCTAATTCAATTCCTGACACCCTGAAATCATTTCCACCGTTCTCCCACATATCAACACTGCTTCTGTCCATGGCCATAAGCTTTTCTGCAGCAATTTCAACCTCACTGGAACCAAGCCCATATGAAATACCAGCAATACAACATTTGAGAAAATCCATCTGATTGCATGTCAAAGTGCCTGTCTTGTCTGATAAAATGGTATCAACCTGCCCCAGCTCCTCATTCAAATTAGAGGTTCTTGCTCTTGCTGGTTTTCCAATTTCCTCATCATATAGTTGGATGTCTTGATTGATGAACATGGCTTGCATGACCTTAACCACCTCAATGGAAACATAGAGCGAGATGGGTATTAAATATCCATAGAGAATAAGAGCTGTGACTAGATGGAAAATTCCAGACAAAATAGGCCTAGTTGGGTCATACAAATTGGTAGTGTTTTGGGGTTGCAGGTACCACCAATTTGGCATCCCAAACTTGGTCTTCACAGCAAAGCCAACAGAGCTGACCAAGGAGATTAAAACAAGAATGGTGAAGAGAATGTATATGATATAGTCCATCTTCCTCTCAATTCTGCTCCTTTTAGATGGGGATTTAGTAGAATTCTGCATAACCTTGCTGTCATGACCAGTGAATATCACCACCCCATAAACATATGGGGTGTTCCTGAGCTTTGAGTCTCTAAGTAGAATCTGGGTAGGATCAAGAGCATAAATCTGCCTATCGTATTCAAAGTTGCCAACAAAAGTGTAAAGGCTAGGATTGGGGTCTTCACACCTGATCGTCCCCCTGAATTCCTTAAAAGCATCACCTTCATCCAATGGAAGGGTCACCTCCAAAGATCTCTTAATCTTCAAGTTTGTTTCTCCATCTAAATTCATGGTCTCCACATAGCAAATTCCATCATCATAACTTGAAGACAACAAGAGCAAGTCTGCAGGAAAGAATTGATTCTTCTCCACTTTCACCACATCCCCAACTTGAATCTTTTGCCAAGTTCTATGACAAAATTTCCCATCTCCACTGTGGACGTTAGCCTTGCGGGTATTGACCTTAATATCTTGGTAGAACCTGCGCCAATCTTCTAAAGCTTCCTTTGCCATGCTAAGACCAACAACAAAGGCCAGTGGGGCAATCATGCTCACAGCTGAGAAGGGTGCAATGGGGGTAAGAGAGAGAATTGCTGCTAGTAAGAAGTACATGTTGGCGACTCTTCGGAATTGCTCAAAGATGGCTTTAGGGAGGAAGGTGATGCAATTGTATTTGGTGGTGGAAATGTAGTTTGATGGGTACTTCAAAGGTGCCCGTCGATGGAGACGTGGCTCATTGCAGTAGACAACGCGGGAAAAGCCAGGACCTTGCAGAGAATGGCCTCCCTCACTCTCCAAGTCATGAGGACGGATGCAAGAGAAGGTATAGAGATTGCTCCATCTGAGCTTCCCTCTTATTCTGCCTGGTCTGGACATCTTTTAGAGACCGGCCAGTTATGAATTATTCCTGGGGTGCACCAATCCTCCTTCCATCAAGTAGGAATTGTACAAGCTTGAAGCTTGACAGTTCAGAAACAGCAGCTCAATTCTCTGAAATATTTGATCAGAAAATAAACAACCAAAATCAAATGCTGTATCTGATTACATATTTATTATGATAATCTCGATTACATTTAAATGTGAAATTCATGTAATGTATCTGTATTTTAATTATAGGGCAGTGCTCTCCTACGCAGAGTTTTGTGGGGCCCCACCAATCATGGGGGAGGTGGAGGATCAGAAGATCTGGATGTGATCCACCTATTATACAAAATCTCAAGTTCGTCTTGTCATCTTAATCCCTTCATCCATGACCCTCAAGTTTTACAGCTTTATAAAGCATCAATTTTGTACATTTCAATCCAATGGTTTAGTCCCATTCGGATGGCCATAAAAATCCAAATCCCCCAGTCTTAATCATATATGATTTGGCCAAATACTGCGAGAAAAATAATACATTGCTATTCAACCCCCTTTTTTTTTTTTTTCTTTTTTCAGCTGGAATACATTGCCGCTCTACACTTATTAGAATCAGATAAAAGTAGAAGTTCTTCAAAATTCAAGAAGCACTGTCTCAGAAATGAATCCAACCACACAAGATGATAAGAACATGCTAAAACACAATTAGCACACATTTGAATTTAGCAACATAATCCCACAACTGAAACCTAATCATCTCTTTGCATCACCACATAAGAATATCAAACATTCCTCATTCTCAAATTCAAAAATAATTTTAAAAAAAATCCCATAATAACAAATAGCAACAGAATTGTAAAAAAGAAGAAGAAGAAGAATAACAAACACCCAAAGTATATCAAAACAAATGCTAGACCTAAAGTAAATTATTAAGAAAGAAGAAGAAGAGTACATCCAAATTTCAGAGCTAAAGTAAATTACCATCATTACTACATTTACCTGAATAATATCTAATTCTCCTCAATTCTCAAATTCCATACACCCAAAGTATATAAAAATAAATGACAAAACTATAAGAAATCAAAACAAATGACAAAATTATAAGAAATCAAACGCATTGCGTATACTTGAGGAGAAAAAATGTCAATTCCAAGAAAAAAAATGCAAAGGAATCTAACTACATGACATAAAATCCAAAATGTGCCGGCAAAGATACAAAGAACAAAAAGGCGCAGAGAAAAAGTTAAATAAAAGGGAAATATTCACCTGTGTACAATGCATTAGTATCGCACGTCATGTATATTCAAAGGTGGGTCGTCCCTCTAAGATTAGTCGGGATGCATGGTGCGCAGGTGCTCAATGAGCAGGTGAATGTTTTCCTAAATAAAAAGTACCCGCAAAGATAGAAAGAATAAAAACCGCAAAGAGAAGTCAGAAGAAAAAAAGTACCAGCAAAGATACGAA
Organism: Camphora micrantha; assembly: GCA_003546025.1. Classification (NCBI taxonomy): domain Eukaryota; kingdom Viridiplantae; phylum Streptophyta; class Magnoliopsida; order Laurales; family Lauraceae; genus Camphora; species Camphora micrantha. The sequence continues at coordinate 57,939,866 of QPKB01000001.1, forward strand.
GAATAGAAAGAGTGAAGAAATGTGAGCAATCTTAGCCAGCTGCAAGCAATATCAGATAGGCAATGAGTATTGTCTTTTGATGGCTCTCAGCTAAGAGCTAGCAGCATCAGAAAAGAAAATTCTCCTTCGATCGAATCGATTGCTCGTCCGATCGAGGGAGGGAGGGAGGGAGAGAGAAGAGAGAGGAGGGGTTTGCGGAGAGAGAGCTATTGTAAGGATTCCCGTGCTTCGCTCCTTCTCGTTGGTCTTAAATATAGAAACAAGCCTATTTTCATATTCAAATCTTTGGTCTCATGCTTCTCGGAACCTCTGGAAGTTATTATGGTTCTGTTTGGGATCTAATGTAGATCTTTCCATCTATAACATTATCTGATCATTGTGTTGTTTGGGTGGTACAGATTAGCAGGGGTAAAGGCTCAAGTAGGGGTGCATCTTGGGTTTGCCCAAGCCTGAGATTGCTAGTCCGAACCCATAGAGAAATGCAGTTTAGGCTGAGTTTGAATTTGGGTTAGGCATGAATTTTGAAGCCCGGATGAATTTTGGGCTTTGGCCTTAAGATATTGGACATTCATCCAGGTATTTGAATTACATATATATTATGATAATCTATATATCATATAAATGTGAAATTCATGTAATGTATACGTGTATTATAGGAGTTCTCATAGGCCGGGCCGGGCCGGGCCAGCCCAAGTCCGATCCAGCCCAGCCCGCTTTGGGCCAGGCTTGGATTAGAAAGCCCAAAGCCGATCCTGGCCCGGCACCCTCAGGCCCATGTAAGAAATGCATGTAATTTAACTTAAGGGAGTTTCAAAAAAAAAACAATATGTTTAAACTCTGATTAAACCAACATTGGTACAAAAATATAAAAATGACGGATTGGGGTGTTATACAATTTTTTGGACATAATTATCCATATAGCATAATGTTACCTCTCTAACGATATCGTCACCCATTTTACCATTTTCGGTAAAACCTGCAACTTCACTCTCTTACTCTCTTCATCTGGATTGTTTAATGATGGTACAGAGAGATGGATGGTTGTGGTGAGGGTAATGAGATGGGTTTCGTGGATTAGATTAATGGGGAAGAAGAAAAAGAAAAGAGTGAGACGGTGATGCTGATTGAAAGATAAGACTATAGGTGGCGAGTTGTAAGTGTTTGGTTGGAGAGATTAAATATTGGAATGATGCCAAATAAGAACTAAAACATCAAAAGTAGAATAAGAAAATGGGGAAGAAGAAGAAGAACTGGAAAGTGAGAAAAGAAACTAAAGAATGGGTCAAACCCATAAATCATACTCACCAACTCATTCAAACCCACCAAATCCAACCAGCCTATTGGAGCACACCATCACCATCACCCTTCATCAATTAACCATACAACAGCTGATGCATAACACCAACCTCATCTCCATCATCAAAACATATCATCACCCTCCCGCACCCAACTCACCCACTCTACCAGTTTCTCTACCTTCTCTCACGATCCACACTCTCACCAAACAACCTAAATGAGGAGAGAGTAACAGGTTTAGGCAAAAATGATGGTGATGATATTGTCATAGGGGTAACGTCGGTAGAGGAATAATTGTGTCCAAAAAATGGTATGGCACCCTAATTAATCCATCATTTTTATGTTTTTATACTCTTGTCCATTTAATCAGGTTTTTAGCATAATCTTTTGATAAATATTCCTTAATTTAATTAGTCCAAACAATTGCTCGAATGCCCTCAAAATTTATAAGAAGTTTGGTCCAACCTGGCCTGATTGATTAAATTGGGCAAGCTCGTGCCTAACTTTTACAGCCCGTGCCGAGCTTGGGCCGGGTCTGGGCCAGTACTTTTAGAGTTTGGTCGAGGCCAGGATATGCTTTAGCCCGACCCATGAATACACCTACTGTATTAGTTTGTAGGCATGTGCTCTCCTACTAATAGTCTTGAGGTGCCCACCTAGGGCCCCACCAATCATAGGAGAGGTGGGGGTTCAGACGATTAGAATGTGACCCACTTGTGTACAAAATCTCAAGTCCACCGTATCATCCTAAAGCCTTCATCGGTGGCCTTCAAGTTTAAACAAATTTTATAAGGCATTAAATCTGTAAGATCTCAATTCATCGGTTGACTCCCGTTCGGATGGGTGTAAAAAAATAATTAAGGTGACTAAAAACAAGGGGACAGGGGTTTTAAGGTATTGTGTGAGTAGTTTAGATGGGTCATGTGGGCTCCCATGTGGGCCCCACATAGCGGTTCGCATGGATGTCCCCATGCAGAGTGTTTTTGGGAGAGTATTCTCCTCTAAGTCTAAGATCATCTGGTGTTTGTCTTAGGCATCGGGCTTAACCATATATGATTTAGTCCAGAAAAGGGTTTGGTCAATAACTGGGCCAGCTTGTTTGGGTTGCCCCCCTTAACCATCATAAATGGGACCTTTTTTTATTTTGGTTAGGAAATGAAATTGGTTTTGAGTTGGGTCTATATCCAATTTTTCCCAGTTGAGTCCTCCAAATAATTAATAGATGATGTTAATAAGTTAGACATTGATCGACTATGAATGGTTATAATCACATAGGTTCGTTTAGATAATCATGTGATTGGATCCAATGTTTAAGTAATAAGAATTAACTAATTGATTTTTCTTTTGACTCTCAAGATCAAAGTCTTGGATCTAATGGTAAAAAATGTTAGATGATGCGAGTCTTTAATACCAAAGTCTTGGGAACTAATGGTTAAGGATGTGAAATGGAGCCATTTTTTGGCAAATGGTTGATTCACATATTTATTTTTTTTTTTTTATCTCATGGTGTAGTGTGCGTGCATGCGGAAGGCGATGTACCTACATTCACGATAAGAGAGTAGCTTCTTTCTTTAAGAAATTGACCCTAAACTTGATCCCTAGCTAATGGACATTACCGGTTAACCTGGAACATAGGATATGAACCCAACACATGGGTCTAGTAAGCCATAGCATCCTGATCAGTTGCAATGGAAAACCCTAAAAAATTCTACTGAAGGTTTCCTTGAAGAAGATTGTAGAAATCCATGGCTTTTTAAACTTCTTCCAAGGAAACCTGTTTTGAATAGATGAGTAGGGATTATGTCAACTCTACAATCCGGGGAAAAGCTAGTTTTTATTTTCACATTTGGTAAACATCCACGCAGTGGTTTGCTCTTGGTTATTCTCGATCCCGCGGAAAACTCAGGTTTGATGTTGAGAGGAAAATGGTAGTAAGGATTTCCAACATCCTTAATTTTTTATTTTATTGTAGGTCAATCCTCCCTAGCTCCATCGGATTATGAAGATCAACGGAATGAAAGTAAGCGGAGCCATAGATTTCATGGACGGTACCTTGAAGGTTATCAATTTTGTCTTTGGAAATCTACTTTTTTAGATCCTTAATTAAGATCTATACCGTTAATCATGTTTAAAATATTCAATCAAGAGGTCGAATATCAATCGTTGATTCCTCTAATATCTTGAGATACTTGCAAAAGTGTCCAAGCAGCTCATGCTTTTTCAACTTCTTTGCGGGCCATTAGAAAAATCAGTACCGTTTAGTCTCTTCATAAGGCCGGAAAATAGTTATGAGATCAAGTTTCATTGTATGATTCATATGGATCATGAGATCATTTAAAAAAGAAATAAGAAATAAGAAGAAAAACATGTCAACCGTTGAAGGTAATTTCAACTCAACCAACAGTGAAGATGTTGCTACAATACCACTTATTGGGAAAGTTATCGTTCTTGCTTTGGAACCCTACTGTCCGGGTCCCACAACCAAGATTTGAACCTTTACTTATGACTAGCTAGAAGGTTCAAAATAGCTATCATGTCATGTTTTAGCCGTTGATCCATCACAAATTTTAAAGTATTTGTGAATAAGTACATATCCTAAAACATTAATTTTTTATTTCCATGGGCCCCATTTGCAAGATATGAACCGTTCAAATTCTATAGAAGGCCAAGGACAGCTATAGCCATTGGATTTTTCATGAATTTTTCATGAACTTTTCAGCTATAGAAGGCCAAGGACAGCTATAGGGGTGGAAAGATCATCTCTTGATTTTTCATGAATTTTGAGAAAATGGTAAAAACCCATAACCATTGGATCACACATCCATAGATGATAGGAATTCTCTTTTGTTATCAAGCCTGAAACTCTCCTTAGAACTTTATAGATATACTAGATTAAGGGCACGTTTGGCAACAGTCATTGCAGAGGATTCCTCCCTGCTTTTCGGCGCGATGGTGGATTTCTTACGTTTGGCTGGGCGCGGATTTAAAGAGGACAGAAGGAAATAATTTCCTTATTCTGCAAGTCTGACCCCTCCCCCTTGGATGAGCAAAATCCATGGAATAGAGGAAAGGCGGAGCGAATGTACCTTTTGGATCCCATAATAAAGATCCAAACCATTAGTTACCTTTATCAACTCCAAAATGGCCACCTCACCAAATTTCAGTCGTTGATTCCTCTTATATCTTGAGATATGTGCCAAAACATCTGACCGTTTACACTATTATCGAAAATGAGAATTAAAACGGTTTGTTTTTTTCCAAACTTTCCGGTTTATGTGGGGTCCACGATCAAGATCGAAACCGGTCATTAGTTATGAAAGGTCGAACACGGCAAGGTGACCAAATTTCAGATGTTGATTCCTCTTATATCTCGAGATATGTGCCAAGACATCCTAACAATTTACACTATTATTGAAAATGGGAATAAAAACAATCCGTTTTTTCAGTTTTTCTGGTTTATGTGGGGTCCAAGATCATGATTGGAACCAGTCATTAGTTCGGGAATGTCAAGCATGGTACGGTGACCAAATTTCAACCGTTGATCTTTACTATATCTTGAGATATTAATAAAAACGCCCATTTGATCAAACATTCTACAAATTGTAGGAATCCGTCCTCCATCCACATATAGAACTATCATCATGAATACTACCTGAGGAGGTGTTGATTCTTTGAAGATGAAGAGAATCATCTAAAAAGAGGATTCCTCTTCCTGGCATAGACTACTGCCAAGCATATCCTAAGGAGAATAAGGAAATCCTTTAAATAGAGAATTCATCTTTATAAAGGTTCAAATGGGCTTTGGTTACCCTACAAACCTTCTCTGTAGAAATTAAATTACCATCGAACATTTTACATGACAATCATCTACTCTTTTATGAATAAGAAGACAACAAACATGGTAACAGCTCCAACGGTTGCCGAATATGTAATAATGCCTGTCAGAATCAGATGTAAAATTAATGGACTCCACTCTCTTGTTTAGCTGGTCACACTGACTGATTACCTTAAACTATGATTGCTTTTGTCATTGTACACTTTGTTTTACTGCACACAAACAATAAATGTAAATGTCCCTATTCCAATGTGAACGGTCATTTTGATTTTTCAATTAGGCTTTGTTGAGAGTGATTTGATGGAATTGGCTGTGAAATGATGATTTGGGAAAAAAACATAGCAGTATGTGGGGTACAAGGTCATTTTTATCATCGGCCAGTTAGGTGCTCTGTGGACTATTGTTGCACTCCATGGTGCTTTTGGGTCACTGTGATTTCTTTCTTGGGGACTCTCTTATGAGAAAGGAGGATTGAGTTATTCTGGCAAACATGGCCAATCTGTGGGTTTTAATTGGCTACAAGAAATGACTAGCACCAATGTGTAGTATTGCGTGGGCCACAAAATGGCTGGTACTGGTTGAGCCACTGGGTGCCTCCAGATTATCAAACAGAGCCTCATAATTGTTTTCAATAATGGCCACCAATAGGTCCTGACTAACAATTCGGTTGTCTAAAACTCTGAACTGGTTTAGAATGCTATGATGTATTTCCTTCATAATTATTCTTGATAGATGCCACTACCAAACACATTTGAGAGAAAAGCTTGTTAGAATCCTAGGAACACCATGCATTGCACTTTGATTACCTGAGCTCTAGTTTACAAGTAACTCAATACCGCAGAGAACAAAGCGGCTGTGATTTATCAGTAACTCTGTTTATCCAACTTGATGAATGGTCATTTACTTCTAAACCAAGTTTCTTGTACTTGTTTTCTGGTGGACCCAGCATAACCATGTGGGTGCGGTCACACCCGTTAATCGATGGTGCGCTTCAAAAAAAACCCAATAAAAATTGTGGGTCCTCCCTCAAAATTTATATGAAAATCCTCGGTTTGACCTCCCAAACAAAAATACCTAATTAGGTTCGCACCCCTCAAATGAAGATCCTAGGTCTGCAGTTCCTTGTTTTATAAAGATCCAAATGAGCCGAAAGGCTATGGCATCTTTTTTAATCAGTTTGACTGATATAGGTGGGATCAGCTGTGAACATAGCCATCCTTTTTTTTTTCAAATCATATATATATTATTTTACATATGGTCCCCTCTGAAAATCTTATGTGCATATTGATTCCTCGAGGAAGATTTTCCTGGTCCGCCACTGCAGTAGTGTCTGCTGTTTCAGGAGTGTGGATTCTTTGTATCATGGATCTTTCTAGGAATGAGTTCTCTGTTTGTAAAGGTGTAATCCATCTACAGGGAAGGTTACATGTGGTCATAAATATGTTAGAAATGAGCTCATATGAGCTCATTTCCTCCCACGAGCAACATAGATCTTATAAATGTGTCGCCAACAGTAACCATCACTGAATGGAAGATGCATGGATAGGAATATCAGTATTCTAGTAATGCATGGTATTCATATAATTATTTGAATGTAGTCGTGTAGATCCAACATTTAAAGATCTAAACCGTTCAAGTTGTGTGCACGCTCTTTCAACCTACAACATGATTTACCTCTTTTAGGAAGGAAGCGAATTAACCATTGGATTAAAGAAAAATTGATTAAATGACTAATTAAAAATGATTTATTAATGAATGAACAGTAAATTTATTGCTACTAATCATCAACAACATCTAGCCTAATAATTCCAAATGACAGAACAAAAGATGATAGTGTTATATATGAGCCTGGGTAAACTTGTAATTGGAAATAGCTTGTTATGATAATAAAAATAAATAAAAAAACTAGACATGTTTGTCCCATTAGGATAGCCATAAAAGAAATATAAAAAGCAAAAAATTGTTCAAAAGTGAAAGTTATAGAAAATGCTCTAAACTATATATATATATATATATATATATTTATATATATATGATTAATACTAGATTTTCATTTGAGAGAGATTCTAATAATGAGAAGCATGCTTTTGCAATTATAAATTGAAAGAAATCTAGAAGATATCTTGACAATAAGACTAAGACAGGAGATGTTATGAATAATGCCACATGAAATGAAAATTCTAGTTAATAAGAGTACAAGCACAGCGGAACTTGGTGTTGTCCAAGCACGGTCTTAAAGCGGGTGACCTACAAGAATTTTGTTCAAACCCAGCTCTCATGCTCTTAAAAGAACATAAAAAAAAAAAACCCTCATTTTACGAATTTTTTATGGTGGGGCCTGGTTGAGCACCCTCGGTGGAGTGCCTGATTGACATCCCTAATCCATTTCCCTGCATTCATATAATTGTGATTATTTAATTTTAAATTTCCCATCATCCACTTAAGTCTTAAAGTATACATCATACTATTTTTTATTCCATAATGGTTATCAATAGACTCATCCTTCCCTTCAGGTCTGCAAAGCACAGATCTTGAACTTAATGAAAATGACAAACTAGTTGAAGTGTAATCCCTTATTTCTTCTATAAAAGACACCAGTAGGCCCCTAAACAAGACACTGGTGTAAGAGAGAGAGATGAAAAAATAAACTTTATGGGTCATGTGTCAAAGGACACATCACACAGGATCCCAAGTTGTGATCAGAATTCATGCGTATCTAGTGCCATGGAATAAGATCTTAGATCTAAAGAGTATTTATTTTCATCTTCTTATGTCCCTTGCTGCAGAGGGGACCATATGAAAAATAAATGGAAAAGAGATAGCCAGGTCATTCAAACAATGTATTTCATATGGGTTTTTTATTGCTTATTGGTGCCATTAGGTCGGTGCATAGCATTCTGTGACAGGTTTTCTTTGCACCCAGCTGACCCCTTCAATGAATTTTTAAACGAGTCTAATTGAATGTTCTAAAGAACCTGAACCAGTTGAATAAGAACCACCACCTGTTAATCAAATCGTGTGAATTTAGGGTTTGTTTATTTGCATTAGAATACATAAAATAGTTAAAAATAAAGACTAAAGTTGAATTTTCAAAACTTAATATCAAAGAACATTTTCTTATAGGGAAATAAAATTAAGAGATCGATGATGTCAAGATGCTTATTCTCAAAAATTCACTTTTGATCTTCATTTTTAACCACCCTATGTATTTAATTCTTATGTATTTTTATGCAAATAAAAAAAGACTAATGGCCTGATTTCTTTCGATCAAGTCCTCTTGAAGACAAAAGTTTGAAAATGACAAAACCACTCTTATGTCATTTTTCAAAAAAAAAAAATTCTTTAATAAATCATTTAAGAAAAATGATGAAGTCCAACCTAAATGACCTAGTGGGGCGCACTTCAGCAAATCAAAATGGCTGGTTTAGGGGTGGAAAAAGTTTAATAAAAGATTAAAAACCTATCAAAAGGGAAGGATATTTTTATCATTTTTAAGAGCTTTTTATGGAAATTACTTGATTGAAAGAATTGTGGAAAACTTTCATAATTTTTCTAAATATTCAAATATTCATGTTTTTTTAAATGAGAAAAGTGTTTTATACTTTTTGAAATTTTCTCTTCTTTTTTTTTTAGCTAGGAAGGATAGAAGTTTCATTAAGACAAACGAAAATAACTGCAAAGAAAAACTAAAGATTACATGTTGTATGGTTTCTTTTCTTTATTACAATATTACATATTTAATGTTTTTTTTTTGTTATTAGACTTAATATTTTCTATGGCAAGATGTTGATGTCATATTGCAATAAACTTAAAAAATACATCACTGAATCACGTTTTATAGATCAAACTTACCCTTCACCAGTTTAATGGCCAGTCAGATTTTTTAAGCATAGATAAAGGATTCTATTGAAACAGTTTTACACCTTTTTGAACATTTTTCTCTCGGATCAATCTACATCAAACCATTGATGGAAGAGACCACTTTTTCATCGAACCTGTTCCACCTAATCCCCTTCAATTGAATGGATTTTGTTTTCATCATTCAGTTTTAATGATAACCATATGCTTTCCTTGGTTGCCATAAATATTTTATAAATAACAGGAGAACTTGATAATACAATTGGAAAGCATAAAACCCTCACATATTTAATCAACATGGTTGGATCCACATTAGTTTGGACCTAACATTTCCATCTTTGGCCTTTTTGTGTAGATTATGGTGCATTGTGGTGTTCTCCTAATATAATCCACCATATGTACTTTAATTTGGAGGCTACTGATCAATCAAATGTCCTTGTACCATAAAAAAAAGACTCCATTCACTTTTTATCAAATGTCATCAGTGCCTTTTTTATTTCTGGGTCAAAACCTTTACCCTACTTTCTCATAACAAGAAGCCACAGGCCAACTGTATTGGGTCATAAGGTTTGAAAAATCAAGTGGCACTTTTCAAATGTTAGTTGTAGGTGGGTCATACACAAGAGACAAAAGCACCACCCTACACAATATGAACTGACTAGCCAAGTGCCCCTCTGCTTTTGACATCCATCCATCCATGTTCAGTATTCTGGCATCATCCATCCTTTATCACAAACAGAAGCCATGGCATTCATATAATTCTAGTTACTGGTAAAGACACAGATATGTGCATGTCTGTGGCTGCCTCTAGGGAAAATCCTTGTAAGTAGATGCATATGCTGATCAAAATTATCCAGTGGGCTCCACTAGGGATAACCCAATCCTTGTTGGTGGACCTACAAATGGATGATAAAAAGAAAAAAATGAGACGGGTGAAGTAATTTATAGACTACTAGCCGAGGTGGTTGGGACCCATTAGAGAACCCATCCAGGACATGACACCCATTCCCGTGGTAAGAAACTCCGTCCTCAAGTATATAGCAGCCATTCCCGCAGTAAGATATTCCGTCCCCAAACACAACACTCGCTCCTGCTAATTCCCAATGATCGAATCTTGGATGCTAAGGTGAGAAGCAGGGTTCCCAACCAACTCGACCGTGTTCTCTAGACTGCATGTGGGATACAATTAGTGTTGGTTTTTTTTTATATATAGAAATAGTTTCATTGTTTATAAAGTACAATAAAGATAATTAGCTAGCAAATACCATAAACCTTAGATTTTTTTTTATTTTTTTTACAAAATGTAATACTAAAATCTCCTTTGACTAATGGTTAAAATTATACAGAAGTATTCCTCAAAATAAATAAAAAGGTTATACAGAAGTAACTATATTGTTCCTTTGTCTTTTGTTACCAATTTACTATTAAGAAATACTCAAATGACTCAAAGGATGATTTTGCCACAACACCCTTTTCACAAATGCACCTTTTTTTTCTTTTCATATGGTGATAATCTATTCACGCACCCTATGAAATGTACCTTTATTTTCTACTTAGTGATTTATTTTGTGAAGTTTATAGATATTCATAGGATTTACTCTTATATGTATAATCTTTCCATTATTATTTCAGGTTTGAAGAAATCGAACTCCGATGATTTGTGCATTCTTATGATGGATGTGGTGATTGTTTATATGACGGGCCTATGATGAGCATGCATTGTTCAAGTTGTGACTTTGTAACTTGTGAGAGGAATGAATGGGATGACAAGGAGAAGGCATTAGACACTAATCTGATAAAATTGGAATGCACATCAATCTTATGTTGGACTCATTGATAGTCCTCTATTTACTTTTTTTGGCATGTTTGGTAAAGGTACATGCAGAGGAATCCTCGTTGGTTTTCCAGTTGAGAATAAATCCCACCGTATAGAAAGACTTTTGAAACTACACACACAAAAAAAAAAAAAAAAAAAAAAAGAGCAGTATTTTAATGGTAACTATGGAGTTAATGGTTTTTGCATTAGAACCCGACCTTATGGGTCCCACAATTAAGATTTGACCCATTAATCTTATTAAGCATGTAAAAAAATGTTATGTGGTCAGATCTTAGTGATTGATTCTTCATGTGTTTTGAGATATTAGTAAAACAATCCAAACTATTTGATCATATTTTTGGACTTTTTGTGGGGCCCCATCGCAAGATCCAAACTGTTCAATCTTTTCATAAGGCCTTCAATGGTGATGTGGGAAAATTTGGCAACCTAATTTATCATAGAACGTGAGAAAATTGGAAAAAAAAAAAAAAAAAAGACTCCTAAGTGTTGATCATCCACTGTTCAAAAGTAGAGAATTCATAAGGCCTTGCTATAGTGTTTGGATGATAAATATTGTTTTTTCGACTTTTACTAATGTAAATCGTTAATCTTATTAATGAGCTCCAAAATGGCCACGGGTCAATTTCCAACTATTGATTCATCATAGATTTCAATATATTTTCAAAAAATCTCACACCCTAATAATACTTTTTTATTTTATTTTTTGTGGGTCCCATTTGCAAAATCCGTACCGTTCATCATATGTAGAATGCCAAAAACTGCTAGGAGTTAGGATTTTAGGACATGAGTTGTAGGATCTTACACCCAATTGAAGTACCACGCGGTGAATGCGCCGCGACTCCTGCTGCAAACTCGCGACCCTATTGAGTCACCACTCATCACAAAACCGATTGGTAATAGGAAACGGCACAACAATAGTTTTATGGTGAGGGCGAGGGCTCAACCACAAAAATGACCGCTCAGGAGCGAGAGTGAACATTGACCTTAACATAATTAATCATGAATTGTGTGAAAAATAGCAAAAAACTAGTTACGGTTTGATCTAGTACATGTAAATACATAGATTCCTTAGTGTTTTTGCTAAAAGTGGAATGCAGAGAATCTTTTTCACCAAGAAATCCCGGTGAGAATGGCATTTATGAGATGAATGAAGGAATCCTCTCAATAGAGGATTTCTCTCAAGTTGCCAAAGGTACCCTTTGTCATGAAGTTTAAAATGACAAAAACTATTTCATGTAAGTTCTGATTGTATTTTTTTTTTTTTTTGTGTAATTGAAATGCTTATCAATCTATTGAAAATGGTGGTATTCTTTAGTCATTGTAATGTATAGTTGAATGTTCAATTTGTTTTTTCAAATTTGAATGGAGTAGGTTGAATGAATGAGTTCTTGAATGTAAATTGGGCCATGCATATATAAAACTAATATCATTATATATACATGTAATAATATATATCGGCTCTATTTTAGTGAGAACCTTTCTCACAAAGTCACTATGCGAACTTTTTTGTAGGGCCCACTTTAGGTACCATTTTGAGATTGAGGGATGGAAAGATTCATGTGAAACAGTCCTAGATATCAAGTTAGGCATAGTGACAATCCCATGCCCCTAGTAGCCTAGTCTACTCGCATGGGTGTGCATTCCATCCAATGGTTTAGTCCATTCGCATGGGTGTTAAAACCTATGAGTGTCAATCCAAGACATTTTACTATTTGGGGGATTTGCATGGGTGTCAACCCAAAATATTTTACTATTTGAGTGTTCCCTATCCATTGCAATGTTTGGATTTGATGATAGATGAGCCCCACCTGCAGCTCTCATGGTTTGAACCTGATTATTTCCCTATATATATTTTATGCGGAAGTGGATTTTCGGGCATATACACTGACATCCCTAATAAAAAATGAAAGGGCTACATCTTCAAGTTTTCTCATAATCAAATTACATAAAGAAATCTAACATAATCATAATCATATGTAATCATTAATCTAATTTAACCCAACCTACTTATCACAGAATATTCTGTATTAATCAAATCATCAGTGCCAATATGGGCCCTACCAGTATTTGGATGCGCCTCACTTTGGAAAGAGCTCCCATGTCACAGACACCCTGTGTAAAATCTCTCAATCAATGGTGCCTAGCCTGAATGCTAAATCCAATATATTTCATCCATATGCATCATGCATGGTGGGATTGGGATGTGTGAATGAATGTTTGGATGCATGAATATCGGAGCTGAAGTTTCCACCATTCTTTTCAGGGTCCCTCCTCCCACTGGTCCTTTCTCCCTTTTATTTTCAGGGTTCACATTTCATCCCTTGCTCATAAAAAATTAACACAAAAGGAAGGGAATCCAAACACACTCATTTCCCCATCCCTTTTCCAAGTTATATCCTTTTCTATCTCACTTTCTACTCTCCACAAGCAATACCTCCATCCCTCCCTCTCTTTCTATAATTTCTGATCCCACAGACCCACTCTCTCTGTGATTCTTCTTCCTCACTCTCCCCTCTGATTTTGAGCTTTTGCCTTTATGGGTACATCTCTTTCTGCTTTTTTCTAGGGTTTTGTAACTTGGGTTTGATTCATTTTTCTTCTCTCTAGACTCTCGAACCCCTATGAAGTTAATTTCCATCTCTCCCTCTATCTGTGACCCTGTTTCAGTGCCTTTTCCTTTCTGGGTACCTCTTTTCTAGGGTTTTGAAACTTGGGTTTCTCTCATCTGTGGACTAGACCCTTTGATTTCCATCACCCTTTCTCTATCTAGCCCTGTTTTAGTGCTTTTTCTCTTTGTGGGTGTCTCCCTTTTTCATCATTTCTAGGGTTTTGAGACTTGGGATGCTCTTATTTTTGTCTTCAAGATCCCCTTTTTGATTCTCTCTTCTCTTTGGGTTTCTTTCTTTTCTTTTACTTTCATGACTTCTATAAAGAAAAGCTACTTGCCTCCTTCTCTTGTATCCAATCTCCAAGAGGTTTTGGTGAGCAGGAAAGGTGGTGGGGATGGCGAAGAGCCTTCCAAACCGGAGGAATCCGAAGTCCCGACTTTGTCGATCGATGGAACTGGTTCAATGGAGGAGAATTCGAAGCCTGTTGTTCTTGTAACGAATGGGGATGGAATCGAGGCGCCTGGGCTAACGGTCCTTGTTGAGGCGCTGGTTCGCCAGCGCGAGTTCAATGTTCATGTCTGCGCTCCTGAATCGTGGGTTTTGATTCTCAGCATAGTCTTCTATGGTTTTGTTGATTTTGGATTCTTTTGGGTTATCTTATGTCTTTTTCAAATTTTTGGATGCCAGGGACAAATCGGTTTCGGGGCATTCCGTAACTCTTCAGGAAAGAGTTTCTGTAACATCTGCTGAAATCAATGGTGCAACCGCTTATGTAGTTGCTGGTATGATCATCTACTTCTGAATTTCTTTTATTGAATTGTTCCAGCGTGCCTTTATCTTGTATGTTTATATTGTGAATTTTGGTGGAATGAATGCAATTTTTCCCCATGAAAAAAAAATTGGAAATTGCCATCTTCGAGAAGCATACCTACATTGGCAGCTTGGGTGGGTATAAGTTTCCATCTAATGTGGTGGAAGTGATGGCTATCCAGATTCCACTTTGCCAGTAGAAGATTGAACCTGCTCTTGATTTGGGTCACCTCCAAACACAAAGCAATAATGAAATAATGTCGGTGTTGCCTTTTCCTTTTTCCTTTTGGATGCCCTGATAATGGATTTTGTTTTTGCAGTTTTTCTTTTATGTTGTTCGTGGGCATCACTTTTATGTGAATTTGGCTACTTCTTATTCTAAATTTTGGCAGCACCTTTTGGTGATTGTTGATTAGGTACTCCGGCTGACTGTGTCTCTTTGGCATTGTCTGGGGCACTGTTTTCCTGGTCGAAGCCTGCATTGGTATGATGTCGTTAATAAACCACAGCATTTAACTCAGTATCTGTTGTATCGAGTATGATGGAAGTTGCAATGTTTTTTTTATTATTTATTTAATATATTCAGGTGATCAGTGGAATTAACAAGGGATCTAGTTGCGGTCACCACATGTAAGTATGCATAATGCATCCTCTTTGTTGAATTCTTTCAATATTAAAATCATATTATGAGTTTAAGATCTACGGATTGGTAGAAAGTTTGGTCCATACGAAACCTAATTCCCACCAACCCTGCCCCCCACCCCCACTTCTTTTTTGTTTTTTTTTTTTTTTTTTTTTTTAAATGATGACGATGGATTTTCCCCCTTTTATGGTTTGTGATTAGCATATAGGTTGATTTTAGAGTGTCATGAGGTTTCCTTCTTTATTTGTATTTTCTCTGTTGTCTTACAGCTTCTACTCTGGCGCTGTTGCTGGAGCTAGAGAGGCCTTAATCTGTGGTGTACCTTCTCTATCGATTTCACTGAACTGGTAAATGGAAATCTCCCATTGTTGATGTGTTTTTCTTTTGGTGGTCTGATTTCTATACATCATTCTAATCTTGTTGAATAAATCTTGTTAGGAAGAAGGATGAAAGCCGTGAAAGTGATTTCAAGGATGCTGTTGATGTTTGTCTGCCGTTAATCCGTGCAGCTCTAAGGGATATTGAGAAGGGTCTTTTCCCCAAAAGTTTTTCACTGAATATAGAAGTTCCCACCTGTCCTACTACTAATAAGGTTTGGTTCTGTCGAATCTTTTAATCTTGACCTGTAATTAGTGATGAAATTTCTTAGAAGATCTGCTCTTTGTTGCTTTAAGATTGATATTTGTTCTGATAACCTTCTAATATGCTCTTTGTTGCTTTAAGATTGATATTTGTTCTGATAACCTTCTAATATTTGTTCTGATAAAAAATGGATATAAACTTTTGCCAACCATGGCTCTGGTAATATTGATATGCAATTGTCAATCCACAAATTTAACTTTTTATGTGATCTTGACTTCCTCTAAGTTAAACATAGTGATATTTGAATTGGCTAATACTGCTATTTTTCAACTGGAGTTGGATGCCAGATGATCTCTATCCCCCTTATAAAAAAACGTCATTTCTAACCATTAGAAAGATGGATGGAGGGCATTTAGAAAATGTTAATCATCATCAGTCCTCTCATTTCTCACTAACCGTTTCGTTTTATTCAAAGAGGAGGGTAACTAACTGGTTGAGTTTAATAATTTGTGCCTTGCGTCAAACAATTTCATATGTGCTTTCTTGTAGAATTTACCTTGTGTAGAATCCACCTTTTGTTTTCGTTGCAGGAATGCTGAAGCAAATTCCCTTGCAAAGAAATGAGCATTAAACCTATTCCTTTTCGTTGCCGCTGTCATTGCTACTGTTATAAATTGTAACGCATTCCTTGTCTCACATCATTTTTACTTATTAAAAAAGAAATCAAATATAAACTTATTCTCTATTGAGTTTATGGTGTGAGACATTTTTACTGATTAAAAAAAAAAAACTTATTCTCCATTGAGTTTATGGTTTAAGGTGGGAAATGAAATGGTGGTTTTGACATGGTAATTGGCTTGGTGATGTAATTAAAGGACATATCTGAGAGCCCTTGGCCGATGCTAATGTTTCAGAGGTTAAAGTTCAAAAGCCAACACACAAATTGTGGATTTCGAACTCTCATCTTGAACTTCGCTGATTGGCTCTCAAGAGGCATAAAGTTGTCTAGGTGTTGTACCTTTTGTTGGTTTTATCTTGTTCTGAAGGTTTCTTGATGATTTATGATGGCTATTCTTTATCCTTTCATGAAAATCTTCCATTTTTCATAATGGATTGGGTCTAAAATAGGCTCTAAAAGGACTGGTTAGTACAATATGCCTTCTGGGGAAGTTGTAATAGTTGGATGAGTCTCTAATGATCATAGAATATATGATATGGTTTTGGGGAAAAGAACAAGACAGGGAAAGCTATTATAGACTTTGTTATGGCATTTTGTTTTTTTATTTTTTATTTTTTTGATAACAGTAAATTTTATATCAAAGAAGAAAGAAGAAACAAAGAAAAGAACAACGAACATGATTAAAAATAAACACCAACAAATAAGCTAAACATCAAATGAAATGTGAAGCCGAAAAACTCCTTTCCTAGCAAGACCATCTGCCAAAAAATTAGCTTAACGAGGAATATGAAGAAAAGAAGCTCCTAGATGAGATGAAAGAAAGAACACCTTGTGATGTTTAAGAGTGTGTCTAATAGGACAGTTTTATATTGTCTTTTTACATGGATGTTCTCGACTTCTCGTTAAGAGCAATATAGTTGGTAAGCATTATTGAATTGTTTGAAAATAGGGTGGAGTTTAAAAGGCGGGAATTAGAAACATTCAAATAAAGATTACCAAGACATGGTGATTGGATTTGTGATATAAATTTAATGAATTTTGGGACCATATGGTAGGTAGTATTAGTTGGATCCCAAAGACATACCTCAAAAGTCTGATGCATTAGTTTGATTGACCAAAGGAGTCCAATGTGGAGAAGTTTTATATAAGAAAGAAAACTTGATGGCTGATGAAGTTGTCCAAGAGGTTATTGATGAAAAGAAAACATTATTCAAATAATAAAAAAAAAAAAAAGAAAAGAAATAGAAGGTATAGCAGAGAATGAATGCTAAGGTGTATGGAAATTTGGACTATTTTAAGAGAAGTAGATCATGAACTAGAACTAAATAAAGGAAGATTGGAGAAATATCTATAACAAAAGTAAAGACAATTTTAGCCAAGATAACAAAAAATAAAGCATTTGGACTAATGCTTAAAGAAATATGGGTTTTGATTGTTAAAATTGGGGCTGTTGGTTAAACAAATTGTTCAATCAAATTTTGAGTACATGATGAATGCTTAGTGAATCCAGAGTTAAGAGTTGCATGGATGAATCCCCTGCTATTGATCTGAAGATGAATTTTGATGGTAGCTTTGTGTGTTCTTTGCGAAAGGGAGGGATTGGTGGAGTTATAAGGAATTGGAATGGAAAGATGGTAAGGAGCTTCTATGGGCCGATCGACTCTTCGGATGCTAATGAAATTGAGTTGTTTGCTCTTTTTATTGGCTGCTGAGAGTTACTTTAGATGGCTGGCTATGGTGCTATTCTAGAGGGAGATTCTTTCTCGGTAATTCAGTGGTGTTCTGGTAGTTCTTCTTAACCTTGGAGATTGGCAGATTGGGTGGAGGAGGTGCATGATATCTCAAGGAGATTGTGAGCCATCTTCAATCATATTCTTAGAGGAGCTAATGCCGTGGCGGATAGTCTTGCTCGTGAAGGAGTTTTTAGCTCTACCTTGTCTTTTGATGTTTAGTTATCTTTTCTTCTTTGTTTGATGTTTTTCTCTCATTGTGCTTTGTTTCTTTTTTTGTGAAATAAAAATTTTTACTGTTATAAAAAAAAATGAATGCTTAGTGAATGAAGGAAAATCATTGTTGCCTATTTCTATAGGAACAGAGGAGATACTTCGAATTGTGCAAAATATCAACCTTGTATACTTGCACAACATTACCGATTTAAAAAAAATGAGGACAGGTTATATATATGTTGGAGATGCATTTTAAAGACCTTTTGTCATACCTATATGACATTACCAATAAAAAAAGAGGTTAGGTCATAGATATATTGGAGATATATTCTAACGACCTTTTGAATATGAAATAGATCATGATTTTTGTTCAATAAATATTTGGGTTGGTTGGCGTAATAGATTGTTCTATAAAATCTTGAGTGCAAGATGGATATGATGAATCATTGGGAGAGAGTAATAGGGCAAAGCCTACTTTATGACATAAATATCTCGAAGAACTGATGCAACCGGATTTGTGGTAGGATCCACACAAGTGTGGTCACCTTCAAGCAGACACAAATAATATTATGGTTCTACCAAGTAGAAGAGAATATCTGAGTTTTACTGATGAATGATTTTCAGAATGCATGTGAGGTCCTTGAATGTTTTTTAGGAATCCAAAGAAACTGTATGGATTTTCGTTTTTTAGGAATCCCAAGAAACTATATGGATTTTCTTCCTTACAACAAAAGATTCATTCTTGACTCTAATAGAATAGAAAAGCTAAATCAAATGGAGTTACTATAATAATTATCCTACTAAGTATGTTAAAGGACACATTGATTTATTGGTTTACTAGTCCTGTTGACTTGCACACAATTGAGTTGGACCTGTTAGGGTAGTTGTGGGCGTGGACTTCAGCCAAACAGACTAAGATCTGGCTTAGAGTCTTGGGTTGGATATAGCCATTATCTGGAGCTCGTTTTGTGGCTTGGGTGGCATTAGTTCCATAGTTTGGATCTTCGGTTTGGTTCGGTTCGGCCGAATTCGCTGAACATATTCGGTTCAGCTAGTGGACTGAATCGAACCACGCCTTAAAAATATGTGGTATAGATATTGGACTTTCTGTCCGAAATCTGGAATTTCAGTCTAGAATTTCAGATTTTGGCTGAAATGGACAAAATTCTGAATTATGGCGCGAGCACACACACACACACACACACACACACACAGAGAGAGAGAGAGAGAGAGAGAGAGAGAGAGAGGGGTACTTGACGATGATTGCACTCACTCGTGGTTGCCGTCTGCTGCGATCTTCTTTCTCCCCTCCCTCCCTCCCTCTCTTCCCTTTTTCATTTCAATAGCATTCAATTTACAGGAAAGGAGCATAAGGAGTAAAAGGGCCTTTTAATACTCTTTACTAGTAATGACTTGAGGAGTGGAACCACGATGGGGCCCCACTCCGTTGAAAATCTGAGTTGCTCAAATTATTTCAAAATAGATGAGCCGTAGCCATATTTTAGCCCTAAATTGAAATAAAGTACATTTCATTCTAATAATCACATGGGCCCTAACCAAATTTCACTCTAATAGGAATAGGACCCTAGCCAACTTTCATTCTAATGGGAAATAGGGCTAGCCAAATTTCATTCTAATAGAAAATAGGGCCCTAGCCAAATTTTACTTTAGTAGAAAATGGGCCCTAGGCAAATTGCATTCTAATAGGAAATAAGCCATAGTTAGATTTCTTTCTTAAAAAAAAAAAAAGGCCCTAACTAAACTTCACTCTAACAGGAAATGAGGAAATGAGCTCATTGTTAGATTGATCAAATATTATTTTTTTTTAAAGAAAATTATAATTTTTTTTCCTAAATTTAGTTCTCTCTGAAAAAAATATTCAAACAAAATATCAAATCTCAAGCATGTAGAAATAACATATTGCATCATTGATTTAGTGGACTAAATTAAATGCGTCAATTTATATGTTATTTTTAAAATTTTAAAATCTTTCATATATATATATATTTATCCTTTTATATTTTTTTTACTGAAACATAACTGTAATACACTTCGCCAAAATTTTAAATTGGCCGAAACATTTAGTTTGGTGGCCAAACCAAAACAGGTTTCAAGGCCAAATTCTCAACTGTGATCAATTCCCCTGGCCTGGAGAGATCTTGGCCTCGACTCTCATAGATGTCCTCATGGGTCGAAGACTCATCCTACAGACTTCTGATTTTCTTGTTGATCTTCATGCTCTTTGGATAGCTTGGACATTTCACTTGATCTTTCTCTCCAACTAGAAGTTGATTTGTAGCATCGCTTCTTTTGATGGCTGGGTTTTAATTGGATGCATGATCGAACTATTAGATGCTTCAATTGTTGAATTTATACCATAAGAGCACAAACTTTGACTCTCAAATGCTCATCCTTAAGTATGAAGTCAATGTAGGGAACTTTAATGCCTAGATCATATTGTAAAACCAGCGGAACATTGTTATTTTTCTCCGATTATCCATATGGACTCATCTGGAGCTATCATTATGATCAGATCCTTGATAAGGCTTGTTTCTCACTAGATCAACGTCTTCAATACCCTCTTTTTTCTCTTCTTTCTTTACCTCTTTTATCTTTTGATTAGTATTGCCCACAGAAAGAAATTTGATCCCTTTTTCTTTTTCTAATTCTTTTAGAGTATGGTCCATCTGAGGAGGTTTAAAATGCTGCTTCATCCGAGTTTATCATGGAATCTTCTTTCCCTTGACCTTGCATTTTCTGTCACCTTGGACGTCATCTGTCATGGTTTTCAACTATTTTGGTGCAGTCATGACGACTTCTAGTTCTTATTCCTTCTCTCATTTTTTTTTTCTTGCGCTTGACTCATAGTTTTCACGGGATCAGCATTTTGAAGATAGTGTTGACATTTTGCTTTACTAGGCCATATTGGTAGTTATGGTGAAGAGTAGCTTTGGAGAAAGTGACTTTGATTGCATTGTGATGTAGAAGATCTTGCATGTGAATTGACAATATATGGTTCTTCTTTGTTGGAACTTTCCAGCTTGAGACTTAAATTGTCTCATGTTAGACCATCTGAGACTTTTTTTTTAATCGTCTCATGTGGGACTATCAAAGCATAGTTAAGAAGTTCTTTTCGGTTTGGCTGAAATTTATAAGATGTGGGACTGTCAAAGCTTAGTTATGAAGTTCTTTTCGGTTCGACCGAAATTTATAAGATATTTCGGTTCAGTTGCTAGGGTCATTCGCTTTGGTAGGGTCATTGCTTTGGTGCAATGGTAATTGTCTCGGGTGCCATGCGTGATAACATAGGTTCAAGACCTGCAAGCGGCCACTTTGTGCAAAAATTGCCAAAAGGTTAGGTTTGTCTCCGCCACTTTCCGGTCTAGACCCTTCGGGACCCTGCTTCGGCTGGACCGCACTGGGTGATGACCTTATTTCGGTTCGGTTGCTGAACTAAACCAAACAACGCCCCTAAAAGATTTTGTCTAGAAATTTGGGCTAGTTTGGCCGAAATTAGAGATTTCTTCCATCAGGTCATGTTTGGCCCCCCTTTTTTATTTATTAAAAATGCTCCATCAGATCTGTTTGGCTGAAAGGGGAAAAAAAAGAGAAGAAAGAACGAAATTGAGAAGAAAGAACCCAAAAAAAAAAAAAAAAAGAGAGGGAGGGGCAGAATTGATGTACATGGTGCAAAATGGAACCCTCACCCCTCTCTCTCTCTCTCTCTCTCTCTCTCTCTCTCATTTCTTCAGAGATCTGTTTGGCTGAAAGGGGAAAAAAAAGAGAAGAAAGAACGAAATTGAGAAGAAAGAACCCAGAAAAAAAAAAAAAAGAGAGGGAGGGGCAGAATTGATGTACATGGTGCAAAATGGAACCCTCACCTCTCTCTCTCTCTCTCTCTCTCTCATTTCTTCAGAGCTTTCAGCGCACAAAGCTTCAGTACTTAAATGCCATTCATTTTAGCTTATGTTTTAAGATTGGAATCATGTGGGGGCCATCTCAGTAAAATCCAAGCCATTCTCAAATTAACATAAATGAATGGGCCTTAGCCATATAAGCCCTAATTTAAGATAAATTAAGTCTCTCACTAATAATTACATGGGCCCTAGCCATATTTGAGCCCTAAATTAAGATAAATTAAATGTTCCATTAATAATTTCATGGGCCCTTGCCATATTCGAGCCCAAATTGAAATAAATTACATGTCCCACTAACAATTGCATGCCCCTAACCGTATTTGAGCCTTGAATTAAGATAAATTAAATGTTCCAGTAACAATTACATTGCCCGAGCCAAATTTCATTCTAATATATGTTTTATATTTTTTCACATACATATATATATTTCCAAAATTTAATCCGAAATGTTTCACCGAAATTCCGAATTGACCAAAATATTTTAGTTTGGTAGCGAAACCGAAACACTGTTGAAAACAAATTTCTCAACTATTTGTCGAAGGCCTTTTCTCCGTTCGTGAAACTTCTTTATATGCTTCTTGAATGTTTTGGTAATAATTCATATTCTCCTGTATGTACGATCTTAGATCTTTGATATAATGAGCTAAATTATTTTTCTTGATCTTGTGTAGTGCACATAAATAATGCAGTTATTGAAATTAGTCGGTGTATTCATTAACCATGAAATTTTCTTCCTTCATACTAAGGAATTGCTTAAAGTAGAATGTGTTCTCATAATACCAATCAACATAGTTGTGTTGGTGCAAAATTCTTTAACATATATTTTAACCACATTTCTCGTACTGATCTGGATCCAAGAGGGATATTTGTTTTCAAGAATTGACAGTTAAAGGAACTTCTGTGCAGATTCTGCAACTTGCATAAATTGGCAAGAAAATAGAGGGATTCAGCCAAGGGTTTGTGTTAGGTTTGGATATGGTTAATTAGGTTTGTTCAGCAGCAGAGTTTAGGGTTTTGCATTGGATGGGTTTTAGGGTTTAATAATTAATAGGGTTTTAATTGATGGGGAATATTTTTGAGGTATTTTCGGATTTAGGGTTTTAGGGCTGAAATTGGAGATGAATTGGGGCTCAATTTGAAGGAATTTTATTGGGGAAAACTTTTAGGGTGCGTGATTGGGTTTTGGTTGAGTTAATTTGGAATGAAGAATTGAAGGGTTTGGTGGGTTTTTTAAGGTTAGATTGGGGTTCTTTGTATAGTGATGACATTGAAATAAAAAAAAAAACCTACAGAGGATGGAAGAAGAATAAGAACATAGTTATCAGAATCCTACGATTTGTATCCCGAATCTTAATAAAAACAATTCGTATCTATGTAATGAATCCCATTTACAAATGAATCTTAGGATTCATGTATGAATCCTACGATTCGATACTCGTTTCATTGAGTTTTATGTTTCAAGCGATTCGACTAAGCGAGAATGGCTATAGCCAATAAGCTAATATTAATAATCTTTTACCTTTTTTCTTTCTTTATTCTCAATTTCTTTTATCGCTTGTATTTTTAAAAAGTTATTTAGTAGTTAACGAAACCTTGTAAGAATTTTTACGGCTTTGATAAGGTTTTAAAGATGAATAAAGAACTTGCATTTAACTAAAGCATTCGAGTGTCCGTATGGTGCTTGTTTATATATTCTTCTTTTTTTTAATATATTTTGGTTTTTTTTTTTTTTTTTCTTCATGGACACTTTCTTAACTTTAAGAGATATCCTACCGTGTAAAATTGATGGTTTGGATTTTATTTTATTTTTATATTCTGATTTAAAGATAATAAAAAATCTATATTGATATGTAATAATATATGTTATGATGTTCTTGATGTGATTGTATGATGGACTTGTTATTATATTTATACTACTATAAATGGGAAAATGAATGGTTATGAATAATTACTTATTTCTTTTTCTTTTAATTTTTAATTATTTTTCATTTTTATTAGAAAATTAAAAAATCCTACGATTCACGATATAATTCGCGATTTGATTCGATTCGATTCATGGGTATGAACGATTTACGATACGATTCTGATTTTGAAAATTATGAATAAGAAGATCAACTCACAAATTTGTTGACCTAGAGCATGATTCACCAAGTATTTGGCTCTGATACTAATCTGACGTATGCAAATTGGTGGAAGGGTTTACCCAAGCCTAGCACCCTTAGGCACATACAAGTAATTCTAGGGTTCTACCTAAAGAGATGCTAATATCTGAATGTTGATGAATAATTTTTTCAGAATACATGTGCGGTCCTTAAATAGGCCTCTTAGGAATCCAAAGAAAGTATTTTTTATTTTATTTTATTGTAGATGGTTTTCTTTCCTTAAAACATGTTATTTATTGAATTTAAAATAACCCAAATCAAAGGAAGATACTTATTATCTTGGATACATCAAAGACATGTTGATTTGTTGCCTCATTGGTCCTTGTTGGCTTGCGTACAACTGTAATTGGTGTTTTTGGGCCAGCCGCCTTATTGTAGATGGATTTTCTTTCCTTAAAACAAGTCATTTATTGAAATTTGAGTCTAATAAAACAAACTAAATCAAAGGAACATGCTTATCTTAGATATATCTAAGACATGATTTATTGTCTCATTGGTCCTGTTGGCTTGCATACAACTGGAATCGGAGTTTTTGGGCCAGCCGCAGGCCTGGACTTGGACTCATGGACCGGAACATGGCCCATGAGTTTGTGCGTGTGTTGTGCCTGCTAGCCACTACATGAAAGATTTTGAGCTCCTTAAAGAGTGATCTCTTCTGGGTGGACAACTTTGCTAATGTTGACCCTGGACATGACATTCAATGGCGTAGAAGAGGGATTGTGGTGAATGTATGCCCTATGTACTTACCAGACAGAATTGCTGGATCACTTCCTTCCCTAGTGCTTCTTTGCACAATTGGTATGCTATCTTTTTGAGAAATGGAAGTTGAGTATCAGGGTGAAAAGAGTTATGCTACTTTGGCAACTTTTTATTGGGCAGTTAGGGACGTAAATGTTCCAAGTTGATCTTATCTAAGCTCAATCCTGGCTTAAGAAGCCCAGCTTGATCTCAACTTGACCTACTTTTTCTCAAGCTTGAGCTTGATTACTATAAATGAGCTGTGCTAAGTCTAAGTTGAGCTTATCTTGATTGCCCCCCCCCATTATTTTTATATATTTGTATCAAACTCAGTATAATATTACAAGTACAGTTATTTGAAGAGGGCCCACATGAAATATAAAGTTGCATGTATATTATAGATAAATATAAATGGGTGTGCTCACTTGCAGATGCCTCTTCTGGACCCTCCATGCGATTCTCTTGTGGGGCCCAGTTGGGGCCGCGACAATAATCGGGGTGGTGGGGGATCAAAAGATTTGGATGGGAGCTACATGTGTGCAACATTTCAAGTTCGTTAGATAATCCTGATTCCTAACCCCTTGATCATAGCCCTCAAGTTTCATGGTTTTAGAAGGCATCATTTTTTACGATTTTAAGATTTCAATCTAATGATGTGTAAGTTGGATGAGTGTCAAATTTGGGCTCGTACTAATTCATGGGGGTTAGTGAGTGTGAGGGGGTTGGACTGATCATAGAGTTCCAATGTGATAGTTTCTCACTATGCTCCCATGAGAGATGTCCTTAAGTGAGCTTGGCTCCTATATAATAATATTATATATAAATATATATGTATATGAACATAATGACACTCCCATAGAGAACATAACTATCGAAGTAAGAATATAATATAAATATTATATTCATATCCATACCAGGAATCCCATTTACAAGTTGGGATTTGACCTGACTCGGACGAATTGCTTGAATGGTAAAATTTGATAAAACAAGTATTGGATCATAAGATTCACTTGTAAATAGGATTCGTTGTATGGATATGAATATTTTCCCAATGATCTGGGACACAAATTGTAGGATTTCTAACAACAATGGAGGGAGACTTCATCTGTGCTATTAGAAGGGCCTCGAGTAAGGGGAATCCTTAATGGTGGCGTCTAGATGTGGTGGAGGTTAGTGACTTGTTAAATTCAGTTCATGCCACCTTCAACCACGTTCTACGCACCACAGAGTCTGAAGCAGATATTTTGTCTAAGCAAGGAATCCTGAAGAATGAGCTTGTTTTTGGCACTAGGTTCTACTTATTCATGAGATTGTCATATCTTCTCTTCTGCTATGGGCAGTTGATCTTTTGCCTATTTTGCATCTAGGAGCGCTTGGGCGTTGTTATTCTCCATCTTGTTTGAACCTTGCCCCTCTTAGTATTGCTCTCCTAAAAGTTTTGTTTTTGAGAACACATGAACAGTGGGTGCTTTTTCAAAAAGGAAGAACTGTCATGTGGAATTGCTTGTAGTGATGCGCCGTTACACTGGGGCATGATCTCTAGTTAACGATCATGATTCAGTTAAGCTTGGTTGTGGAGGTTGAACCACAAAATGTGGTGCCAAATATTAGATTATTTGTCATATTTATATTATAAAACTTCAGTTAACCCCTCTCTCTCTCTCTAACGTATAAGACAATCTTTTCTGTAGGATTTCTACTTATGTGGATGGCCTTTTGGGTATGCATGAGCTCCTTGATGAATCTAACAATTGTCTCCCCCTCCCTTCAACCTCCACCACCACACCCACACACTCACAAGCACAATGATGAAGAAACTCAATGCTCATTTGACCTATAATTGCCATTGAATTGGATCTTTGAAAAAACTCATAGTTGAAAAACTACAAACATTCATGATGGGACTTCTCAATTATACTACAATTAGGTGGGCCCTAGAAGGACTCCTGCATATAAGTTATATATGGGACACCTGATGAAGAAATCGTGCGTGTGTTTTATTTCTTCTCGAAGGAAGAATATCTTACCGTCGTAACTGTCTCATTTTCAATCAGTTATATCATATTCGTGCATTTTGCAGGGCTTCAAAATTACTAGGCGGAGTTTGTGGAGATCCGTTCCAAGCTGGCAAGCTGTGTCAGCAAATAGGCACCCTTCTGCTGGAAATTTCATGTCGAAACAACAGAGTCTTGGCATCCAGCTTGCACAGCTCAGCCGAGATGCCTCTGCAGCTGTGAGTATTTTATATGAGGAAGTATATGATTTTAACTTTGACCTGCAAAGTTCGACATTCATGTTCTGCTGATCCAAACTGTTGATTGGTGAGGCCTTGTCTGGATATTGGGTAGACTATTTAGTCTATATGACCAAAGAGTTTTTCTGGTGAGACTATAATCTCTTTGATCGACTATCCTAGCAAGGTGTTTGGCATTTTCATATCATATACATAGGGAATTAATGTGGATCTAAAAGCATGAAGGGTCAATGGTCTGTGACAAGCGACCATCAGTTATTCCCATCTTTGATGTGAGGTTGTTCCTCACCACCCCTCATTTATAAGTAAATATCATCACATGTAGGAAAATTTGATTGTATACAACCTTGGCCCTACACATTTGCCCTATATCCTCTACCTCTCACCGTTTTTCTTATGAAAAACAGTGGAAAGTAGCATGCTTTCGCTAAAAACACAGCAGTGGTTCAAAATCCTCAAAATGGGGCAAATACTGGAGTGATTTTTCCATTGAGTTATTTTTGGAGGATGGTCTATACTCTATATTAATGATGGATGCAGTAGATTAGAGGGCTAAGTGACTGAACAATGTGGGTGTATGTACAGTACAAATTCATGGCCAGATTATGCAATTCTAAATCCAAGGATCATATAATGCCCCATCTCTTCAAATGCTCAT
Source organism: Camphora micrantha (assembly GCA_003546025.1). Taxonomy (NCBI): domain Eukaryota; kingdom Viridiplantae; phylum Streptophyta; class Magnoliopsida; order Laurales; family Lauraceae; genus Camphora; species Camphora micrantha. The sequence continues at coordinate 57,967,690 of QPKB01000001.1, forward strand.
AGGAAAGACTCTTGTCACATGCTGTTTTCCAATTGTGGGTTTGGACTTAATGAATCTTTGCTTTCCAGGGTGCTGCACGACGCCTCCAGTCGCAAAGGAAGAATGTGGAGATTGAGTCAGTCGCAGAAGCAGGAAAGCCTGATACTCAACGAGGAACAGTGACAAAGTACTTCCGTCTTGAGGTATTTAGTGCTTCTAACCTTCTCAGCATTTGTAAGTGGAAACTTAAAGAACAGGAGAGACGATGTTCTGGAAAATATCCGTCTGGTTATCCTAGTTAAGCTTTGAGTGACCAAGTTTGCTTCAGTAGGTGGGAACTGAGTTATGAGGCAACTGTCTATGTCAGTTTTTTTGGGCTTAATTTGATTTAGGTTAATGAATATGTTACCACATGTTTTTTATATTTCAGATTTTCTTAATATAATCATAATTATATCATTGAATATAACCCTTGTAGTAGTTCATAAGACATGATTATCATCATTAATATTTGTGATAAGATGTTGATTTTAGTACTGTGATGGATGGTATTGGCTCTTTGTATATTCAATGCTAAATGAAGATAGGGTCTCTGCTCTCTGCTAGACTAGCTGACTGGGGTTTTTGGTCATAACAAATACAAGAAATGAGGGATTTCCTTATTTTATGAAAGAAATGAAGAGATTTGTCTTGGTTCCCTCATACAAAAGAGGAGAGGAGGAAGCTGTTGGCTCTTGCGTGTGATGGGAGAACTTTTAGGTTGGGTTCGGTTTTTCAACCCCACAACCTGAGCCCAAACTGAATTCTAGTTGGGTTGGAATTTTTCTGGCTGGAGCCCTGAACAGAAACCGAGTTGAATAAATCCAATTGTGACCAAAATGCGGGTTGGGGTCAGTTGGGTTTCACTGAGCCTGACCCCAGCTACAGCCCTAATGAAAGCGGGTGGGATACTTCCATTGAATGTGTTACTTCTGCTGGAACATATCTTTAATCATAATGAATGGAGAAATCAGATAATCTGGTGAGTAATATCGGTTTTGCCTTTCTATTTCAGTTCTTGGCAAAGGATCAGGAAGACACAGATGAGGATCTCGATTTCAGGGCACTTGAAAATGGCTTTGTGAGTTGAATACCTTCGTTTCTCGTCCATTCATTAAAGTTTTTTTTCCTTGTTGGTTGCTTATTCTTAATTTATCCTGCAATTTTCAGGTAGCAGTCACACCTCTATGCTTACCTTTGCATGTCGAGTCAGAAATGCAAGCATCCGCATCAGATTGGTTGGCTGCTGCACTTACTAGAGATGAATAAGCTTCCACTGGACCAAATTGTTGGTAATTTGTATAACATTAGGTGGCTCTCTTGTTTATTGTTCACTGTGGGTCAATTTCATAATTCCAATTTGGGTCTCTTGTATTTTGTTTGATTCAAAACGTGGGTTAGTTTTGATTTCTTTCCTTTCTTTTAATTATTACGTAATCTTCAGAAGTGCATGTTCCACCTGTTAATGTAATTGCGAGCATGCTGTATAATGTCTCTTGTAGGTTCCAGTTCTTGGTGATGAAAAAGCCTGTGGTTTCATGTTGAAAACAGTGTTTTTTTTTTGTTGTTTTTTTTTTCAAGGCATGGAGGAGTTGGGGTGTTATAATTTATTTTTGTAGGCGTTGAGGTATGTAACTGAATATGGCAGGCCTGATTTATTTAATGATGTGGAAGTTGTGTGTTTGGGCTGCTTTTCTCTGCAGTTGCAAATGATAATTTATCTGTCACAAGCTCTTTCCCATTTTCCATGATTTAGCAAGGTTGTGCATTGAACACTCTTAATTAGGTTTAAAGTTGTTAACCATTCTGAAAGTTTGCTTCTTTAGCCTGTTAAAAGCCTTTTGGGCATCTATAACGTTAAGATGTAAGCCAAATGTTCTGGTAAGCCCCTGACACGGATAGGCTTGTATCTGGGTGGGCCCTTGACAAGCGCATTTGAATAACATGCAGTGTTTAGGTGCTTTGTTGCTGAAAATCCCAATGCTGTGTTCCTTGCAGTATAACAGGCTATGGCCTTCACATGGATCTGTCATGCACGCATTCCCTGTGAAGTTTTGTATCACGTCAGTGTGCAGTATTACAGGCTTGTGGAGGCCCGTCTATGGAGTTTCATTGTAATGAAACACTGGTGATGGACCCAGAACAAACAGAACTTATGGGTATAAAGAAATATGTAATCTCATTCATGTGGGAAAAACCATTTTCTACTTGTATAGATGTCAATTTCCCTAGTTTCTACAATTGGAGGACGATGACAGGTGAAGGGAGGGGAAGGGGCCATGGATTTCTTATTATAGATCTCTTTGACTTGGCTGGCTTCTTGGAATTTTGCGAAGGCCACTTTGGGTACCATCCTTGCTAGAGATAATCATCTCTATTTGGAGAACTCCTTCGTTCACTTGGAATCCAGCTATCTTTAGTGAGAATCTTTTAACGGAGGAAGCATCGCAATCCATGTTCGACAAAGAAAGTAGTAATCCTTTTTTTTTTTTTTTTTTTTTTATTTCTCATAATTAATGATAAATGAAGATCTAAAATTCCATCCCCTTAGTTGTTTTTGGCCTCCTAAAGATGATGAATGATTTGGATCATGCAAAGGGGGGCCATAGAAATATGTTTTTTCAATTTTTAGGCGATGGATTGTTTCTCAAATATCTCAAAATCTATGATGAAATTTGATCTCGTGGTCATTTTTTTGCCTTTAGGAGATGACGAACGGTTCGGATCATTATTCAGGGGCACAAAGGAATGAAAATTGGAGAAGGGCTCCCAAACAGCCCCCTTTTCTTTTTCTTTTTTTTTTTTTTTTTTTTTTTTTTTTTTTTTTTAGGACTATGGCAAATGAACTGTCTGAGTTTTCTCAGTGGAAACTTTGAAAAATACAATCCTTTCAAAAACATTGAGTTTTCTATTGTAGCCTCATAAGTCTTGCAATTGTGCATAGAGGAAAACTTGCCCTTTGACAAACATGGGCTTCTTTGGGTTTCCTCGATTGTGAGAGGAAAATTGGAGGGAATCCTCAGTGAGGCCGTTACTAAATGCTTCCAAAGTATCTATTGAACAACTTTGTAATCCTAAGTTTTTCTTTTCTTTTCTTTGTGTACACTGGGGACTTAAATACTCACTTATGTCTCTAATCAGATGAACTACAATTAGAGAAATACTTTTTTGCATACTCGGGTTTTTCCAAAAATGGTGGGAAGGGCATTCCTCTCGAAGTTACAAGTGCCTATCCTCTCCTATCATCATAGTATCTCATTCCTCTACTAGAGTTATTGTAGGTGCCCTAGGACTCCCCTCTCGGGGGACTCCCCTCTCCTCTCCTCTATCCTACGGTTCCTCACTTTACACAAGGGAACTCCTTTCCCTTGGAAAGAGAAACATACAAGAATGACCTGAACTAACTGAACGAGCCAAGCAAGAAGCAGGAGAAGAGGGATTCCACCGTTGTGGTACGGGGTGCCTTTCATCCTCACTCTTCTCACTTCCTCCACCAACGATACCGAAAGAGGCATGATCCAATCACATCTTCTCGAATCTAAAGGGGGCCCTTTACATGATGGCTCGTTGCCGGTTTGGACAACTCAAAAGCTTCACCACTACATGCCATCTCACTCCCTCAAGTTACTGGCTAGAATGGATCCTCACAAATAGTTATATTCGAAAAGCCGACATTCACATGGTGAATTGTATGTAAGATGGCAATTACTTCTGTCTGAGTCTGACATCACTTATGTCACCCCGAAGTCCATCAAGGGATAGGCTGTCACCAATTGTCTAAGCCAATTTGCCAAAAGAATCATATGAACTAGTTCCAAAAAACTCATACGAACTTGTTCTTATGCTTGGTAACCAAAATTTCCAGGATTTTTCATTGATTTTCCTTGGGTTTAGAAAATGTACATTTGGCGATTGTGATTTCTCAAGGATTTGGGCCTAGTGTGTAGGAAACCGTATGGCCCACATGCCATTGGTCCCACGTTAGATAAAAAAAATGACAGTTGCTAAGAGAGATTGAGACTTCTACTTAGGCTAAGACTTGATCTGTGATGTAGATAAGATAAATATCAACAATAATCAAGGATTAGGGGATCAGATCTTATCCCCATGTAGGAAGCTCCTATTAAGATCAGGAGGCGTCGATTTTTTGGCAAAGAAGTATTTGATAAGTATGGCTCTTTGGGATCCTCTATATATGGGCGATGTGACCCTTAGATTGTGAATTGCAAAGGATCGACAAGAGATATGTGGAGACTTCCAACCGCAAGAAATGCGCATAGATCTCTAACTGCGTTTTAGAATCTTCCAAATCCCGATCCATTATAGTGAAGATTCTAATGTGTGAAAATTTTCAAGTGTGACGCTCCTTAATAGGATTTGAAAATCTATACTTTGAGGATTTACTAATTGACCAGTTTTTCTCAATTATACACCAATACACACTGATATCAATGTGAAATCCTAGGGTATACAGACCGTCGGTAAGAAATCCTCAAATCTATTGCAATGAAAAATTCTCGAATATGTGTTGATTACTCACCTGGTACCAAACTACAGGTCTGACTTTCAATGCTATTGAGGAAATCCTTTGCGTTGTCATAACTTGCCAAATTTATTTTGGATTCACACCATATCTAGACACAATCAGCCCAAAATGGGTTTATAAATTGAAGCTTGATTTGACATTAAGAGGAAAGCAAGATATAACCCGAGGCATTATCTTTTACTTGGGTTGTAGATTGTACTGTGATTTAGATCCCAACTTCTATTTGTTCAAAACGTAATTTTCATGTAATTTTCATTTGACTCATTGAGCCTTTCAGCTCAAGGTCTAAAAAACTCATCTGAGATGAAACCATGACTTTGATTTGTAAGGTTGGGCAATGATAAACATTGGTATTAATCTTAGTTGTAAATTCTGTTCCGTTTCGGCCAGAACGTTACGGAATTGGCCTGGAGTGGAATGGAATGGACCCTAAAAGTTTCCAAGCCCAATTTCGATCTATTCCGGTTGTTCATGTGGATTTCGATCTCAATCCCAGCTCCATTTCCGGCCCAATTTCTCCACATTCCGGCCCATGTCTCATACTTCTATTCATAGTAGTCTAGAAAATGGTCAATTGTAATGTATAATTTAATTTATGTGCTGTAAGTATGCGTTTTTAGTATTATTTTAGCGTTCAACTATTTTTTCTATTTTAAGTATTCTTTTATATATATATATGCAAGTGCAAGCTAGACCCATACATGTCCAGGACGGGGAGGGTTGAACAGAACTAACTAAAACTTTCTAACTTAATTAAACCAATTAATCCAATTAAACACTCCCACAAGTTCACTTGAATTCGGCAACAATATATGTATAACTATGTAATGAAAATTTTCAAGTGAAATGATGCAAAAAGGGTATGTACGAAACAATCAATGATATACCAATACGCTCAAGGTGATCCATCACAAGTGTACGTGTTGCATGCCAAGTCATGAAATGTACATCTATCTAGCACATGTATCTCAATATATAACAATGTGGAATTGAAGCATAGAGAGATAGGAAGCACACAAGCAATTATAGTGGTTCAGTCCCTTGACCTACATCCACTCTCAAGTTTCTACACTCTTGGTTCTACTATTTGAGGTCACCACACAGGTACACCTCTAATCACATGCACAATGGATTTTTTGATACGATGGTTTGATCACTAAGATTTAATTCACCAACCCTATTTTTTTAGTGGTTCTATCATGAAGGTCTAATCCACTTTATAACATAATTTTCAAATTGAAATAAAGAACACTTGCCTCTTGGGCTAGGTCTTGATTCCATGCTTGAATCCAAAGCTCCAAGCTTTAACTTCTTGCTCTTTTGGTGTTGATGATTCTCCAATGAGTGCTTAACCAAGTGGATACAGGAGTCTAAGTCTAGGGTGATAGAAGATTATGACTTGTGAGGCTTGAGGTTCCACTAATCACACTTAATTAGAGCTTTCAGAGCTCTTAATCATGCCAATTAGAAGCCTAAGTGTGAGTAAAATTAGATTATGAGAGCTCTAATAAGGTTTTACTAAGTAGGCACAATGTGTTGGAAAAGAGGTCTCAAAATCTCAAAAGTTATAGCCATTGGAACGGGCTCTAGAATATATAGAACACTTCCCAACGACTAGTCCACGGTTAGCCTTCAGAATTTTAAGGCTAACTGCTAAGCCCCCTACAGATGGTTTGACTAAAGTGAAAAAAAAAAAAAAAGCAGGATAAATGCTCTAAGCCTGGCTTCATGGCTAGCTGTGTGGGACTTACGGCGAACTGGGAGTTAACCGTAGCTTTTTGACAATGGAAATTAAGCTATTGTCCTTGTGACCGTGGGGCCTACGGTTAGCCAAAGCCCTAATCTATAATTGAGTTATTTCAAGACTCAATTTAACCAACTTAACCCTATTGATCTAACCATTCGGTATAAGGGTCCTAGGGGCGTTTTCTTGGTTTGTTTAGGGTCCAATTTAATTGAATAAATTGACACCAATTGGAGTTCTTCCTTGATAAAATCTGAGCCTTCCAAGACTTCTATCATGGGCTTCGAACTTGATTTTCCTTGTATAGACTCTAGAGGCAAGGTTTTGGACTCTTGACACGGAACTAACAACCTAAAGGTAGTGTATAAATATGACTATGACACTAACATATATATCATTTTTCAATCACGTTTTCTCCGAAATGGAATGCCAAAATTGACAAAATGCCAAAATGCCAAAATGTTCTAGTAGAGGATTAAACTAGAATGAAATTGACAACTATGGTATTTATCGATTCCATAAAAAAAAAGGAAACTCCATAAAAACTATATTTTTACTTATATCTCATTATTTTATTTATGAGTCTGGATCCTTTGAATCTCTCATTGAGATTTTTTTGAGTTGGAGCAATGGAGCTTACTTAGTGAAAGTTCAAGCTCCTAAAAATGAAAGCCTTTAACGCGTATATGATGTTGCTAGTTAAGTTTTACTCCAACAAGAGTTGGCCCCGCACAAGACTCATGGTATGATGAATCATGTGATCATATGGTCAATTTTATCATGAGTTTAATTCCCATCAGAGTGAGATTTGGGGCCATCCATTCATGGAGAAGGTGTTCACTTTGTGGGCCTAACTTTGGAATTCTAATCCACTCTTTTAACTCATGAATTCTCCCAGTCGAAGACTTAAAATGATTGAGACTCTTTATTTATATTTATGTTGGGTTTATAAATTGTATTTCAGGTCTACCAGATTGGTCAATTAGATTAGCGTGGGACCATGCTTTGGGTTAGGAGTATTTTGGTACATGTACCGTGGCTTTCTTAGGAGCTAAAAAATAAAAATAATATATACAATGTAATCTATAACTCTAACCTCGCAAGAGAGTCAATATGTAAATCAATACTCTCTCGGCGTGGATGTAGATGCATCATCGAACTATTTAAACTCTTTCGTATCTCTTTTGTGTGGAATGATTAGTCGATCATAGCTCTTCCGCACACATGCTGCTAACATTCTAAAACATTGCACCAGCAATTAAAAATGAAGCTTCCCAAAATTTTTTTTGTATATTTTTATAAACCCAACAAATGCAGATTAAGGTGTCAACTTTCAGCAGAAAATGGTAGTCTGAAATCATATTTTTTTGAAACCTCGGTTACCTGTCGACATCCCCCTATAACTATGGTCCCAATTAAAGCCACAATGGACGAAAGAGAGAATAAAGTCCATCCATCCAATATTAAGATTTTCACAGATCCAAGACCTAATGTGACACTTGATCAGCTTTGTGGGCCATTATGCTTGACATGAAGTCCTCTTTCAGATGTGCCTATGAAACTTAGACCACGTCTAAAGTGGGCCCCACACCGATTGGAAAAAAAGGTTTTCTCAATGCATATCTTTTTATCCATTTCCAATCACTTTGTCACTAACAACAAGTAACACCACATCTCTCTCACTTTTATCCATTGATCGATGATGATTGAAGTTACTTGTTCCACTCACATGGCATGTGGGCCCCACCTCTTTTTTATCCTGGATGATACAAAGGATTTCAAAGTTTCCACCAGTTATCCATCTGGATTGTCACATCTCCCTTTCCCAATTCGGTTCCTTTTAGAGCCCATCACAACCGTACGCGTGTCCACCATGCATCCTTGATAGATTGTATAACCTAAGGGAACGGTCAGATTTACGACACGACTGAGGTTCAAACGAGTGGCGTCAGATGATGATGATGATGAGGTGGTGGTGGTGGTGGTTCCCACATGACATCTACTGTTTTCTTCCATCCCGGCACGAGTCGACATGGTCAAAAGCAACCACCGACACGTAGCGGTTTCCAAGTGCCGTTGCGTGTCGGGTTTCCAAAGTGCTCCACCGTTTTTAAAGCAAGGCAAAATTAAAGTGTAGGATGACAGAAACTATTAACTGAAAAAATAGAACATGACTAGATGCAGTACATGTGTCAACTGTCTATTCGAAATGGGAAATTCCAGTTTTTTAAATTTTGAAAAGATTTTTTAGAAATTATTTATATAAAATAAATAAAAATATAATTAGGGCGCATTTGTTTGGAGGATTCAATCAAATAATTTTTCTTCTAATGAAGACAATAATATTAGAGGAGATTGAGAATAAATATGAAGCGACCACCCTATCTTCACCTTATATCTTTCGTCTTATACGTATTTAATAATCTTTTACTGAAGTCGATCCGTTTTACTAGATGTCTTAGGAATTTAATTATATATACAAACAAATAGCCTTTAAAGACTTTTAATGGATTTATATTCATCTCACAGGGTTTTAATTTGCAGTATGGAGATCTTCTCCCAATATCTTCCTTGATATCTCCCAATATCTCCCATATTATTGTGTTTTAGAAAAAGAAATCTTCACTTGCAATCAAATCAGATCAAATACTAATGAAAAAGTGGGTTAGTAAAAAAAAAAAACCAGCATCATGGGCCCCACAAAGGTAATATTGCATCATTATGTGTAAAAAAGAGCCTGATCTCACAGTTAATTTATGCACATGAACACATGGTAAATAGTTATGCAGCCTATTTTCATACCAAAGTAAAAAGGCATGTGCTACAGTGTCAATGGTCGTGTAAAAAGTTTTAGACCTTTAGATTTGCTGTTTTAGGCTATGTTGGCCAATTAATTCATGATCTGAAATGTTCATCTTCCTTAGAAGGTCATGGATTTTGAAAACTTTGTAAAAAGCGGGAAACGTCAAAAAATACTTAAATTCACATATGAAAGGAGTTGAAAATGAAAAATAATGTAATTGTGTTTTACATATATATTATTTGCATATATAAATTATTTACATGTATATCCTCTACACATGTGAATCATTTTTACAACAAACAAGTGACCCTAATTGGTGTGGCAAACTTGCCCTTCAACCACGAGTCTAGATTCTCCAAACTTTGGCTTAGAGAAACATTGAGGTAAAGGAGTAGAATTCTACAATGGGGCCTATTTATTAAAAATTCAAGCCATAAAAAATAAGTGCCCTCATTGCATACGGTGAATTTCCTTTTTTTACCCCAGTAAGAGTGGGTCTCATTATAAGATTGAAAATATGATTAATGAATATTTATAAAATTGTGTCATTGTAGCACCATATTTATTGGAGTTAAATTCGAGAATACACAAAACTAAAAGAATGTTTATTTTGAATACTTTAGATTTACAATGAATGAGAAATATTAATAATAAAAAAAAACCTATAGAGTACACTCCTTAGAATATTAATGGTTTCTCTTAACTGAAAGCCTCGGAGGATGTCTTCAACCACCACTATGAATGGGGTTGGACAGATAAGATAAATGCTGATATACGTTTGCATGCTCAGCTGTTGAGGCAGCTGGTTGTGAAGCAGTGGAGTACAAGTGGAAGACGATGAGAGGTCCTTTTATTTATCCTTGAAGAAAGGCCAGCGAATGGGAAGGTCGTCACTCCTCACTCTCCTCTCCAGCTAAAGTGGAAGAGTAAGCAAATCAGGAGATACGCAATGGCTGACGCCAAAACCAAACGGATTTGGCCAAGTCAGATTCCTGGTGTACCCTGGCTCAATCTTGAATAAACCAGCCATACCTTACTAGGGTATATAATTACACAATGATGATAACATTCAATGCTTCAAAATTTATTATACTAGCAATTACCAAGTGAAATATTATGTGGCAAAGTTTGTGAGATTGACCCAACGATCTCCTGTAAGATGGAAAAGAGGTCTTAAGAAATAAAAACCTGAAAAAGAATCAAATATATTGTGGATTGTTGAGTATTCCATCTGAACTCATATACTAAGTAGCAAGTAAAACTTTTATTCTGACCATTCATTCAATGATAGATCATCAAATTAAAGATAACAAACAATAAACCTGACTAGTCTCCTTTTGACTAGGTTCTAAAGGCTTAAAAACAGTTGGCAAGTAAGTATTAAAAATATTCTTATGTGTGTCTTTGGTTGATACTTGATCATAGTTTCCTTTAGTAAGGAGATTTACATAAAAATAGTGCTATGTGTGTCTTTGGTTGATAGGTTCCTTTAGCAATGGAAATGACATCCATCTTTAGCACCTCTTCGAAAAACCCAGCACATATTTTAAAATCATGAGACCTGTCTTTGATGATTAAAGTCGGCGGATTGGATATTGGCTTTACCTTAAGCCCAACCGACACTATATATAGGTAAACTCCTATCTAAAAGAAGTCCAAACTATGTCCCAAATTTTGACTCCCCACGTACATGCAAATGAAGTTGAGTTGAGTCCACTTTGGTTGGTTGTCCAGTACCAAATCTTATGAAACATTATATAAAGGAAACAAACATACTAATTGTAAAAATAAACCCATACATAAGTAAAAAAATAGAGCTTTTTTGTATTTTTATCATTTCTAAATAGGCCCCTATGGTTTTAGTATTTGTAAATAGGCTCATACCTTTTCATTTCAATACCTTTCATATCTTCAAAATCAATATTTCTAACGGTCTCTCTCAATTAAACAAAAATAGCCCCCTAAGCCTGAACTTTTTATAAATATGACAGCTTTGCCCTTATATCCATTAAACAAAAATGAGTGTATTATTATTTACAAAATACCCTTATTTTATCTCTAGTCTAAATGATATCTCTCGATAACTCTTTAAATGCACAAAAAGCCTAATAATGTAATTTGAAACTTTCATCAATCTAATGGTGGGCCGTGCATGGATTGGATCAATTATAATTAATTATAAGCATAAATGTTGATTGTCATTATGACCGATTTGGATTTTATGAAATAGACCATATATTGATAATCGTAGATTTACATATGGTTATTCTCCGAACTACTAAATGTAGTTATTAATGTTATAAGCTTTAGAAAAAAAATAAGTCCAAGCTTTTGAATTCATACATATAGGGATAAAGAGATAGACAAAAGTGATAGTTCACTCCAAAAACTTATAGTAGTTGGAAGGATAATGATTTTGGGGACAAAAATAAAATGAAAAAGCAAGAGGCCTATTTACAAATACTAAAACCGTATGGACCGATTCACAAACCTAAAAAACTTTAAAGGTGGTATACGCAAAAAGCTCCGAAAAAATAGCTAAAGCCTAAAAATTCACATCCAATCCGGAAAAGTATTCATTTACATATGTAAATATAATGTAAATCTTACAAATACATATATTTACATACGTAAATCCAATCCTATTCATGGTGCATGACTCGTCTCTTGCACGACCCACCATCAAGAGTGAGTTCAGCATTCATACCTGACATAACTCATGACGTCATGGCCTCCCTTCCTCCATTACTAGTCCTGTTCCAACTTCCACGTCACCATTGGTCCATTGCCATCTTCTCTTTTGCTCTATAAATATTAAATACACACACACACACAAAACACACAGTCCTCACTCAAAACCCTTCCACATCTCGCTCTTTTAACGTGGGGGAATGCAAGGGGTTAGCTGCCGTCCGTTAACTGACGGAGGACGCGCGCCGTCATCCTCGCCGTTATCCATCGACGTGGTGGAGCCAACGGAAGCCCGGATCCAACGGCTGGTGTCTGAGAATCCAGTGATCATCTTCAGCCGCAGATCGTGCTGCATGTGCCACGTCATGAGGAGGCTCCTGGCCACGCTCGGGGTGCACCCAACCGTGATCGAGCTCGAGGACCACGAGATGGAGAGGGCTCGGTCTGCGAATGACAGCGGCGCGCCGGCCGTGTTCATAGGTGGGGCCCACGTGGGTGGTCTGGAGAGCCTGATGGGGCTCCACGTCAGCGGGCGCCTCCTGCCTAGGCTCAGAGAAGTTGGCGTGGTAGAAGTTACGTGCCAACTGATTTGATTTGGTGCGGTTTAAATTAAGAGTGTTGTTGTAATTTGGAAATGGGAATAGGTATAGGGTGGTTTTTGTCAAATTTTAGGAGATGGGGTGTGGGGTTTGTTGTTTGATTAATGTGGTGGGTGTATTATTTATAATATATGAGAGCTTTGGATGGATGGATGGATGAGATGGATGAGATGAGATGAAGTGCATGTAGATAGTGGAAGATGAGGTGTGTGATGTAATTTATATTTGGTGGGAGTTGAAAAAGGAGAGATTGCTAACGGCTTTGCTCACTGATTATCAGGGTCTTAGTCCTTTTCTTTTTGATTTTTTAATATTTTTTCTCTTTTTCAGAAGGGATTTTTTTTTTTTTTTTTTTTTTTCCAGATTGGGTGGTTTGTAGAATCCATAGATGTGTTATCCAAATGGGAAATTCTATATATACCCCCATTATATGGGGTACACACTCACATTTCTTTATGTGAACAGTGAATTTTCACTGTTCATATAATGGGATATGGGCGTGGACTGCATTAAGGGGGGGTGCATTTAGAATCTCCCTATCCAAATATCTTGAGAGTCACAACATCTAAGGCGAGTCGCGACATTTAGGGCAGGTTTGTGTAATCCATTTTCGCAGAAGAGAAATTATATATATATATATATTATTTATTTTGTGCAGTAATTTTTAAAAGGAAGCTTCAGCAATATTTGAATAAAAAAAATATTAATATTAAAATTTTTTTTTTTTTACAGTGGGCCCAACTGTGGTTGGGGTGAAACTTGAAAGAGAAAAAATGCAAAAACACGATGAAACATGATTACGAGAAATCCGGATTTATGAAGGCGAACTCGGTGACTGCGCTGTGGTTAATCGCTCGAAATCCAAAATCCTAGAAGTCCGAGCCATGGGACACCACTTTCGTAACATTTACGAACACTATACTGCATTCACTGTGTATATAAATACTAAAATTATAAAGAGATACCATTTTGATTAAAAATATGGGAGGATTAGCCCAAAAGCCCTTTAACATTGTCGTTTAAGTAATCTAATCCACAGGATTTTCAGTTAAGGCCTCTAATCCAAATGCCAGATCATATATTTGCAACCGCATGTAGTTATACTACGTATTTTATCTTTAGTTTTAAGCTCCTTAACATGATATTTTTTAATTGATTTGCCTCCTTAAACCCCTCAAGTTGTCTCATGAATTTTATTTCCTACTTCAAAATCAAGTTTCGAAATTTAAATGAGAAGGAATGATGATCGATAGATATCTGCCTATAAAATATCCTTTTTAAAAACAAGTCATTTGTATTTGTTCTAGTCATGCGAGAGAGTTTCTGTGATTTTCTATGGTTTCCTTCTTCACGTGGCCACTATATCTCCTTCCTAATTTTGTTGTATTATCATCATTTCTTGTTTAGAGTACTTTTTAATTTTCGAATCAGATTTTTTTGACTTTCTTTTCAAAAGCCAGATAAATGTATACGAGTTTCTTTGAAAAGATATATAAGATAAGTTTATCTGAAGTTCTAGTAAAACTCAGATAAATTTATCTGAATTGCTCAAAGAACACAAATAAATTTGTCTGTATTTCTTCTCAAACTAAGATAAATTTATATAACTTTCTTTCAAACTCAAACAAATTTTTTTGTCTTTTGAAGAAAATCAGATAAAGCGAAAATGTTGTGGACTAGAGGCCTTAAACGACAAGATTAAGGGACCTCTAGCTAATTTATCCTTATTTATTTGTTTCTCCTTTCATTTCCTTGTTTTCTAGATTTGACCACTCTATCTCCTTTGATTTAAATATGAAATAGAGACAGAGAGAGTTAGACATCTCCTTTGATTTAAATTTGAAATAGAGAGAGAGAGAGAGATGGGATTGGCGGATCTTTTAGAGATTGGGAATGAAAAAGGAAGAAAAGCCAAATACAGGAGAATGGGTACAGAAGTCGAAAAAGAAGAAGATGCCCAGTCCCACGTGCAATTTTTTTGGATGATTTTTCCTTCTTTGAATCAGTTTCCCCCTACTCTTTCTCTTTTATGTCGTAATCCTTGACATTTGAATCATCTTCACGAAATTAATGAATTTCCCCCTTTTTCTCTCCAAATGAAACTCTTCACGAAATCAATTTTCCCTTTTTATACACCAAACAGAGTGTATCAATGGAGGCATTTTGGACTTTTTAACTGATTAAATTTTGAAAAAAGACCTTTGCCTCTCCGACAAAAAATTAAAAACCTTTTGCAATAAAATGGATCGTTGAGGGACCTGTGGCCAAACGCCCCTAAAAATAATGACAGTTTCACCATCCATTACATGGAATGGAAGCTTATAACAGCAGTGATTACATGTTTTCTTAACTTTTGATCAGTGGGTTGCTAGCGAATTGTTGCCAGTGGGTTCTAGATAGTAAATTTACATCCTGTGAGGCCCAGTCCTAGAAAATCATTGATGAAGCCTATTCGTTAGATTTTTAAAAATACTCATATACATGGTTCCCTGTTAACCGTCCATGTGGCATATTTTGCTTTAACTCAAAATAATGAGTCTAATAGTGGGCTCAATTCTTCCCCTTTACCCAATAAAATCCAAACCTATGGGTTTACATTTTAGTTGCAAATGAAAATTGTGCTGATACATATCCCCGGATCAATGACACTTATCACTGCTTCCTTCTCCTAATTGATTTCAGTGGAGGGAACATTTTGATGCATGAAACCATTTAAAATAACCTAAATATTACATCAATTATTGAATGATCCTGATCATCTAACAAATCACTTCTTTGTGGATCGTAACCATATCTTTTGCCCATAGAAAAAAAAAAAAAAAAGAAAGTGGACTGCCAATGAGATGGTAACATTTAGTTCAGTTGCAATTTTGAGGCCATAAATAATCACAGTGGTGACCCAATCTTACACAATTCAGATCAACAGGCTGATGCATGGATTGAGATATGACTTTTGATGAGAGAATGTTAGTTGGCGATGTTAAATATTTTGTATCTACTTAAATGAAATACATTTTCTCTTTCAAGATTGTTGATTGAAGAAAGTTCAATAAAAAATTGATTATTTTGTTTCGACTTTTCTAATTGACCATTTTCAGCCCCCCTCAAGCGAAAATCCATGGCCCGCCACTGTATCCCAAAAGTCAACCTTGCTCTTCCAGAAGCTCTTTTCACCAATAGTAATGGAGCCAAGACTTCTTCCGACCGCTCAGAAGAGGTCATTACACTAAAGACAGTTAAATGCTTAAGCACCTCAGCCTTAGCTAATACATACTTAGCAAATTCAATCTCATATTTAGTCTCCCATCCAATAGTAACTCTCTGGAGTGTATGGTTAAAACAATTGAACCGATCTTGCTTCTCCCAACTGTCGAAGCCCAATAATCAATTCTCTGTCCCATAATCTCCGTTGCCCTGCATAGCATGAAAGGGAAAATACAATGAAATTTCATTCTTAAATTTATGAAACAAAACATAATTATATGAAGACCCAGAAATCTTAGATAGGTGATTGATTATCTTAACATTTGCTACCCTTAAAAAAGGGTATTGGAGTATGAAAGAGAGTTGATGAGAGAATGGTATGAGGTAATGAGATATCACTACTATTTCATAAATCTCACTAAGCAAAAAGTGCTTGAAAAGAAAGAATACCAACCAAAGTGTAAGATCTGCCAAGTAGGGGCATCTCCTCAGCATGGAGAGGAAGAATATCACTACTCTTTCCTCTGTGAAATCCAGTGCTATCATTACTTTCTTCAAGTTCATAAATATTGGAATTTGCAAAGGGCCTGCCGACAAACACTACAATCCAGGAAAAGAAATAAAATTTCAAATGTCATCTTTAACTAATACTACTATAATTTCTAGAATCAATCATTGAAAAGCCATGTAAAAATAAGATTGAAATATTATATCTGCAACCATTTAGTATTTATTAATCAAATGCAACACTATTTGTAATAACATGTGAGTTACCTCATTGGAAGGGAGGGAGAGCCTGAGAACCCTCACATGAGCAATGCTATTTAAAATTGCCTCCATCTTAGGAGGTTCATATTTCATGAAACTACTGAATACCTCAAGCTCCCATGCAATTATATAGGACTCTTTAAAAGTCAACATCTCCAAATCTAATCTCTTAAGATGCGGGGCATTGATGAGAACTAGTTTCCATGCAATATTTTAGCTCATACCTTAAGATCCCCTTATCTTCAAGACTTTGAGATGTGGTGCATTGATGGAAAGAATAAACTCCTCCTTGATGCAGCTTTGAATATGTCCATTATGAGATGTCAAAATTTTTCCAACAACATGTATCCATTTTTCGCTATCGTTGTTACTGTCCTATTTTAGCTGCTTACACATGGTGATGAAGCAGATGTAAAGATGTGGGATCTGCATCCACGCATTCCTCCAAGTTCGCGACAAGATGGAGGTTCCGACAGCTTCATGGACAGGCAAGAGGTACAGAATAAAACTGCATAAATTCTCACCCAAATGAGAGTAGGGATCTTCTTCTTCAAGCAACCTTTGCTTCTTCATGAAATTATTTTATTTGCCTGCATAGAGAAAAGAAGAAAAAAAAAAAAAAAAACAAAGAAAGAAAAATGCTGAAAAAAAAAAGTAGCAACAACTTGTAAAATGAAGATCATAAAAACTTCTATAGCAAGCAAGTAAATTTGTGAACTCACCAGTGTTATTATATGTGGTTATAGATTCTTTAATGCTGAGCTAGTAGGCCAGTTTGTAAAAGTTCTAACATATGACAAGTCATAGAGTTTGTTGGGTCTATCGGCCCTATTAGGCACAAGAGAGCCTAGGGATGTTTCCAATTGAAAAGAATCAGTTCCATTTTAAAGTTTCCATCAATGTGTTCAACAGTCGAAACAGAAACTTTCTTTTTTATTTTATTACCATCCATTTAATAGCACTAAATATCATGGATGAAAATGCATGACCACCTTTATTTTTAATGCTTTTAGAATTTATGCTTTTTTCTTTTTTTTTTTTTAATGGACAGACTAAGTCTCTCGTTTCTTGCAAGGGCATGTCCCTCACAGCTCTACCATGTGTCGTACTGAAAAAATCATTACTATAGTAGGATCTAGGCCCTTCACTCCTTCCTATAATGTATGGAACCCTTCCGTTGTGCTCGCACTGATGAATGCATGCAGGAGAGTTATGGGTCTCAATGCATGATACAGGTGCGCCATCAAAGTGTAACAATATATGGGGTGTTACAAGTACTATACAACTATTGTAGTTTTGAGACAGCTGCTAACACTATATTTAACATATATGGGGTCCACCTTTACTTGATCCACTAACTTATCTCAAATGCCCTATTAACTATAAGTGTCAAGGGCGTTAATGAGCCTTCTCGGTTTGATCCTTATAAGGGTATAAACAGGGCCGGGGTCTGGCCCATTTGCAAACAATGCACCCTTTCAGGCTACCCATACAATACCCAGTAGTGGCAAATTTAATTAACTAGAAAATTTGGCCACGGTCCTGCTTGTGGACCTGAAAGCACAGATAAATTCTAGTCGAATGGGTGATGAATGCAGACTAGCATCGCCAAAGAGCAGCCTTGGCACTGACCTAAATTTCAGTTCAAAAGGGTTGATAACTGCTGGATTGATCATGTTTGAAATATGCAGTTATCATCTCTCTCTCTTTTTCCCCTACTGGTAAATACTCACACCCCCACTACACACACCACGCCAAGTATGCTATCTTATCTTTCCGTTAGTATATACTATATGTCACTTCATTTTCTTTAAGGTGTCTCCATATAAATATCCTATCGAACTTATCTTACTCCATATCACATTACATCTTTTATGTCCTTCCATGCTTGGATGGATTTACAGCCAATTCATTTATCACAATGCATAACAAAACAGAAATATTATGAAAGACTGCATCTTTTAATTCCGTTTTTATGTTAGGCAAGTCCCAGGTGATGGATCTTACTCACTCATAAGAAAGCCTAATACTGTGCTTACAAATCTATTTAGAGGTCTGCAAACCCCATAGGCTGGTTCATCCATATGGAAAAAAGTCAGGCTGCTATCTATTTACGATCATCTGGGCAGCAGGTGGAAGATTGGAAATGGCAGACTTGTAGAATTATGGTTTGATGCTTGGGCTGATGACAGTTGTATCAAATAAAAATTTCCTCAATTCGCCTTTCCTCAACAGCAAAAGGTTTTTAGCTATAATTCAAGGCAACTCCTGGGCCATTCCCAGTCAGCTGCCTAGCTGTAATGCTCCCTTGGCCCCCATCACTCAAACCGTGGTTTCTATTCAGCCCTATGCTGATTCGATCCATTGGAAATATCATCTAGAGAGCACCTATCCTTGAAGGAAGCCTGGAAGCAAATTAGATCCAGATCTAAGTCGGTCTCTCGTGCCCCCTATGTTTGGAATGATCTTATACTTACCTGAGTTTGCAATATTGTCTAAGCGTACTATTGATGGAGGTTGCTGCATAGGAAGACTCCAAAAAACGGGGCCCAAATCGTGGGTGTGTACCTGGCTTCATCTTTCATCCTCTTCAATCAAAACCTGGAAACTGATGTCCACGTTTTCTTCTATTGCCCATTTGCTGTCCTTCTATGAGATTGGATCATCAAGGCTACAAAATCTCAAGTCCCCAAACCTCTTACTCCAGAGTCCAGAGTCCATTTGGAATGTTCTATCCCATGCTTCTGATACCTTAGCAAGGAAAGGAATGGCATGGCGGCTGCCTTTTTTACACTATTTTTGTCGAATGGAAGACCAGAAATGGCCTGGTTTTCAGAAATTGCAGTCTCTCAGACGAAAGACCAACTTGACTGAGCTTCTTTCCTTCTCCCGTAGCCAAATTAATAAGCCATTTTCTGGTAGTTCTCCTGTCTCTCCTCACATTTTTAGGAGTCCACAATTGCCATAGTAACACAGTTTTCTTTGTGCTTGTGTTGTTGTTGTTGCTGTTTTTTAGCCATATAGCCGCCTTAGTTGCAGTATTCTTTTTTGGAGGATATTCTAGCCAATGTATCTTCCTCTCTTCAATACGTATTTTCCATTTAGGAAAAAAAATGTAGTGGTCATTTCAAAATAGTACACTTAGACAATATATACATGCTAATTATAGTAAATGATAAATCAAATCAATTGAATTAATCTGTTCATAATGCATTTCAAAACATATCTTAACAAATCTCATGCCAATTACTTCCTAATGATAAAAAGTGAATTGAGGGAATGCTTCTAATAATATGACATATAAATCATTAGATGAAGTGATTAGGGTTAGCTACCCAAGAATATGTATATATATAATTCAAAATCTAGTATTTTATGAAGTTACTAAATTATATGCTAAGTTTAACAATAAACAAGTTATATTCAAAAGTTACTAATGAACAGTGGCACTTGAACTCAACTTTGTGGTCCACATCTTGCTATTTTTGTGATTGTGCAATGGTTGATCTGGGTTCATATGTTGCAACTGAGCCACATTTAAAAGTGTATATTATTCTGTTTTATTGAAATCATGGTCAATCAATAGAATTAATGATATTTTTGAAATTTTGACTTCTATCATTGCTGCTATGACTATTTGTATTTTTTATGTATATACAAGTCTTTGTTAATGGGACAAACTATGAAATGCAAGTACAACATAGAAAGAGGAATGGGAGGCAAAATAAATTTTTGAATGACATACATTATACTAGGGCATCCCCCCACTTTAAGCAATGCAATGCAGCAGCAGTGGAAAGATGGGAAGTGTCACATGTTAGGAGGTCCCCCGCTTTAAGCGACGCACTACAGCGGCGACCGGTTGCAGTGGAAAGTAGGCAAGGGCATAGTTTTCAAAATCGGAATCGTATCGCAAATCGTTCATACCCATGAATCGAATCGAATTGTGAATCGTAGGATTTTTTATTTTTCTAATAAAAAAAAAATAAACATTAAAAGAAAATGATAATAACAAGTCTATAATTAAAAAAAAGAAGAAGAAAATAATTATTCATAACCATCCATTTTCTCATTTATAGCAGAATAAATATAATAACAAGTCTATCATACAATCATATCAAGAACATCATGTTATAGATATTAATATACATTTATGAAATAAATGATATGTAAATAGTTTTTTTTTTTTTTGTAGAAATGTAAATAGTTAAATAAGTTTAAAGTATCAATATATTTTTCTATTATCTTTAAATTAAAAATATAAAAATAAAAATAAAGTCCAAACCATCAATCTTACATAATAGGATATCTCTTGAAGTTAAGAAAGTATTCGTGAGGAAAAAAACCAAAATGATTAAAAAAAGAAGAAGATATAGACAAGCATGATTCGTACAGTCGAATGGTTTAGTTAAATGCATGTTTTTTTATTCGTCTTTAAAACCTTATCAAAGCCGCAAAAAATTCTTAAGACGTTTCGTTAACAATTAAATAACCTTTTAAAAATAGAAATGCTAAAAGAAAGAAAAAATAAAGGGAAAGATTACTAATATTAACTTGTTAGTTGTACTTATTTATTTTCACTTAGTCGAATCGCTTGAATCGTGAGATTCGATGAAATGAGTATTGAATCGTAGGATTCACACTTGTACAACGGAATTCATTGCATAGATACGAATCATTTTCCTTAAGATTCGGGATACGAATCAGGATTCGAAATACGAATTGTAGAGATTTTGATAACTATGGGCAAGGGTTCCTGCACCAATTTGGACGAGTGCGGGTAAAGAAGTTATTCCAAAAAAGGAGGAGGATTCGACTGGCTACTTGGAATGTAGTAACTTCAACGAGCAAGAGCATGGAGTTGATCGATGTAATGAAAAAAGGAAGAGTTAATGTTGCCTACCTTCAGAAGAAAAGGTGGAAAGGGAATAAAGCTAAAGAGCTCTCCGATGGAACTCTATTTTGCAATAAAGGACAATGCAAGAAATGGAGCAGGTATAGTAGTAGATAAAGGATTTGAAAGACAAGGTTGTGGGGGGTACAAAGATTGGGTGATAGAATTATGGCAATTAAATTGGAGTTAGAGGAAAACATAATGCATACCATTAGTGACTATGCACCACAAGCAAGATTAGATGAAAGCGTTTGGAGGCGATTTTGGGAAGAGATGGATGGTTTAATAAGAAAGATTCCAACTAGTAAAAAGGTTTTTCTAGGAGGGGACTTAAATGGGCATGTATGAAATGATATTGGAGGGTATGAAAGAGTGCACATGGAGGACAAGGACTTGGAGAAAGGAATGAGTTAGGTAACACTATCTTAGATTCTGCTCAAGCATTTGACCTTTTTATAGCAAACACCTACTTTGAAAAGAGAGGAGCATTTAATTGCCTATAAGAGTGGAGAAAACAGAAGCCCGATAGACCTTTTTATAGCAAACACGTACTTTAAAAAAGAAAGGAGCATTTAATTGCCTATAAGAGTGGAGAAAACAGAAGCCCGATAGACATTTTTCTAGTTAGAAAGCATGATCGACATGCTCGTAAAGACGGTAAGGTTATCCCCAAAGAGAGTTTAGCCGCACAACATAGGATAGTAGTTTTAGTCTTTTAGATATTTGCATTAGAAGTAGAAAGAAGGGTGGTAAATAAAACATGCCCTAAAACAAGGTGGAGTGATTTGAAAGGAGAAATAGTAATAATAGAGTGATAGCAGCAGGAGGAAGGAATTTGGAGGGTGAAACTACAAGCAAGGTCCCTCCCCTAATTAAGCATGGTTAGTATGGTTGAATTGTGTTTTAGCATAATTAATTGTGCTTAGCCGTTAGTTTCGCAGGATTAGAGGTAGCTAATGTGTTTTCATAGCTAGAATAAACCTTTGATCCGATTCAAGAGCTTTCGAACCTAGTTAGATGCATTTTGGGCTTAATTGAAATTTCAAGAAACTTTAGGGCGGTATTTTGCAATTTCAAGAAATTGTCATTCTTGGTTCATTAGATGGGGAACATTATTTCGAGAAACTTTTATGCTTGACCCACACCCTTTTTGAAGCCCGAAAAGCCTCCAAAAATCATAGATTTTCTCACTCAAGTGACGCCCCATTTTGAAATTTATAAAACCAAGTGAAATAAGACCCCATCACCTCTCACTTCTCATCTCAACGTTCTTCATCCCCCTACTCCTCCTTCCTCCTTCCTTCTTCACTTTTTTATCACTTTCCATTTCCTTTCTTGCTTTAAAACTGCCGCCACTCCACCATTGGAGGTTCACCTCATAATCATCAATTCATCATCACCATCTCCGTTGTCCCTCCCGTCTTTGGCAACCAGTGACACTCAAAACCTCACAACCAACCACTCATTTGCTTCTCCAATCTTGATTTTTCTGCTATTGGTAAGTTCCCTCCACTCATTTTCTTCAATTCACCCTCATTTAGCCCCACATTTGTGTATGCTAGGCCTCACTTCTTCCTCTCTCATTTTCCCCAATTTTTTGTCTTAGGTGTTAGAAATTAAGAGTTTGGCTTGGGGAGCATCTCAGCTAGTCGGGAGTTGTTTTGAGTGATTTCCATAATCTTGGAGCCAACTGCTAAGGCAAGTAACCAATTTAAGTGGCAATTTGTGCTTGTGTGTTTGATGCTTGATTCTAGAAATTCTACCATATTAGACACCCTTCATTAAGCTCATTTTTATGTGTTATAGCATATGAGGCTAGTCGGAATCCTTTGATTATTGAATTCAGACCTTTTAAGGTCATCTGAAGGACCTTTGGGCTGAAAATCTCAGCCCCACCCAGTGGCGGACCCACGTTAGTTGTATCAGGGGCAGCCGCCCCACATCAAATTTGAAAAGCCCTTTAAAGTTCTATTGGGCTACTGGCCCACGCCCCACATGAACAAAGGCCCACGCCCCATATGTTTCAAGTCCAGTTTAAGTCCATCGCCCCATATAAAAAAACGATGAATGAAAAGGAGAAAAAACACCCTACTTCGTTCTTCTGTTCTACACTCCTCTCAACCTCAGGCCTTAGCCAACCCCTTTTGGCTTCTTGGCTTCTTCCTTCGAGTGCATTGCTTCTCTTCGGATGCTTGTGAGGCTAACAGGCTGTGACAATCGTTCCTCGTTCCGCTTCAGGTAAGTCAATCCCCTTCTCTCTGTTGCCTCTCTCTCTCTCTCCCCCTCACTCTCCCTCTGCATTTTTCTCTATGGACTCTCTTTCTCTTCCTCTCTCTCTCTATGTGACTATGTCATTGTCACCTCTCTCTCTCTCTCCCTCTCCCTCTTCTCTCCCTATCTTCTATGATTAATGATTCCATTCATTATTTTGGGCATTGCATAGAGAAGTAAGGGTTCTGTTTTTTTTTTTTTTTTTTTTGTTATAAATTTATGTTTGATGGCTCTCTTTATTACATTACTTGATTTTGGGTTTTTTTTTTTTTTTTTTTTAAATCTTGTGTTCTTGTTTAATCTATGAATGAGTAAGATTTGTGACAAAGATGTGAGGGTTCTTTTTTTTTTTAATTTATGTTTGAATTCTTATGTGATGGGAAAAGTTAGGATTTTTATTTGGTTTTTTCCAATTACTGTTTGGAAGGGTGTGTTTGGATGCACCCCTATTTAGCTGGCGGAATAACGGGTGGAAATGGGGCCCTGCATTCCTGTGGTGGACCCTTTTTCCCATTCTGCGCGGGCGAATCAAATATCGTGAACATTTGAAGTGTTTTTTCCACTAGTTTTATGGGAACATTTGAATTCACCCTAAGCCTTTTGTTGTGTTGGTGATCCATGGATTATATTGTGGAATAGAAGAGTTAAACATAAGAGCAAGGGGTGGAATTAGATGGATAGACTATGATCTTTATGCTTCTACAGTCCGGTTAGGGTTATGTTGCTTTAGGGCTTTTTATTTATGGTTCTCTTTATTACATTACTTGATTTTGGGTTTTTTTTTTTTTTTTGGATATTGTGTTCTTGTTTAATCTTTGAATGAGTGAAATTTGATAATCATGGATAAGGGTTGGGCAATATTATTTGACTTCATTTATATTTCTTGTTTGATTGGAGTTGGTGTCTTCCCATAAGTAGTTGATAGTAGTGTTGTGATTATCATTCAACAATTAGTATTTCTTCATTTGAAATTGCATCAGGCCTAATGCTGAACCCTGTTGTGATCATCATCATTATTTTGTGTTTTGATTGATTACATGCCTTGCTCGCAACCTCGTGGTTGAGGGACACTAGCATCCTCCAACTGTGCTACATTTCAAAATTTATTATTCTCATTACTATCATTGATGGACTATTTATGCTTTGTTTTTGTGTGGATGCACATATGAGAGAGAGAGAGACATTTTCAAACTACAACCTGTGTGGGTGCCAATAATGGTCTTGGTATGGAGCAGAGGTGTGCCAATAATGGTCCTCATTATAAGATCATCCTAATCCTTAATTATGGGCCTCAAAAGTTTAACAATTTTCAACCCTTGTGTGGGTCTTTTTAGATGTGGAGAAAAATGAACAGAGTTAAACCATGGACCGTTTTCACTTTTGTTATTGTTCATGTGAAAAAATTCTAGCAAACGTTTAGCCCCAAACGAAAATCCTGGGTCCGCCACTGCCCTCACCCTCAGTCGGCTATTGGGTTCCAACAGGTGGCTGGTCCAACAGCCAACTTCGGGCTTCCCACCCCCCCCCCCCCCCAAAAAAAAAAAAAAAAAAAAAAAAAAACCCCTTCTTGGCCATTTTGGGTCCCATTTGACCCTTGGTTCTTCTCTTAGGCTACACCACTTCGGTGTTTGTGTTTTAGACCTCACACTTTGACATTTACCCATAGTTAGGGAAACTTGGGACTAAGGAATTGGAACATAGAGTACGACGCCAAGTCGGGTTATTCAGACATAGGTTCTTGGGTGTCAATTACCTTCAGATGCTCCATGTGACCATATAGCGGACACCTAGCACTCTATGAATGCATAGAGTTAAATGGCACCACCACTCGTGTGCGAACGCCAATCCTCTACCTAGGTTTGACTTGTAATAGCCAACCACCACCCCCCCCCCCCCCCCCCCCCACACACACACACACAACCCAAAAAAAAAAGAAAAAAAAAAAACCCTCCTCCCACCCTCTTTGCGCATGCATTTAATTTAACATTAGAAATCTCTCTATTATATTTGTGCTATTTACATGTTATAAATGTATTTTTCTTGTCTAGTTGTCTATATTCCTCTCTACTCGTGCTTATCATTACGCTTAGAATGGACCATGTGTACGAGCTAGAGTGATGCACTTGCCTTGCTGGAGGTTACTATGGGGGGACTCCAATCATCAGTCTCTATGGCCTAGCTCGCATTAACTTGCTAGCTTTCTACATATATACTTGACTAGGATCCAATTAGGGTTAGCATGGTTTGGTAGCCTCACATCTATGCAATGCTGACATCTAAGTTGACCCCATCCGCCCCTTCTCTCACCCATTTCGGGTCAACTCGGTCATGCATAAATGCTGCCCGTTTGTGATCAATTTTGGCATGATCGGGCTGGAGAGCTTTAGACCCCACCTAGGTTCTTTTTTGCTCTAGTCTAGTGATGCAGTAGCAATATCACGGCCTTGTAACAAGACTCGTGGGCCACATGTGGGACCTATGAAATTCTCTGATTTTTAATTAGTATTAGTTTAAGTTTAGCAAGATTGTAATTAGGATTAGTTTCTAACTTACGAAGGATTCTTATTTTGTTTCCTGATTTAATTAGGATTGCATCATCTAGTCTCGTCCGCCCTTACCCTTTTAGCCTGATTTTCTCATTTGGCCTATAAGCCTAGGGAATTTGAGGACACAATTAGAACTACTAATTTAGAATATGGGGAAATTGTTAGTTTAGCTTGCTTGGAGTAGTTCCTTATTATCTTGTAGCCTAGACTGACCCCTTTTATCCTTGAAATCTGGAGTCGGCCACCTAGTTTTGATCTGGCACAGTGAGACAACTGTGTTAGGGTTTTGTTCATATTTGACTCACTGCAATGTAGTCTCTTGTAAGCAATCGCCGGTTTACACTACCCCTTACTTGTCTTGATCACCATAAATATAGAATCCAACAAAGGATCCAAAAGTACCAATGCTTGTCTTGCTTGCTTGCTCTCTCTCTACAGTCGCCATTGGTAACCGTGTAATTGAGAGAATTTGACCACGTGGATGCCATTTTACTTAAGAGCTTATTTGATGTTTAGACTTCCTACTAATTGATCTTGCATTGCACATATACAACTACACATGCACAATCTTGCTTAGTTACTTGTCATTAAGTTAATCTTTTAATCTACTAGTCAGTTATTCATATTTGATACATCATGAAATGTCATTCATATTATTTTCTTGCTAAGACTATTTCATAGTCTCATGATGCTTCGCTTGGTGACGTAGGTGACAGATCCTCTACCAATCCCATAGAGATTGTGTCGGTCTCAGATAGCCCACAGGGCTTGAGGGAATGAAGCACCAATGACATCTAATAGGCGTCAAGTGGGGGCAAAGTTGGTGATGGCGTAGCCCAGAGGCCACGATGAAGATCTACACCTTCGATGGTGAGATCGAGCCCTAAGATCACTTAGGGGAAATACCCCAAAGGAGAACTTACAAGAACAATTCTGAATTTTATTAAAAATATAGCATGAACATAACAATAAAGAGCTTCTCTATATATAGAGTAGCATTGATCTTAAATAAGCAATAATGGAAATAGCTAATCCTAATTAGCATATGAATTAGAAAGGAAATCTTTATAAACAATTAAGCAACCTCCTAATCTAGAAATTATCTAAACTAATGATAGGGATCTCAATTTAGAGATCCGGTGGACCCCGTCAAGCGGGTCCATCAGGGCTTGCGGGCCTTGGCATTTGATCGGCCTGCATCAACTCTCCCCGACTTAGAAAAACTTGACTCCAGCGAGTAAATGGCCTGATATCTCTCGTAAAAATGGGGTTTAAGAAGTTGGAAATCTGTAGTTGTAATTCACGTGGCATTAGAGAGGGGACGATTCTTCCAGCGAACAAGAAACTTCTGAAACCCTCCTTGTCGAGTTGAAACAAGCTGATCATCAAACACATCAATAATTGTATCCGTAAGGGCGGGGGAAGGTGGTAGATGAATCTCATCATCTTCCGATGGACCGTCATGGTCATGGTCATGGCCCTTGTAGAGTGTGGGATCTTAACGTCGAAGGTAGCATGCAAGCCAAGATTTGCTGGTAAATCCAACACATATGCATTAGGACCAATTTTCTTGAGAATCTTGAACGGGCCGGAGTTGCAGGGTGCAGCTTTTTGTTGGCATCTGGCAGAAGGCGCTCTGGACGATTACGAAGCATAATAATATCTCCTTCCGTAAACCGAACGAAACGACGGCGCGTAGCTGCATGTTCTTTATAAGAATCATTGCTTGTTGAAATATGGCGTCGAACTTCATCATGAACCTGCTGCATATGGCGAATAAAACTGTCCGCATCAGCACTTGGTCTTGCTTTTACAAGAAGGGGAACAAGATCAACTGGTAGACGTGGTTTGGTGCCAGTGACTGCTTCAAAAGGAGAAATGCCCGTGGATCGGTTGACTGAGTTATTATAGGCAAACTCAGCCATAGGTAGAACTTGATCCCATCTAGTAAGATGGTCGCGCACTAAACAATATAGCAGATTTCCAAGGCTACGGTTGACGACTTCTGTTTGACCATCAGTTTGTAGATGATAGGCAGTAAGTGGATGAATGGAGGGTTTGTGGATGGCTGTCAGTGGTGTACGAGGCAAGGAGGTGGGGGGATGAAGGGACTGGGCAGCTGGGGATCCGATTGGGGCGAGGACAGCTGGCAAGGAGGTCGACTGTGATGGGGATAGTGATGACGCAGATTGGCTATTTGAGAGTGATCGTCGGCTCTAATACCAATTGATGGCGTAGCCCGGAGGCCACGATGAAGATTGACATCTCCGACGGTGAGATCGAGCCCCAAGACTCAAAACCCTAAGATCACTTAGGGGAAATACCCCAAAGGGGAACTCATAAGAACAATTCAGAATTTTATTAAAAATATAACATGAACATAACAATAAAGTGCTTCTCTATATATATATAGAGTAGCATTGATCCTAATAAGCAATAATGGAAATAGCTAATCCTAATTAGCATATGAATTAGAAAGGAAATCTTCCTAAACAATTAATCAACCTACTAATCTAGAAATTATCTAAACTAATGATAGGGATCACAATTTAGAGATCAGGTGGACCTCGTCAAGCGGGTCCATCAGGGCTGCGGGCCTTGGCGTTCGATAGGCATGCATCAGTTTGATAAAAAAAAAATTTACTTACTTTCTCATGCGTTTGTTTTTTCAGTAACTGTGTCAAACCAAACATGTCGTGATCATATCCAGCAAGCGCAAACAATCATTTTTATTCATAAGATGAACATCCAGCATGACATTGTCATAGTGAAAGAAATCAGTTCCACAAAAGTCATAAAAGTCATGCATTTAACGAAATCTATAATCTCATTCATAGCCATTTAACAAAGAAAAATTATCCCAACATAACCTAGTAAAGATTAGGAGCCATAATCTCCCCCAATGCTCAATCAATAATATGAAATCACTATTGCGGCACTGCAGGTCATCTATCTCTTATTCTAGTCCATACGTTATCAACTATTGAATCAGATCTAAGAACCACACGTGACGTGTCATTCAAATTTCTCAAAAACCAAAACTCACAAGCTGCACAACATAATAGAGACATAGATGATCTCACACGCTTCAAACAAATCAAATACTAAAAAACAGCAACGCGTCCAAACGACAAGAAAAAACCAATAACAAAAGAAAAATCAATCTGTATTCAAAGATCTGATGCACAGAGAGAGAGAGAGAGAGAGAGAGAGAGAGAGAGAGAGATTGATCGAGAAAGAGTAGGGGGGATGGAGAGACCACAGACAAGATGAGTAGAGTACCTGCCAGAGGGAGGGACGGCGTCACGACCGTGGTGCGCCGATGTCGGTCGCCTGAGATGGTGAGTGATGAAGGGATTTTGAGAGAGGAAGGGAAAGAGACGAGAATAGGTATTCGCTGATTAGTAGGCTAGAGTTGCAATAGAGTCGTGGGGACTTGGGTTATTTTAAGAAGGTGGGCTGGCCAAAGGTACCTTTATTATGGTTTGTTTTCATTTTTGGCGGGGGCTGCAAAACCTTACCCACCCCAAATGAAACAAAAATTAAGATGCAGCCCCAAACATCAGTTGGCATCTTTTCCACCAACATAAATAGTGGAAAACTTCTAGACAAAGACGCGAGGATTGACGCTAACATCATTTAAATCGAGTTTTTTTTGGGCTACACTATAATCGCTCAGAAAAAACATATATATATAAAATAATGGCGGGAAGACAGAATTAGTGCTGCACGACTTTATAAAAATATAAAAAATTTTAACATATTTTTATTAATTATTAAGAAAATTTCAAATGAGACTGTATTTTTGAAACTTTGGCCCTTTTGCCATGAACATGTTCCTAATAGTCTAGCAAAGAGGCCTTTATATATTTTGCCCTTGCTTAAATTTTATGCATGTTGGATGAATTTGATCATAGAATTAAGGCAGCCAGCTAAATGATCGTTTGGGCTGGTGCTTAGTTTACGATCCAACCCTACTCGTAACTCTCCCATCATACACTACAAAACAAACAAATGGGAGGAGAATCTCTTTTAGTTAAAAATGGGAGGTGATTCTTACTAAGTTCTTAACTGGTCTTAAAGAAATCTTTCTGTATTGTATAACTTTGAAAGTGATTAGTGTTTTACAATTGAAACATACTTCATCAAAACAGAACCATTAAAGAATTGATGAAAAAATTGTTATAAAATATTTGTTATATGTGTAGATAGTTTAAATTTGTAGACCTTTATATATATATATATATATATTTATATAGGAAAGTGCTTTTGTGAGAGACACTCTCACCTTACTGTGAGCCTCTCATAATAAGGTGAGAGTGTCTCTCACAAGAGCACCTCCCATATATATAAAGCAGTGCTTTGCAAGCGGTGGGGGAGCCAGGAATTTATTCCTCGAGGGGGAAAAAAAGAACTAAAACTTTCAAAAAAGAAACATTATATAAAAAAAAAGTAACAAGTTGTATTGATATAAATACTTGTAAATCAATTAGCCGATTCAATTACATCAACGTTTCTCAATCATGAATGAGAATCAGCGACCCTCTTTTATACCATTTTTGCTTTTTTATTTTTAATTTATATAAAGCTACATTTTTTGTATAATGTTTTACGAATACAATTAATCATGTGTTCAATCGGATTATAGGCCCCACTCCTATTGATATGAGATTTAGAATATTTTATTAGAATGGATGGTTTTCATTTTGAATAGTTTGAATTATAATTGTGTTGGCTTTATAATGGATTCTTAGAGACCTATAATTCAACATATGATAGTTGTTTTTAGATATGTGAAAGAATCAGAGGGTAGGTAGTCTATTCATTATACTCTTTTGTTGACAATTGTAACCTATGATAAGAGGGAAGGCCACAAGTGGTAAATAATGAAATTTATGAGTAATAAAATTCAATGTATCATAAAGAATTACCTTTATTTGTTCTAGTGGGTCATCATTTTCTATCCAACTCCCATTATACACTGCAGAAGAAGAAATGGGAGGTGAATCTCTTTTTGTTAAAAATGGGAGGTAAATCTTACTAAATTATTAACTACTCTTAAAGAATTCTATCTGTATTGTGAAAATTTGAAAATGATTAGGCTCAACGTCTTTTAGTGTTTTACATTTGAAACATACTTCATCAAAACAGGACCAATAAAAGAATTGATGAAAACAAATTTGTTATGAAATAATTGTTATTTGTGTAGATAGTAGTTTAAATTTGTAGACCTTTTATATGCCACGAGGACCCTTCTCTCCCTTCCATTTCCTTTCTCTTGTGAAAGAAACAAGGATTTAGTTTTGCCATGGCACTTTTGGGCCCATACATCTCCAGGTACATACAGTAGATAGACATCCCCAAATTATATATATTAAACCAATAGGGAGGGAAGATGTACAGGGCGCCTCGTCAGCACCCATTATTTCTTGTTTCAGAAAAATACTTATAAAAACACAGAGCTTTGGATTTAATGTGGGCTACTACACCTCCCAAAATCTCTCCTTTTAAATTAAGATTATGGTTTCATAAACCTACATTTCTAAAATCCTTTTAACTTCCCCTAAAATCTCTCTTTTCCTAACTTTTATATTTTATCTTCTTATCTTAATCCTCAAATCACTTTTTAATCTTAATCCATCCTAAAATCTGTCTAACCAATCCTCTTATCAATATGATTATTAGTATTAACTTTGAAGAGATGGAGGTGATAAGAGAGGTCCATCAATATACAAGTTCATCAAAAATACCATTACATGGTCCACTTGCAATGAGAACACCGTCTAGTATTTATCTTCCATGAAGAAAGGTGCTTTGGGCATGGGAAATAATAGAAAGAAGGGACTTTTAAAATTCTTCTTGCCAACACTTTTGCTAGGATTTTGTAGGCTCATATGGGAACTTTTGTCGTCAGTACATGAAAGTTTTTGCCTTCACATGGGAACTTTTGTCATGATGACATCACACGAGAAAGAAAAGAGTAAACAAGAAAGGAGGAAGAGGTTCACACGTTTTGAGTCCATTTAATGTTGGAGTTTTTTTTTTTTATGACTCCAAGTGTACTTCTACTCCATCTACGGGGGCCTCTCTATTGCATGGATTACACCGTGTAAAAGGCCACCTATTGCACGAATTACAAATCTCTCACATCTAAAACCTAGATTTTCTAGAGAGATATTCATTAGTGCTCCATAGCAATTTTCAGGGGTACTAAAGTTCAAGGCTTTGGAGATTCATTTATCTATTTCCTTATAGTAGGTTCATCATGAAGAGGCGTTAAAGGTGGTATATCAGTTCTTCCTTATACAAATCGTAGGACAACTTCTTTCTCTACATTAACGACCTTAAGTTATAGCACATACCGCTAATTATAGATAACAAATACACCACAAACTGCAGATTTGCTGGATAATAACCATACCCATAAACCAAAGGGTAACCGAAGTTGCATAGGTGGATAGAACAAACAAAACAAATACAAAAGAATGCTACAAGTTCCCTCAAGGCGTCGGCACAAGAAAACCCATTTGTTCTACCAATACTTGAACATCATCACCCCACTCAGATGGCTTCTCAGCTAAGTCCCCCACTTCAACGTCGATATCTGCTTGGTCTCCTCCACCCTCAGTTCCCACAACAAAATGCTCATTCAGTAAATCTTCCCATATTAAATCACTTGCACAATCCAAATTGGGGTCACTAGAACCAGCTACCGTTTTAGCATTCTGATTTCCAATAGAATTGCTCGCACTGTGATCAACGACAGAGAATGCTGTGTCTATATCAGTTTCGATTGTTGTTTCTTCTTGTTCCTTCTGGGCATAACTCATAATCTGAGAACCCATCTGCGAGATCACTTCCAGTTGCAGATTTTCTGAACAGCCATTCGCGGGTAACCTCCTTTTTCTTCCAATGCCGCCCAACTCTCTTTGTCGCTTGCGACGTTGGATCAACCGTTGGACAAAAGTTGGGTTCTTGAGAGCTCTGACAAGGAAGGCCATCATCCGTTGCTGTTTTCTTTCTGTCCCTAGCCAACGTTCTTCCATGGCGACGAGCTGAGCTTGCGAGGTTTGTTGTTGCTGTCTGAGCTTGACAATTTCAACCATCAACACATTTCGGTCTCTTCTCAATTGATCAAGTTCACCTTCGAGCCCGAATTGCCCCAATTCCACACAAGCTGCCATCTCTTGCTGCTGCATATTCTGAGAGACATGTCTTCTCCTCTTGATGTTCCTCAACAGATGCTTCTGCCCTCCCAAAAATAGCTCATTTGCGAATTCCCATCGATCTGGATCGACTTTTCTAAATCCCTGCAACCATTGTTTTCGTGCGGGTATGGTTCAGATTCATAGTAGATATAAGCAAATGCACATGAACCTAACTGGGTCAAGACATAAGGTGGGATTCAAACTCACACAACCTGATATATTGGAACATCAAATTTATAGAAACAGACACTGCAAATTCATGAAGGAAATCGATTGTAGATCCATAACAACACAGCATTACACTAAAAATCGCTATTAAGAACGGTTTTGAACCGTATCTAATGGATTAAGGAACAATTTTGATCCGTTCTAAAAAGGGGTGTTCCTAATACTTTGGAACGCTCCATATTCGTTCTAGAATATTATTATAGACCGGATTGAAACCGTTCCTAAATTTATTTTGTGGAACGATTTCAACTTGTGCCAAAAGTATCTTTTTGGAACGATGTGGAACCGACCCAAGCCCGACACGAGCCAAGCCAGACTTTAGAAACACTGGCTCAAGCCCGACCCAAGCCCGACATAGGCCATAAATTTTAGGCCTGAGCCCGCCCATTTATACAATCGGACCGAGTTGAACCAAGCTTTTCATCACTTTTGTGAGCATTAGAGCATTAGTTAAATTAAATTACATGCATCTTACACAAGCTGGGCAGGACCAAGCTAGGGAATTTCCATCACTTAATCCAAGCCCGCCCCAATTATTAATCGGGCCGTAATTACATATTCAAGCCGGAGCCAAAGCGGGCTAGGACAGGATCGGGCTCTGGCTGGCCCTGCCCATGAGCACCCTTAACTAGAATAATGAGCATCTTCAATAATACCGGGTTACTCAAAAACTAATTAATCAATTAATTAAAAATACTTTTGTACCCAAAAAAACATAACTAGGAGATTAGGAATGCTTTAAAAATGCTCCTCGGCATAATTGGATTTTGGCACGGTGTTTTAATTTAGGAACGGTTGCAATGTGTTCCTACTTTGTAACATTTTATAAACGTGCCGGAAGAATGTTTCTAATTAACATATTTGGTGTACAGTTCAGACGAACAACTGAAATATATCAAAATGTCAGACTCATAATTTTGTATATACTTTCTCAATAAAAAAAATCCAAAACAGATTTCCAAATTAGCTTTACTAAAGAGGAAATAACTCCTGAATGTCTGAAGGGCTAGAAAATTTATCTAAGAACATAACATAAATTTTTGAAAAATGATTACCAAATGGAAAAATCACTTCATTTCTAGAAAATTCATCAAAATATGATACAAGAACTTCCTATACAACACCATTTTATACATGAGATAAAAAAAAACAACTATAAACCATGAAATTTCTAGATCTCAATATTCAGTAAATATTTAGAAAGGAAAAGACAAGAATTAGAAATATTGCTATGAAGTTTACAAAAAAAGGGGCATTGACAAACCAATAATCATTGGTAACTCAATAACTCGAACTGAATTGCAACCCATCAAACCCACCCTACATTTTTTTTTCCAAAAAAAAAACATATGTTTGTTTTGCATTTAGAAGAAATCATAAAGCAATTACAAATGATGAAGCTCGGAAGCTCTGGAATTCTACATTCAGAAAAAGAAAGAAAGAAAATATTCCCATCGGTCTCAAAACACAGTACTTGGGTTTGCGTAATCAATAACTATTCATAGCTCAAGAACTCAAAATAAATTTCAACCCCAACAAACACACGCTGCAATTTCAAGAAAAAAAAAGAAGTAAATATACCATTACAAGAATGAAAGAACTCATCACATAACCCAAAATTTAAATAAGAACTGAAAAAAAATCTAATTTATCATGAAACAACAAAACCAATGGTTAAAAAAGAAAAAAAGAAAAAAAAGAGGCACCTATGTATTGCTGATCTCAATATTCAAAAAGGAAAAGAGGAGAATTAGTAATATTGCTCTGAAGTTTATAAAAAGAGGGACATTCACAAACCAATAATCATTGATAACTCAATAACTCAAATTGAATTGCAACCTCATCACACTGACCCTACATTTTTTTTTCCAAAAAGAAACATATGGTTCTTTTGCATAATTTAGAAGAACCTAGAAATCAATTACAAATGGTGAAGCTTGGAAGCTCTAGCATTCTACATTCAAAAAAAGAAAGAAGGAAAATATTCCCATTGGTCTCAAAACACAAAACTGAGGTTGCATAACTCATAACCATTCATAGCTCAAGAGCTCAAAATAAATTGCAACCCCATCAAACAAACGCTGTAATTTCAAAAAACATGTAAATATACCATTGCAAGAATGAAAAAACACATCACATAACCCAAGATTTAACTAAGAAATGAAAAAAAAATCTAATTTATCATGAAACAAAAAAACCAATGGTTAAAAAAAAGAGAAAAAAAGAGGCACCTATATATGTTTTGCTGATCTCAATATTCAGTAATTAGAAAGGAAAGAGGAGAATTAATAATATTTCTCTGAAGTTTACAAAAAAAGGGGCATTCACAAACCAATAATCATTAATAACTTAATAACTCAAATTGAATTGCAACATCATCACACCCACCCTACATTTTTTTTCCAAAAAAAAAAAAAAAAAAACATATGGTTCTTTTGCATTTAGAAGAAATCATAAATCAATTACAAATGATGAAGCTCGGAAGCTCTGGAATTCTACATTCAGAAAAAGAAAGAAAGAAAGTATTCTCATCGGTCTCAAAAACACAAAACTTGGGTTTGCATAATTAATAACTATTAATAGCTCAAGAACTATAATAAATTTCAACCCCATCAAACACACGCTGCAATTTCAAAAAACATGTAAATATACCATTGCAAGAATGAAAGTACTCATCACAAAACCCAAAATTTAACTAAGAAATGAAAAAAAATCTAATTTATCATGAAGCAACAAAACCAATGGTTAAAAAAAAATGAAGAAAAAAAGAGGCACCTATGTATTGTTGATCTCAATATTCAAAAAGGAAAAGAGGAGAATTAGTAATATTGCTATGAAGTTTACGAAAAAGGGGCATTCACAAATCAATAATCATTGATAACTCAATAACTTAAACTGAATTGCAACCTCATCACACCCACCCTACATTTTTTTTCCAAAGAAACAAAACATATGGTTCTTTTGCATTTAGAAGAACCTAGAAATCAATTACAAATGGTGAAGCTTGGAAGCTCTGGCATTCTACATTCTGAAAAAGAAAGAAGGAAAATATTCCCATTGGTCTTAAAACTCAAAACTTAGGTTGCATAATTCATAACCATTCATAGCTCAAGAACTCAAAATAAATTGCAACCCTATCAAACACGTTGGAATTTCAAAAAACATGTAAATATACCATTACAAGAATGAAAGAACTTATCATATAACCCAAAATTTAACTAAGAAATGAAAAAAAATCTAATTTAACATGAAACAACAAAACCAATGGTTAAAAAAAAAAAAGAAAAAAAAAAGACACCTATGTATTGCTGATCTCAATATTCAACAAATATTCAGAAAGGAAAAGATGAGAATTAATAATATTGCTATGAAGTTTACAAAAAAGGGGGCATTCACAAACTAATAATCATTGATAACTCAATAACTCAAATTGAATTGCAACCTCATCACACCCACCCTACATTTTTTTTTCCAAAAAAAAAAAAAAAACATATGGTTCTTTTGCATCTAGAAAAACCTAAAAATCAATTACAAACGGTAGAGCTTCCAAGAGAGCATAATTCATAAACATTCATAACTCAAGAACTCAAAATAAAATGCAACCCCATTAAACACACGCTGCAATTTCAAAAAAAATATAAATATACCATTGAAAGAATGAAAGAACTCATCATATAACCCAAAATTTAACTAAGAAATAAAAAAAAAATCTAATTTATCATGAAACAGCAAAAATAATAGTTAAAAAAAAAAGAAAAAAAAAAAAAAAAGAGGCACCTATGTATTGCTGATCATAAAAACATGGACAGATAATAAACAAGCCACAGATTGAGAGTAATAATACAAAAGCATCGAGAGTACTTACATATGCGTTGAGTTGGCGTATGAAGCTAGAGAAATTACTGTGCTTGAAGTATTTGGGGAGGAGATTGGTGGCGAACTTGTGCGAATCCCAAACGATGAAGCTGTTGCGAGCTTGGCTCCATGCGACGATCAAGTCGGTTGCTGGGTCCTCCACCATGTCGAATGTCTTCGTAAGGAACGGCGGCGGCCCGGCGTCGTGCAACCCCTCCATTGGCTGCGGCGAGAGGGTAGGCGACGAACTGCTTCCGCCCATGTCTTCTACCTTCACTTTCACACCTTCCATGGCCTTCCTTTGCAAAAACATATCAAGATGAGAATCAATCGAATGCTTAAAAGAAACAAACCCAACTGAAATAATAAAATGTTGGATGCCTTCAAACCCTGAAAAATCGCCTTTTTTTTTATTCCTTTCTTTCAGAAGCAACCTGTCTCAATGGAATCAGTGACTTGGGTTAAGTGAACTATGCTTCACAATGTGGATTTCTGAAGTGGGGTTTGGGTTTTCTGAAATGGGTTTGCTGGAATTGTTAGTTAGAAGAAGATTTCATATGAAAGATCGGATCTTTCGAACTGGGCAGCTAAAGGAAAAGGATTCTATAAAGTGGGTTTTGAATCTCCTGAAATGAGTATGCAGAATTTGATGCCTGTAAATGGGTTTCACCAAGAGAGCACCCAAATTTGAAAATTGGTGATGGTAGAGAAGAATTCAAGTTGAGATTTTTTTTTTGGGTGAAGATTGCAGTTCGATCTCTTTATTTGGAAAAGGTTGGATTTTGATCTTTTTAGTGGATTCTGAAGTAGGTGTTTGGTTGTCGCAGTCGTCTGTGAACTGCAAAAGGAAGTTGGAGGAGGAGAGAATATATAAGCGAATGGAAAGTTCTAGACAGGAAGTGAAATAGGAGTCTGGATATTTTTGTCATTTCTGTTTGGAAGTTTTCTGTTTTTGGTAAATTTATGGCAATTGCAGTACAGGGGGACCAACGCCCCCAAAGTTTCCGAAAACTTCTGTTGGGAGGGGAGGGGGCAGAGGACAGAGGAGATTGAAAGGGTGCCAAGTG
Organism: Camphora micrantha; assembly: GCA_003546025.1. Taxonomy (NCBI): domain Eukaryota; kingdom Viridiplantae; phylum Streptophyta; class Magnoliopsida; order Laurales; family Lauraceae; genus Camphora; species Camphora micrantha. The sequence goes on from QPKB01000001.1 coordinate 58,006,132, forward strand.
CCAACTGCCAGCCGAAAGGAAACAGCTTGGGTCAGATAAGTATCATAGTCTACGATGCTGGACCCACATGTAAATGGGGAAAAACAAAAAAGCATGGCAATAGATAGGATTAAATGGTTGAAACCCTGGCTCGCACCTATCAGGGGGTTGTGTAGGTTGGTGTGGATTCGATGACCCAAAACTCAGGTTTAGTTTAAGGTGGGTTTGGTTTCAGTGCCACATACTTGGATGCAAACGGCCTGGTTTCGTGCTGGAACATATTTTGTTGGATTTAGATCCTATTTCACTGGGAAGATTCAGATTTTAGTACTCACTAGAGGACTGAGATTGAGTTTCAAAACTGTTACTTACTTTATTTTTTTATTAATATATATATATATATATATTGCTAAAAATAAGAGTTATTATTCAACTAATGACAGTGTATCAAGTATACTAACTATAGGATTAAATGTAAAAATGTCTAATCAAAGTTGATTTTGAACTATAGTTTGCAACGTTAAACTCGTTATGTCAGGTTTTTGGTCCAAGGGTTAAAACCTGTATGGATTCAAAATTGGACGCGTTTATCAATAAAAACATAAATTGGATTTCAGACGCAAATCCGATTATGAATGAGAACCTAAACAGATTCTAAATCCGATTTTATATTGGTCGAAATCTCCGAAGTATAATAAAAGAATTAGATACCCTTTTGTACTTCTATCGATACTTGCTCCCTACTATTTATAATTAGTTTAGACATTTGTTAGTAAAATTAGCTTATAGTTATCTGCAACACAAGAGCATTCTTGCTATTTACCTTTCTCTTTTTACCTCTTCTTATATGTGCATTATTGATGGGACTCGAAACAAAATTCTGTAAAATGAAATGATTTACTCTAAACTAACTATATATAGGTTATCTTTTCTTCTCTTTCTTTCTTCTTTTTTTTTTTTTTTTGGCCTTTTGTATAATCCCTTCCCTTTATGAAATTTTTCTCTAGTAATCTTATCCCTCTACAAGTTTGATGGTCCCTTTTACTTATAACTTATCCATCCATGACGTGCCTGACCCTAAGGCGATCCTTGTTCGGTACCTCATACATATGTACATTGAATTCAATAAATAGGTGATGATCAAATACCGATGTTTTTTTTTTGTCCATAGCGAATACATAGAAATTAGATTACTAGACCTCTAATTAGATATATGAAAGTAATCATTTCAATTACCAGCCATACCCCAAGTATTTGAATACATGTGTGTCACCATGGCCCCTCTCATTTCCAAATGGCTCGAGTAATACGTGTGTGCAAACCCCTTTTTCATTTGAATTTTTGGTTTTTTTTTTTTTTTTTCAATAGTTTGGAAAGAATCAAAATAATTAAGAATGAAATATCATATTTGAGTTCTTTTATATCTTGTATATCTTTATTTTATTTTCTTTTTATTTGATTATTGCTCCTTCCGGAAGAAATAAGGGCTGTCAATGTGTATGAGCCTGCCCCACAGATGTATTGGAAATGATACCTTGAGACGGATGTAAAGCTAAACCAATTGCTTCTGCTCCAAGAAGAAAGGACTGTGTAGGTTGTAAGAGATGTGAATCCGCTTGTCCGACAGATTTCTTGAGTGTTCGGGTTTACTTATGGCATGAGACAACTCGCAGCATGGGTCTAGCTTATTGATACGTTCTAGAAAAATCCACTTGAATCAATTTGATGTCATCAACCTTCGTAAGCACATGACTCCGACCAGCTCAGCCTTCCTTCGGTCATCCTAATGTTCAATTCTTCCCTATACTGGCTAAAGGCCGAGCCCGAGTCACCAATGTGTCTTGTGTTGGAAGGATGCGATCCAAGAAGGTTAAAGACAATGGAAGACTATGACTTTTTGAAGAGGTTGAGGAAGTTAAGAGACAATTTTTTGCGAATATTGGTCAATTCCACAGTAGAAGGCCAGACATAAAGGCAGCTGGATAGGTTGAAGAAATGTAGACCTCACTTCAAGCACTTGATGAGAATTTGGAAAGAGCCCATTTTCGTTCTTTTGGTCTCACTCAAAACCACAGTAAGCGATATATAGAGAACTTTTACCTCGTGAGGCACAGTTGGAGATTCGAGTCTTTAATTAAATGAGTACTAGGGCTGATCACTTGGTTAGCACTCCAGTCTTTCATTCAGTTGTCCTGAGGTTTGATTTTTAGTTTTTCTACTCTTTTTTCATATGTGCAAGCTTCTTTTCATATATGCGGACATTCTTCCATCTGTGCAAGTGCCCTCATCAGTGGCGGACCCAGAATTTCCATTTTGGGTGGGGCGGAGGATGTTCAATTGACAAAGTCAAAATCATCGCCAACCATCAATTATCAACACCAACGATGAATAATCTCCACTAATTGCATGGTTAAAAGACAAGATTTTTTTATTTTATAAATTAAGGATAAAGAACTCAATTCATATAAAAGATTTTCTAATAACGTCAACTCCTCAAGAAATTACTTTATTTTTTTAATTATATAATAACAAAATAGAGGTATACCTATAAATGAGAATTACAAACATACTTAGCAATTTGTCATTACTAAGACCTCGCCACAATTTGTCATTACATCTTGGAGGTCTTAGTCTGCTATTCGGTATTATTAGTGTAAAGTTTTTATAAATGCATATCTAAATAAGAAGCCCTAACATAAAAATAAGAGATTTAGATGTGTCATCCATTAAAGATTAGAGATGCTCGACGCCACAATGTGATTTGACTTAGGGCGACCGCCCCAGGTACTTATGAGGTAGGTACGCCACTGGCTCTCATCATGGGTTCAGCCCCTTGGCTAAGTAAACTATAAGGTAAGGGTCCAAGTCCGGTCCAAATTAATAAATGACTTCCTATTAATAATTCATGCTTGAGTCCAAATATTCTATGGACTCGACCCTAGCCCAACTAATTTTGGTCCTTCCTCCTAGTTGCCTAATTTGACTCTACTATGCATGAATTGAATCAAACTTTACAGTCTGTCATGGATTGATTCATGATGATTCCACTAACAATAAATTACCAAAATTAGGAAGTTTCTACTCATCTAATATTTTAGAGGATTTTACAAAAAAAAAAAAAAAAGATTAGGTGACCAGTGGGCCGAGAATATGATTTTAACTAACCTTGCACTGGATCAGTCATTTTGCCTAAGACGTGTTTTTTTTTAACACCTTCTACTAGCGTCCCTTTCAATATTTGTTTTATAACGTTAAGGGTCCCTAGCGACCCTACGATGTATCATAACCTTCATAGAAATCTGAAGAAATCCCTGAAAACCCCAATCCCGACTGCAACAGCAACAGAAGAAGAAGATAGAAGATAAAAAGATCAGTGATCTCAGTTATTTCTCCTTTCGATGTTGATTTGGTCTCTTTAATCGGTCATTCTATTCATAAAAACCATAGAAATTACAGTTCCTATTTCCCCAATCTCTCGTTTGAATCGATTAATCAAATTGCCTTTTGTTTCTCGTCTCAGAGTTTAGTTTTTTACATTTTGGTTGTGAAATTTGATTTGAAATTAGGGTTTATTTGAGCTGTAGATTTGCAGTTTGAGGTTTTTGAGTTGAATTTAATGTTTTGTAGAGTAATCCCCTTTCTTTGCGTTGGAAAATAGTGTTGGTGCCATCGCAGAGTCGATGGTGGTAGAAAATGAGGATTTGCAGTCAGGAATTGGGGAGAGAGGGGTTTATGGATTTCACAGGAGGAGGGATTTGGAAGGAGATGAGGTTTTTGAGGAGGCGGTTGCTGGCAATGAGGAGGGGGTGAAATCTCATGGGATATGAAGAAGCAATGGAGCTTCCTATTCTTGGTGATGGAGAAACTGTTATTGAATCAAAGGAAGAGGAAGATGTTGAAGAAAAGGATTGTGACTGCACTTTAATGTTCTATACCAAACAAAGGCATGTGTCATTAATGGTCTTCAAAAGGTGAGAACGACCTATGGAGGGGAAGCAAGTCGAGTGTTATCGTTTTTTCACTAAGAATAGGGAATGAGAATGAGTTCTGTTCATTTATAAGTTTACACCGCAGGGTCATTAGAGACCCTTAACGTTATAAAACAAAGGTCGATAGGGCCGTTAGTAGAAAGTGCTAAAAAAAATACGTTTTCGGGCAAAATGACTGATCTGGTGCAAGGTCAGTTAAAATCATCTTTTCGGTTCACTGTTCACCTAATCTGTGTTTTTTTTTTTTTTTTGTTAAGATCCTTAATATTTTATTATTTATGTGCACTTTTACACAGTGGCCCATCAAGTCAGTGGTCATGATCCTCGAGAAATATCAACTGTAAGCAAGAGTACATTCTCGATTTAGTTCCACATATTATTATATTTTGTAACGGGACAGGATCCAAATTCTTAATCTATCTTTTTTTTTTTTGGTGTAAGCCAAGTGTTAGGAATTTTATTTTGATTGGCTAATGCATGGGTTGGGCAAAACTTGGGTCCATTTGAGTTGTATTTTTATCTTTCTTTTAGAATGGATTGTGATTGAGCCGCCGGAAGACCTAAAGTGAAGATTGAAGCGAAGAGTGGATAGTTTTGGATCGTTCAAGCAATTTTTCATAACCTATGTTTGCTATAACGAACATGCACTTCACTATAGCGAAGTTGTAGCCCAGCCAGCGGACAGGGATAAGGCTCACTTTAGTGAGATCCCTGCCCGCTATAGCGAGCGTGACACAGAAGCCCAGTTTCATCCGGACTCTTAAGTCAGAATTTGAGACTGTTTGAGATTCTTAGTGGATTATTATTAGAAATCTATGGCATGATGTTGGGGCTATAAATTGGGTGTTTCTCTCAACCCAAAAGAAAACATCACCTCTCTCATTATTCTGAGCAAGAGAGTTCTAAGAGAGAGTGAGAAATTCTTCAGGGTAATCAATTGAGAGATTGTGCTGAAACTTTACTCTAGAAGATTTGAGGCTTCTACTTCTTTGTAGAAGATTGGTTCATCTTAGTTCTCAAGGTAATTGAAGGAGGATCAAGCACGGAGAGTGGTGTGCAGCGAGTAGTTGTGGTAGCGAGGAATTGTGCAAAAAGAACTACAATCCTTTGGTCGACATACTGACTAGGATAAATGAGCTATGAGTATATCTTGTAACCTTTCATTAGCGATTCATTTTTCTGATCGTGATTTTTCTCCCTAGATAGGGTATCCACGTTAAATTTGTGTCTACCTTGTTATGGTGATTGCTTGATAGATAATTTTGCTAGTTCTATCCTATTTAGTTGGTTATATCAGCTATGCATTGATTTATTGAACTAGCTTACTCATTCCATACTAGTAATTGAACTTTCACTGGGCTTAAAACCAAACCTGTCATTTGATTATGACTCAAACATAAATATAATAATGGAAATCTCTTCACAAGGGTCCTTATGCGGGTCCACCTTGCTGGTCATTAAGAACCAATGAATACACCACTTCCTAAGACTGAGACCCGTGTGTAAGTCAAACACTATTCATTTCATGCTGATGAGTGGTGGCAGATGGATTGATGATGGGAACAAATTGTTAATGTTTGAGACTCACCATCAATTCAAAATCTTGATCCTGAGTCTAGTAACTCGGCTGAGTCAAGATGCTTCCGGGCTAGTTCACCAGATTTTGCTCTTAAGATTTTACTCAATGATGTGGTTCAGGGAGAGACATTGTTTTTTAGCAGTTCGAAATGTGGGCCCCACTAAGGGATTTATAATAATAGACTGATAAATTCTCTAATCCTTGACCGTAGAAAAGGCTCTCTTCCTTCTACCTGCATGCTATTTGGCCACATTCTGGCAAACCATATAAAATTTTCTTTCTCTCATGTCAAGACCAGTGGGTGAGAAAAATATTGCAGTTCTAACCTACACCAAGTGGCTTAATTTATTATCTTAACTTCTCTGGACAATAAAAAATGAGTTTATGGATTGGATGCTTTTAGCATCCAGTCCCTGTGATTAAAGTTATGGTTAATAAACAATAACCCTGCGCTGATTAGACGGCCGGAATTGCCAACAAAGTAAATAATTAAGAAAGTCGCATGCTTGATAACATAAAATATGGAAAAATTATTTAAAAAAAGGCCTTTATCAAACGGGCTCTTAGGATCCCCCCTCCCAACTGTAGGTCGGCCCCACCCCACCCACCCACTCACTTGTGTATTATGATGGAGGCTTGGAGGCCTGAATCACAATCCTAACCACTTGATCGACATGCAACAAGTTTTTATTGCCTGAACAACTACCGGCCAATCCAACTATCTAGTCCTTTTGGATGGGTGCCAAACTTGGGATCCAGGAGGTACATTAGAACCATGTAATGAAATCCTCAATTTTGTTTCCTTTTTGGTAAACAATTCAAGAATTGACTTGATAGGTAAATTCTCTCCTTGTTCACCGGCTTCGAAAAAGACAATATTAAGAGGACATGTATTTGCTAAATTTCTAACGGGAATTCTTGGGGATTTCCTATTTAACTCATAAAAATTTGAACAGCTAACATTTTAAAATGTAACTTTTGAGCTTTCAAATTCTTTAAATTCCAACATCCTAATGCTCAGGTGCACGGGGGATTCAAAAAACACCTATTGAAGACAACTTGTGAATATAATTCTTCTAATTAGAATTCTCAACAAACAAAGGATTTAGTGAAATGTTTAGGTGGTTGAAAAAAGTAGTGCTACATGGATAAACTTTTTGGTCAGAATTTTGGACAAACCCCTAGATATCCCTTAAATATCACTGTGATATTCAAGGGATATCTAGGGGTTTGTCCAAAATTCTGGCCAAAAAGTTTGTCCATGTAGACTTTTTGGGTTGAAAAATGTATGGCTAAGGGGTCATTTGTTTGCGCTCATTTACATATTTAAATGATTCACATGCATAATGGTTTGGCATCTTCACATTTGTATTCACTGGTTTACATATGTGGTCTATAAATCGGTGTAAAAATGGATTTAAAATGAGGCCATTTGCACACCAACGTTTTCACATTGCAGAGGTGCAAAGTGATTCATAGCCCTCTTAAAAAAAAGGCATTAGTACAATTTAAAACCCTGTATTTTTTTTTCTTGTGGGCCCCATCAACCAACTTTATTTTTTCATTCCCATGGGCCTCATATTTCTAATCAAACCTATTCAATTTATTTGTTGAACTAATAAACCCCACGATGATGGAGCTGATTATCTTAAATCATTATAGATTTCAAATCACTTGTTAAAATGTCTAAAATAAAAAAAATAGATCTAATTTACTGCCCTTTTGCAAGGCTCCAATTCATGATCTAAGCTGCTCAACATTCTTGCATTAATGGTAAACATCAAAGTGTATAATTTCATACCATAGCTCTTTGGGGATTTTGATTAACTTATAAACAAACATTTGAAAAAACACATGCATCTAAAATCATTGGATGTACTCATTTACTCATGTAAAAATGATGATCTTAACAAATATAGCAATGTATTTTACACAGGTAATAGTTGCATACGTGTACCATATATATATATATATAGGGGAATGTTCATATGCATCTATCCCTCACCAGTTCATGTGCATCTATCCCTCACCATAGGGTGAGGGATACTTCCATAAATGGAAATTTTTAAGTACAAAAAGTAAGTTTTCAAGTACATAGGTGAGGTACACTCCCTTGTCTTCGTGTGCAAAAAGGAAAAGTTATATGGATGAGAATATTGGGATCGGTCCAAGGACCGGTCCTAATGTTCGGTCCATGTAGCAGGGCTCCTACCAACATACTCGGCCGCATCTTTAAATAATGATAACAGCTATGTCCCATGTTCGGAGAGAGCACATATTGACAAGGATTGTCATGATCTCTTAAGGTTAAATCATGCTTCAATTGATGTTGGGTGGGGCTTATCTATCATGGGGGAGAAGAAGAAAGCTACTTTTATTTCCAATATATACTGATGGTCCACGTGGGCTGGCTCATGATGCAGACATTTTGGTCAATTGGCTTATCCTCAGTGATAAGAGGATAGAAACCCACCTTAAAGACCTAACCAATGCTTTGGGCAGGGAGAGGGACCAAACATGAATAGTCACCAAAAGCAACAAACCCGTGACTCAGGATTTCAAACAAACAAAGATGCGTATGCTGTGGAACACTTAAAGTACAATATCTCCACCACTCCACCCCCACCCAGCACACATACTACACCACTTCTAATCATTTTATTGGGCCAAGACACTTCACATCAATATCTTTCCAACACAGAACTCACCCACCGTATCAAAGGACATGATATCAAACACAGAGCATGACGTTTGAATTCGATAAAGTTGGTGGGCCCCACTCTCAAGTCAAGTCAAGTCAACTCAACTCAACTCAACTCCACTCCACTCAACTCAACAGTCTAATAGGGTTAGGCCCTGACTCACTAAGCTTGAGAACTTGATGAACACACCAACATTCAAAGATTACAAAATAATATGAAGAGGGATATTAGGAACTGGAATGTTATTGGGGAGCAATTCATAGGCAAAATCTAAGCAATTCATAAAAACTGATGGCTAGAGTGATCTTGGGCCCTAGAATTGGCATAATCCGTCCACATCTTTAGGTCCTAGAGCGACCTAAAAGATAATTCCCTTGAATATCCCTTGTTCAAACAATGCAAATACATACAAATTAGACTAATCAGTAACAAGCTGTTAATGCGGTGGCTCAGTTGCCTTGGATTAGGTCTCGAGTTCTACTCCCACCTCTTTCATTATTTGGATACCATGCGTGCCGTCACCAATTGTGATGCCTGGTCTGTAGTGTGTTTATATATATATATATATATATATATATATATATCTTTTCGTAAAAGAATATTCATTAAAGACAAACACCAAGAAGGGAAAAATAGAAACACAAACACAAGAAGGCAAGGACACCAACCCCCAGAAAAGCCCCCATTCCCCCAAGGTCCCATATCCCAAATAATATCCCAATTCAAAGTATAGCTCAGCTTAGCAAGGAGGTTACTAACAAATTCAAACACATGATAACTAGCTTAACAACCCGTGCTGATCAAAGCGCATTAATGCATATAGCATGTAACATATATGGGGAGTGCTACACAGTGCCTAAGCAATTTTTTTAGGAAATAACACCCCTTCTAGTTGGGCCTATTAGGATCCATGATGATCATGGAAGTCTAATAGATGTAAAGATTTATATGAGGCCTGCCTATATGTAAAATCTTGAGTCCATAATGTCATCCTAACCTTTTGATCCATGACCCTGAAATGTACTGGTTTAGAGGCATTATTTTATTACGATTTCAACCCAACGGTGAAGAAAAGTTTGATGAGTGTCAAGCTTGGACTTGTCACTATTCATTGTGGGGTAGTGTGTGCGAAGAGATTAGATTGACTCAACATGGGCCCCATGATAAAAAATAAGAGGGGCGAAAAAGGGGCATTTTTGATAATTTTCCAACATAAAAAGACCTCATGGGAATAAAAATGAAACATCAACCAGATATTTCTAAAAACCCCATCCCCCCCCCCTCCCCCACACCCCCCCCCGAGAAAAAGAAAAAAAAAAAAGAGGGAATAAAAATGAATAGCAAAATAGATATAATAATCAAAACTTTCAGACGGTATTAGTAAAAAAAAAAAAAAATTCAAAAGAAGTTTCATCCGATATAATTTAACATTGCTCAAGGCCCAATGAACTTTAACAAACAGCTAAAGATTGTTCAGAAACACTTCTATATACATCTCATTGTGGCTTTAAATTTATAGTGCAATCATGAAAAGATTGGTGAATACTGGGAGAAATTAATAATCAAACAATGAAAAGGAATAGCAAGACAAAGAAGACGCAATCAAAGAATAAATAAGAGAATTGGAAATTCAGTTTTCTGGTATCAACCATGTTGGAATTGAGAAAAGAAAATACAAGTAAAACCAAAAAGAAAGAAAATATGAGAATATATATAAGATTTATTGATCAATTTTATTGTAAATGAGAAATGGGCACGCGAATTAATATGTAATTAGAAAGGGAATAAAAATCAAAGAAAATGTAAAAATAAACAGGGAAAAAATTATAAAGCAGTAAAACAAGCAAACAAACAAACAAACTGGCCAAGGAGGAAAGCATAAACAACTTTGGAAGTGTAAATCCAATGTAAATAGTTCAAGAAGTTTGTTTGGAGTTTATATTCCTCAGTGGCCTATTCCAGAAATTCCGAGAAATGCTGGCTTCCTGAAAATTTAAAGGGATAATAAAAAAAAAGATGCATAAAAAATGAATTAATACCTAGTCATTGGTAAATAAACAATACAAAATCATAAGGAAATGATATTGCTTGAACTAAAGGAAATTGTTCGTACGTTATGTTAGGTATAAAAATCTCCAATAATTGCATCTATCAATCCAAAACCTGCGTTAAATAAACGTGCTAATTAATATAAAGGCACTCAGTACCTTAACTGTTGCAGCATACAATCCAAAAGAAGTGAATTCAAAGAAGAAGAAGAAAGAATGAAAGAACGAACGAAAGAAGAACGCTAAAGAAAGGAAGAAAGAAAAGAAAAGAAATAATAACACTAAACTAAGCTAATTAATCAAAATAACATATTAATTGACAGAAAGATCAAATTAATGAGCATCCAAAACTTAACTAAAACTTACTTGTGGACCCAGATCCTCAAACAAATGGTGTGCATCTAATTACAACTCTATTACAATTGTTCTACACCCTCCATATTTGTTGGGAGCTGGCTGAGTTTTGAAGACAATGGGCAACACAGTTAGGGGTGTACACGGATCGGATTAGTGTGAATTAGGCCAAATCCGTCACCATTTCGTTACCTACGGATTGATGAATTTGGAATTCGTCATAAATCCGTGGTTATTAAAAACCAATCCGATCCGATCCAAGGAGGACCGGATCGGATCGGTTTAACCCATTCAATCCGTTGAATCTAATGATAAAAATAATTTAAAGAGCATGCTCTCAAGACTAGGATCGAATTTGGTCTAGGGTTTCATTTGTTATACTTATATATATATATATATATATATATAAGTGAATTATATTTTGACCGAGTTGTTTCTTCTTTTATATTTAGACCTCTTAACTTATATTTAGACTCCTTAAGTTTTTTTTATTTATATTTAATGTCAATAGATCAGATCGGATCGGATCGAATCCGCGAATTGAAGGCACACTTTGACTTTTTTAATATTTTTTTTCCAATCACATTGATTGCAATCTCAACACAAGTACAGTAGCCTATTTAAAAAGTTGCTAAACTCATGAAACACCTACATGTGTCCATGTACACTTGACTCAAGGAGCTAAAACAGTAACCACTACTCAACTGGCCACAACGTGTACGGGACTTTTTCCACTATCTTACTTATTTAACAGCCCACTAAATAACCAGAGACCAAGTCACATGACTCTTGATCACATGACTGTTGGATGAAGAAATGCTATTTGAAATAATTTTTTAGTACTCCCCTTCAATTTAATTCAAATGCATTTAACATCGAGCAAGTACTCTGCAACTCGTAAAATCTTGCCACTAGAAGAGCTTTTGTAAAAATGTCTGCAAACTGACTTTCGGTGTTTTAAAATTCTACCTCGATTTCTTTTCTAGCCATGAGCTCATGAATGAAATGATGACGAATCTCTATATGCTTGGTTCTTCCATGGAAAATTGGATTCTTTGTTATCACAATTGTAGACTTCTTGTCACAGAACATGATGGTAGCTTCATCTTGCTTTTCCTTCAAATCAGCCAAGATTCTTTGAAGTCATATCATTTGGCACGCATCACTTGTGGCAGCCATGTATTCTGCTTCCGAAGAAGAAAGTGCAATAGTTTGTTGTGCTTTCGATGCCCATGATATAACTCCAGATCCAAGGCTATGTGCATAGCCTGATTGTCATATACACAACCAGCCCAATCACTGTCAGTATAGGAAATAAGTTTACAGTTGCTTACTTTTAGATACCTTAGTCCAAAACTCAAAGTTCCACAAATGCAGCTCAAAACTCTTTTTGCTGCCCCCATATGGTGTTGACTCGATTTGTGCATGAATCTTGAAATCAAGCTTACTGCAGACATTATGCTAGGCCTTGAATGAGTGAGATAAATCAGCCCACCTTCAAAGCTTCGAAATTCTTTTTGATCTGCTCTCTCAACGCCATCATCTAACAGAAGCCTTTCATTTGTATTCATTGGCAGGATTGCAATTTGACATGTGAAACCGCTTTAACAAATCTTTTGCATATTTTTCTTGGCACAAAAAAGAACCATATGAGTCTTGAATGATTTCCATTCCCAAAAACTAGTGCAAGAGGCCCCAAGTCAAGTCATTTCAAACTTTGACATCATTTTTTCTTTGAAATCATTGATCAATGGAGGAGAATTGCCAGTGAAAATAATGTTATCCACATAAAGACACACAATCAAAATTTCATCTGCATCTTTGGATTTCACATAAACGGTAGGTTCACTTTCACTTCTTTGGAATCCTTTATCAAGAAAATATTTATCAATTTTTCCATACCAAGCTCTTGGAGCTTGTTTCAATTCGTACAACACTTTTTCCAATTTATACACTTCGTTAAATATAACATCACGACTGATAATTAACTCCTTATTTTCAAGATTAGAAAGTCTATAGCCTTTTGTTCCATCACTATAGCCAACAAAAATGCATTTGATGCTTTTTTCATCAAGCTTGTGTCTTTTTTCAAAAGGAATATGAGCATAGGCTATAGACCCAAATACCTTCAAATTACTTACATTGGGTTTTCTGCCAAACCAAGCTTCATAAGGAGTTTCTTCATTTACTGCTTTCGTGGGGGAACGATTAAGCAAGTAAATCTAAGTAGACAAGGCTTCAACCCAAAAAAATCTTTGGAAGTCCTTTTTCTTTTAGCATACTTCTAGTAGTTTCAACAATACTTCGATTTTTCCTCTCCGCAACACCATTTTGTTGTGGCGTAAAACTTGCTGTTAATTCCCAGCAAATACCTGCATCCTTACAATACTTGAAAAATTATTTGGAAGTGAATTCACCACCCCTATTAGTGCGCAATTTTTTTTATTGCATATACTTAGTTTTTCAACTTAAGTCCGAAATTGAACAAAGGATAAGAATGCTTCAAATTTTTGTTTAAGAAAGTAAACCGAGCTCATCCTAGTAAGATCATCCACAAATAGTAGAAAATATCTATTTTCACAAAGTGAGGGTGTTTGCATGGGTCCACAATTGTCGGCATGCAGAATCATTAATGGCTCATTTGCCCTCCAGGATTTACCCACTTGAAAAGGTACTCTATGTTGTTTTCCATAGACATATGATTCACATATGTCCTCAATCTTATGTATCATAGGTAAACCAACAACCAAATTTTGTTTATGCAGCAAATCAAGGCCACCAAAGTTAAGATGCCCATATCTCTTATGCCACAGCCATGTAACATCACATGTTTCAACCTTAAATGCATTGATGCTATGCTCAAAAATTTTGATTGGAAACATTTTGTTTGATGTCATTTTTAGAGTCATTGACATCTCCATATTCTTCTTGTTAAAAATCATGCACTGGTCTTCATAAAAAATGGCTTAATAACCCATCTCCATCAGCTGTTCCAATTAGCTAATTAAATTATAGGCTAAGCAAGGAACATACATGACATTGTGGATGAGTTTGTTACCTGATTTGGTGCTTACTGAAACAACTCATTTGCCTTTCACTTGAACTTGATTGTTATCTCCCATCTTGACTTTAGACCTTACTGATTCATTCATTTCCATGAACATATGTTTTTCACCTGTCATATGATTGCTGTAACCATTATCCAGGCACCAAACATTTTCAATAGAACTAGATAAGCATGAGAGACATATTTTCACTAGCTTCATCAAAATTCTTTTCTTCATGGAAATCTGCTCAATTCTTGTTTTTGTACCAACAATCCTTCTCATCATGTTCAAATTTATTACAAATTGAACATTGCGGTACATTTGAGTCCTTATTTTTGTATCAGCAATCTCTTTCAATGTGCCCTTTTTTTTTTTTTTTTGCAATTATAACATTGAAGGAGTTCATGATTACCTTTGTTGGAATTTCTTTCATTTGGATTGTACGTATTTCTTCCTCTCCCTCGTCCTCGGGAATTTTTCTTCCCGCAGCCATTCCCACTTGGTCTTTGTTTGATGAACGAATTCTTGCACCCTCATTTGAACTTTTTTTAAATCAACTTTTGATTGTAAGTCTTGTTCAAGTGGCTTTTCTACAACTCTATTCATCCTCACCTCATGGGGTTTGAAGAGAACCCATTGGGTGATTTACTGACAAAGTGGCCAAATCTTTGGATTCTTCTATTGTAGTAACTACACGATCAAACTTGGGAGTGAGACTTCTTAGAACTTTTTCAACAACTTTTTGCTCTTTTAGGTCCTCACCAAGCGATCGAATTTGATTCACAATGGTTGTGACTTTTGTAAAAAATTCTTGAATAGATTTAGAATTTTCATCATTAGGGTCTCAAATTCACAACACAAAGTTTGTAACCTCAAGGTTACAACTTGACTTGACCCTATATATTCATTTTTAAGTAGGTCACATGCTTCTTTTGAGGTTGAAGCGCTCATTATCTTTGGGAAAACTGTTTCATTCAAAGCTTGTTGGATGTAAAATAGGGCCTTTGCATCTTTTTTCTTATTTTCTTTCATCTCATTTCTTTGTGCTGCTGTTTGTCTTTCAACATCATACTCATTCATGCCATTCTCAACCAAATCCCATAAATCATATGACATAAACAAAGTTTTCATTTTGATACTCCAAAATTAATGATTATCACCTTTGAAAATAGGAATAGTTTGTTGAGAATACTTACAGCACCATTGACACTGTTCACAGTAGCCATCTTCAATTTCTCGTTTCAAGTCTTCTTCTGCAAGTGTAGCACCTGGGTAGAGTCCAGCTTTGAGCAAATGAGGCTCTGATACCAAAACTTGTCGGGAGCTAGCTGAGATTTGAAGACTCAAATGGATTTTTTTAAATATTTTTTTCAATCACATTCATTGCAATCTGAACACAAGTACAATAGCCTATTTAAAGAGTTGCTAAACTCATGAAACACTTACACGTGTCCCATGTACAATTGACTCTGTCCCATGTACAATTGACTCAAGGAGCTAAAACCGTAACCACTACTCAACTGACCACAACATGTACATCAACGTTTACAAGACTTTTTCAACCACAAAAAGTCTACATGAACAAACTTTTTGTCCAGAATTGTGGACAAACCCCTAGATATCCCTTGAATATCACTGATATTAAACTTATTACAATCAAGTCTAGAAACTGAAATCAAATTTCTAGGAATCTCAGGAACCAAGAAAGTATTATCTAAATCCAGGACATGACTAGTGTCAAGTACTAGCTTATAAGTGCCTACAGCTTTGACCCTTGATTCCATTTTATTCCCCATCGTAATGGTTTTCTCGCTATCATTTGGAGTCCGCCTTGAAAGGAATCCTTGCACACAACCAGATACATGAATGGTTACTCCAGAGTCGACCCACCAAGAATTTGATGAGATATTAGCTAAGTTGGTTTCTTGACATACAAAAGAAAGATTTTTACCTCTCTTTTCAAAACAGTTTTTACGCTTTAGGCAATCCTTCTTAAAATGTCCGTTCTTCCCATAGAAAAAACATTTCTTCTATGCCCCTTTCCCTTTCCTATTGGGCTTCGCTTCCTGAACATTGGTTTTCTTGTTGCCTTTTCCTTTTCCTTTGGACTTATTTTGAGAAACAAAATTAACAGTTAGTTGTCCATCAGCCTTAAGCCTCTTTTCTTCTTGATCAGCTTTTGCAATCAACTCACTCAAAGACCACAGAGTTGAGCTCTGGTTTTAGGCTATTTTGAATGGGCCAAACTCGGGAGGGAGAGAATTGAAAATGAATTGCACTCAAATATTTTTCAGACACGGTCATATCAACTTCCTTCAATTTAGAAGCGATATTTGTCATTGGAAATATGTATTCTCTTACTCCTAACGTTCCATTATATTTTATGCTTGTAAGACGGCAAATCAAGGATGCACCTAGAGCTTTATCAGTTATTTGAAAATGACATTTTATAGCTTCTAGTAGGTCTTTTGCATTTTCTTTTGCTTCGATGGAACCTCTAATGGTCTTTGAAATGGATTTTGCAATAATTTTTATCACAACCTTATTAGCCTTAATCCATTTATTATAGTTAGCCCTTTTATCAACTGAACTTACATCAATGGGTATTGCTGGCTTAGGCTCATCCAGAGCCATATCAAGGTCTAAGTAAGTAATAGCTAACGATAACATGTCCAGCCATTCAATAAAATTTGACCCATCTAACATGGGTATATTCCCTAAAGTCAAAAGTGATGCCATGGAATTTGTAACTGAAGAAAAAATAAACAAGCAACAATAAGTTATGTGATGCTTTGAATTTAGCTACACAATATAATTAAATTTAAAAGTGATATGTACATCATTGTAAAGCCACATTTGGGTTGGAAAAACAATATGTAAATATATTACTTTTTTTTTTTATTAATATGACCACGTTTATAATATGTGATGTGATTGTATTGAATATATTCCTTTGGGTATAAATCAAATACAAACAAAACACATATATTAACCATGTCATATTCCAATTTCAAATTATGGACAATCGTACCTTTGGGCTTAATCGAACTATTTCGTTTATGAAATTGCAATTTTAAGTGTTGCCAAATTCAAACAATAGAGTTTGTACTTTCTTAACTCAATTTAGAGAATTACAAAAATTATCTATAATTGGGTCGCTTTGGCGGCTACCAAGTTAAGAAATTGTTGAAATTTTTAAATTGATAACAACAATTAAGTGATAAAGTTAGTTCATTCGATCATTAAGTGTGATGAACCAATCAGTAAAAAAGTATTGGTCCATATGCACCATTATATAATTTTCGAATAACTTTATTATATCACATTTAAGTTGATTAGGCATCATTTCATATATCAATGGTCAAAACTAATTGATCATTGATTAACACCTAATATCTTTAATTGATTCACCATAAGCATACATCCATCCAATCCAAGAAATAAATAACTCTAAATTTTAAACCATAGTGAGCATATTAGAATATTAACAATAAAATAGAACTTTGATTTTGCTAAATATGTAAGATTAGCAGCGGAGTAGCAAAAAGGAGTTAAACATAATGTTAAAATAAAATATGCTCTAATTTAGAGTGATTAATCAGTTCATCAAATCTGTCCATTGATAGATCTCAACGCTATCAATACATAGAAGAAAACGGATCGTCGATCCATGTCCAAATGTGTCTTTTATGATCAAAATAAGATCTGGACCGTATATTATTGACCAATTTCTTTAATTTTAAAATTGATCAATGAATTCAGAATGTTATTTATGGCCAAGACTATCAATTTAACGGTTATGATCGGATTGAATAAACAATATATAAAAATAATTAGAATCAAACTTTAATGATCAATCTAACTTGATCTTGACCAATCAATGCCCAATAAAAATTTCAAAACTCAATTAGACCCTATTAATGTATGATAGAATGATTTGATAGTAAAATAATATCATCAGAATAATCAGAACCATCAATCATACTATAATTTACAATTTCATACTGCAGGGTCAACTTTTAAACTTTGATTTGGGTTTACCTCTAAAGCTTATTTTCGTCAATTGAATGTACAAATATGTACCGTCTAATAAGTGGGTCCAACTGGAAAATTTTCTCTAAAAACTGAAATGGGCTAAGTGGGCCCTTAACGGGTCAGGCCCAACACACGATTGTCCCATAAACTGGCCCAGACCAGAATCTGACGCTGTCAGCTGTCTAGAAAACTCATGAGTGGTAGGTCAGGTCAGGTCAGGCCGAGCCATAACCTGACTTGGCCCATCCAGCTTGGGTAGCCAGGTTGGGGTAGACAGGTCGGGTTGACCCGACCCGTCAGGCCTGGCCCAACCACCCAAAACAGAAACGAATGGGTACTGTAAGCAAATTGGTCCTCTATCCCTTTGGCATCAATGTGCCCTCTATTTCTGTCAGCACAGCGTACGACCTTTTTTTTTTAATATGTAAATTTTATAAAAAGACACTTTCTAACATATTCTCAAGTTATCATTATCATGCTACTAAGATGCCCAAAAAATGATAACAGTAACCAAACATGAGATAAAAATGTTGATGTAATTCTTAAATAAAAAATTTTAAATTATAGAAAAATAAATCTTTCTTTCTCATCTTTTTCAGATTGGGTTGGGCACTGTAATCCTCATTTCTGAGGCTATCATTATCCAATAAATTGAATACCCTCTATCAAATACCCAAAGATTTCTTTCCTCTGGGTATTTGGGTTTTTATTCTGGAAGAATCCAAAAAGCCCCGATAAAACAATAATAGATCATTGGATTGAAACCAATAGGCTCTGATACCAAATGTTAGAAAACCTTGAGTTTTTGAACCCTCTTTGGAATCAATCCAATAATACTATAAACATTAAATCTAAACAAGTAGAGTAGATAAATGGGACCTGATTGTGTCATCTTGAAACTCTGATCCAACAGAAGGTTGGTCTTCAATGGGGAATTACAACTCTCTTGTGCTTTGTCTTTTCTTCTCCGGTAAGTGATGGTTGTAGAGAAAACTTTCGTAACCAAGAGAGTTACTCGGATTGCCTTTTATAGGCATTAAATCTCTCCTTCCATCAAGAAGATAAATAATACCCTTAAATTACCAGTTAATGGCAACCGGTAAATAACCTTTAAGATCATAAAGAGGGAGATGACCGTTTCATATAATAGAAGTTGTGGTCATGTGGGCCCCCCCTAATAAAACGATCCAACAAGACCATCATCCATTGTTGCTTTCTTTTTGTCCCCAGCAACTGTACTTCAATGGCGACGAGCTGTGCTTGTGAGGTTTGTTGTTGCTGTCTGAGCCTGACAATTCCAACCATCAACACATTTCGGTCTCTTCTCAGTTGATCGAGTTCACCTTCGAGCCCAAATTGTCCCAATTCCACGCAAGCTGCCATCTCCTGCTGCTGCATATATTCTAAGAGACATGTCTTCTCCTCTTGATGTTCCTCAACAGGTGCTTCTGCCCTCCTAAAAATCCCTCATTTGCGAATTCCCATCGGTCTGGATTGACCTTTCTAAATCCCTGCAACCATTGTTTTCGTGTGGGTATGGCTGAGATCCATAGTAGAAATAAGCAAATGCACATGAACCAAACTGGGTCAAGACATAAGGTGGGATTCAAATTCACACAGCCTGATATATTGGAACATCAAATTTATAGAAATAGACACTGCAAATTCATGAAGGAAACTGAATTGTGGATCCATAACAACACAGTTCAGATGAGCAACTGAAATATATCAAAATGTCAGACTCAGAACTTTGTATTTTCAGTAAAAAAAAAAAAAAACCAAAATCGATTTCCAAATTATCTTTACTAACAAGAAATAACTCCTAAATGTCTGAAGGGCTAGAAAATTTATTTAAGAACATAACATAAATATCTAAAAGATGATTACCGAATGGAAAACCAATTTCATTTCTAGAAAATTCATTAAAATATGACACAAGAACTTCCTATACAGCACCATTTTATACATGAGATAAAAAAAAAAAGGGGTAAATTAGCGAGAGATCCCTCATATTGGTCTTGTAAGGCATCCAGTCCAACGACTTTTCCTCTAAGGCCTATGATCCATCCAGCTGTACATAGTTTGGCGAGAGGTCCCTATATACGCCACATCAGACATTTTCATGACTGATTTGTCCTTTTAACTTTTTAGGCATAAAAATTTAAATTTCAAAATTTTAAATCTTTCATTCTCCCCCTCTGTCTGAGGCTATGTAAAACCCTAAAGTCTTCTTCGATTGATTGGAGAGAAACTAGTTCGACTCAATGCTTCTCGATTTCGATCTATGCAATAACTCTCCGAAGAAGATGAGAAGAGTTGTAGAGGAGATCTCTGATGGGCCACATAGACTCGTTGGAGTCGGATCAGAGAGAAGTAGTTTAGGTTCTTTGTTTTGTAGAGTTCCAAGTACTGATCTCAAGGGTTGTAGAGTTCCATTGCATCTCTCTTGTCTCGGTTTGCATGATCAAAAGCACATGGCCTTTTCTCCCATGATCTTGACAAGTGGCAAATAGGGAAAGATATAGGAGAGAAGTTGGCTTAATTCAAGCAAAGCTACAAGAAGAAGATAGAAAAGGGGAAGAGGACGGCTGAGCTTTTGCACGTGATCGGCTGTGATGCCCAGCATCCCCTCAGTCCGTATGCCAGCAAATTTGTGTTGGTCCAGACTCAGATAAATTTGTTTGCAAATCAGAAAAGTTGTTCAAAACTTAGATAAATTTGTCTGAGTTTTGCCAGAAGTTAAGATAAGTTTTCAGAAAACTCAGATAAATTTACTGTTTTCTGAGTTTGCTATTAATTTATCTGCTCGGTTAAATTTGTGTTAGTCCAGACTCAAATAAATTTGTTTGCAACTCAAAAAAGTTGTTCAAAACTCAGACAAATTTATCTGAGTTTTGTAAGAAGTTAAGATAAGTTTTCAGAAAACTTAGATAAATTTACTGTTTTTATGAGTTTATAGTTAATTTATCTACTCGGATAAATTTGTGTTGGTCCAGACTCAGATAAAATTTGTTCGCAACTCAGAAAAGTTGTTCAAAACTCAGATAAATTTATCTGAGTTTTGCCAGAAGTTAAGATAAGTTTTCAGAAAAATCAGATAAATTTACTGTTTTTCTGAGTTTGCTGTTAATTTATCTGCTCGGATAAATTTGTGTTGGTCCAGACTCATATAAATTTGTTCGAAACTCAGAAAAGTTGTCCAAAACTCACATAAATTTGTCTGAGTTTTGCCAGAAGTTAAGATGAGTTTTCAGAAAACTCAGATAAATTTACAATTTTTCTGAGTTTGTTGTTAATTTATCTGAGTTTTTGTATATGTTACCTAATTTTGTCATGAAGTTATCTGACTTTAAATTAAAGTTATATCTGTATTTATATGAATTTATCTGTCTTTTATGTTAATTAATCTCTGTTTACTGTCAATTAATTTGAGTGTGACTTCAATTTATCTGAACTTGAAAGTAATTTATATAAGTTTGCTGTGCATTTATATTAATTTGATATGCACTTCTTTTTAACTTTGATGTGAGTTTATATGAATTTATCTGTTCGAGATCATAACCAGTTCAAAAAAAAATTATGTACTATAAAAAAAAGTTATATGAATTTTATTTATGTTATTTGAAATTTATTTACATTTTTTTAAATTTATTTGAATCTTTTGAATTTTTTTTTTGTCTTTTTAAATTTATTTGCGTTCTTTTGAGATTTATGTGCGTTTTTTGAAATTTAGTTGCATTATTTTAAAATTTATTTGCGTCTTTTGAATTTTATTTGTGTTTTTTTTTTTAAATTTATTTCAAAATCTCATTAATGGTATTTTCATTAATCGTGGCCAATTAAATAGTAGCTGGCCATTGTTAATGGCATACCCTACTAATCATGGGATATGATTTATCTTTAAATAGATAAGGGCTTTTAAAGAAAGGGCAATTTGGACATTTTAGATCTACAAATTTGGAAGATGGACTTACGACACTATGAAAAGAAAGTGTGGATCTAAGGACATAAAATCAAATGTTCAGGGACCTCCGCCCAATTGCCCCATAAAAAAACAACTATAAAGGGGTGTTTGGATAAATGCATAATATAATATCAACAAGTTTAAATAATGTAAGATTTCATTATCATAGAAGAAAATAATGTCATATTATTATATTGTGTCACTTATGCTGTTTGGCAATCTTTACAGATTTTAACATACCTTTGAACTGTTTTGACAATTTATAAAAAAAACTTACAAGATGATGTACCAAATAAGAAATGGAGAGAATATATTCAATTAACCCAATACAGGACTCACTAATTAGTAATCATAGGTGTTAATAATCATGGTAGGACCCATCTATTGTAAAATATATATATATATATATAAATAAATTTAAATCATAAGATCCAAGCAATGTTGTTTAATTAAGGTGGGTCCACCAAACGTTGGTAACTATACTATAATACATCTAATGGTAATCATCACAAATGACCCTTTCTAGCTTTTTTTTTAGGAGAAATCATTGTGGAGCCCATTTGATGTTGGTAGTCATATTAATATTAGAAGAGCTATCAAATAGTGGGACCCATTTAATAATGACAAGTTGATAATTACAATCACACAATTCAATCTTAGTAATCATGGGACCCGGCTAATTTTGGTAGTATAGGACCGACCTAATGTTGGTAATCACAATGAAAGCCCCGAGCGTGACATTTGTAGGATCTCACCTAATATTGATAATTAACAAGGGCTATATAGTCGTGATATGGCTATATGACCCCACATTAAATTTGTAAGCACTGTGGAGCCAATCTAACAATGGGACCCATAAATGTTAAAATTTATGGTGGGCCATTATAATTAATGGTTGCTTATGAACTCTCCAATGGTTTTTACTCAAACTCTCCATTCATATTTAAAAAAAAAAAAAGATTTTTTAAAGATTATTTTATACATCATATCCTTGAATAGTGTAATATGAAGATTTTTAGAAGAAAGTGAGATATTGTAAGATACTTTTGAAATTATCAAAACACATCAGTTTTAGGTGAATAGATTACAATCTAATATCAACAAGTTTAAATATTATAAGATTTCATTATCATAGAATAAAATAGTGTCATATTATTATATTGTGTCACTTATGATGTTTGGCAATTTTCACAGATTTTAATATACTTTTGAAGTGTTTGACAATTTATAAAAAAACGTACAAGATGATTTACCAAATAAGAAATGAAGAGAATATAATCAATTAACCCAACACAGGACCCACTAATTAGTAATTACGAGTGTTAATAATCATGGTAAGACTCATCTATTGTAAAAAGAAATATAAGATTAAATTTAAATCGTGAGATCTAAGCAATGTTGTTTAATTAAGATGGGTCCATCAAACGTTGGTAACTATACTATAATACATCTAATGGTGAATATCACAAATTTCCATATCTAGCTTTTTTTTATGAGAAATCATTGTGGAACCCATTTGATGTTGGTAGTTATATTAATGGTAGGAGAGCTATCAGATAATGAGACCCATTTAATGAAGGCAAACTGATAATTACAATCACACAATTCAATCTTGGTAATCATGGGACCTGGCTAATTTTGGTAGTGTGGGACCCACCTAATGTTGGTGATCACAATGAAAGCCCTGAGCGTAACATTTGTAGGACCCACCTAATATTGATAATTAACAAGGACTATATAGTCGTGATATGACTATAGGACCCCACATTAAATTTGTAAGCACTGTGGGGCCAATCTAATAGTGGGGCCCATAAATGTCAAAACTTATAGCAAGCCATTATAATTATAGTTGCTCATTCGTAGTTAGAAAATATTTTTTATAGATTATTTTATCCAACATATCCTTGAATAATGTAATATGAAGGTTTTTGGAAGAAAGTAAGATATTGTAAGATACTTTTTAAGTTATCTAAATACCTTCCTTTTTTGGTAAATATATTACATTCTAAACTAATAGATAATATAGCACAATACCTTCTAATATCTCATTTCCAAACACCTATTAAACTAGTAGATAATACAGAAAAATCTCTTAAAATATCTAGTTTCCAAACACCCCTTAAACCATGAAATTTCCAGATCTCAATATTCAGTAAATATTCAGAAAGGAAAAGACGAGAATTAGTAATATTGCTATGAAATTTACAAAAAAAAAGGGCATTTGCACATAATAATCATTGATAACTCAATAACTCAAACTGAATTGCAACCTCATGACACCCACCCTGCATTTTTCCAAAAAATTTTTATTATTCTTTTGTATCTAGAAGAACCTAGAAATCAATTACAAATGGTGAAGCTTGGAAGCTTTGACATTCTATATTCAGAAAAAGAAAGTAGGAAAACATTCTCATTGGTCTCAAGACACAAAACTTAGGTTGCATAATTCATAACCATTCATAGCTTAAGAACTCAAAATAAATTGCAACCCCATCAAACCGATGCTATAGTTTCATAAAATATGTAAATATGCATTGCAAGAATGAAAGAACTCATCACATAACCCAAAATATGGCAAGAAATTAAAAAAATAAACTCTAATTTATCATGAAAACCGATGGTAAAAAAAGGCACCTATGTATTACTGACCATAAAAACATGGACAGATTTTAAAATGAGCCAAGAGATTGAAAGTAATAACATAAAAGCATCAAGAGTACTTACATATGTGTTGAGTTGGCGGATGAAGCTAGAGAAATTACTGTGCTTGAGGTATTTGGGGAGGAGATTGGTGGCGAACTTGTGCGAATCCCAAACGATGAAGCTGTTGCGAGCTTGGCTCCATGCGACGATCAAGTCGGTTGCTGGGTCCTCCAAATGTCTTCGTCGGGAACGGCGGCGGCCCGGCGTCGTGCATCCCCTCCATTGGCTGCGGCGAGAGGGTAGGGGATGAACTGCTTCCGCCCCATGTCTTCTACCTTCACTTTCACACCTTCCATGGCCTTCCTCTGCAGAAACAAAACAAGATGAGAATCAATCAAATGCTAAAAAGAAACAAACCCAACTGAAATAATAAAACGTTGGATGCCTTCTTACCCTGAGAAATAGCTTCTTTTTATTTTTTATTTTTTTTCTCTTTGAGAAGGAACCTGTTTCAATGGGATCAGAGACTTGGGTTAAGTACCCAAGTGAACTATGCCTCGGATTTCTGAAGTGGGAATGTAATATCCCATACGTCGGAGATGTAATTAGCCTAATTAATTATAGTATTAGTTGCTTAAGGTCAATTAGTAGCCAAATAGTTCCAACTAATTATTACGATCTTGTGTGCAAAATTTGATCTAAATCCAGATTCATTTGGGTACAATAAGGGGTAATTAGCAATTTTTTAAAAAATTTAGAGGTATCTTTCATAATTTTAGACTTTCGTAATTTTGGTACCCCTTAACAGGTGTTTTTATTTTCTATTTCTAAACTTTAATCTTCCATCTCTTTTTGATTCGAAAACCGAAGATCCTCTAAAAACATGGCCGACCAAAACCCATTTAAACTCTCCTTTTCCTCTCTCCTCGTTCCTTTGTCCCTCCTCACTCATTTCTTACTCTCCCCTCACTCCACCTGAATAGCCACGGAGCCACCTCCACTCCTCTTTCTTTATTTCCCTCTCCCTTATCTTCCTTAAACCTTTTCCCTTTCCCATTCAACTCTCCCAGGAGCCCTCCTCTCATTCCCTCATCTCATCTCTCTCGTTCTCTCTCCCTCTTCCACGAGTTGCTGCCATCGTCGCCGGACGCCGCCGCCGCCGACCATCACCATGACCGAGCTCCTCTCCCTTCTCCACTCTCTCATCTCATCTCTCTCTCAACCAACCGTGCTGCCCACCGTCCCGTAGCACCACCCTCACCGCCTGCACCACCACCTGGCCACCATCCTCTCCGACGAAACCCCCAGCCCATCTCTTTCTATTTCCCTGGTTCTCTCTCCCTCTGTTTTCCCGCATTTTTCCTTTCCTTTCTCCCTTCTCCCTGTCACATGAATCAACCCCCACCTCCCCATTTCTCTCTGTATTTCCTCCTCACTCACTCTCCCTGCCTACGTGAGTAAGCCCCACCCATCTTATTCTCTCTGTTTCTCTCTCTGTTTCTTCCTTTCTCCTTGCCAATGGACCACCGAGACCCATCATCAATCAAGTGGACCCCACAACCTCATTTCAATTTCTCTCTTAGATAAGCTTCTTTGTTTTGATTAAGTTGGGTTAATTGGGTTTTTCCACTAATTAGTGTTAGATGAGTTTGTTAGCATGTTAGATTGTGATTTGTAGAGTTATTTATATGGGTTTGTTTCTAATTCATAGGTTTTGGGCATTTTGAGCTAAGTTGTGGATTTGAGCATTTTAAATTTCCTCACCCAAAGGCAAGTGAATATGTATTTATTTTTATGGATATGCATGTATTTTTATGGAATTGTAGTTTTGAAATGATTTCATTATTGTTTTAGATTTAATTGTCAAATGGTTTTGATTTATGGAAAATAAATGAGATGAATTGATGATGGAGATGATGAATGAAGGGGAGATTTGATATAAATGATGTGTAGTTGGCCTATTATTTTGATGGAGGGAATGATGGAATGAATGGATTCAGGAATCTGAATCTGAAGCTTTATGCTTTAAAATCAAGTTTCTGAGATAATTCGGCTAGCCTAATTGGACAGTTTTGGGACTTTAAACTTCGGGAAAAATGTGATCTTTTCTTTATATTTTATGACATGTTTTCTATTGAAAGCTGGGGCTCTTTTACTTAGGATTGTATGACCTATTGGTTACCTTTGAACCATATTAGAGGACTTTCCACATGTTCTAATGGAAAAGATTACTTTCTTTTTGTATGCTTTTATAGTATGAATTTCTGTATATATGAATGTACACCACTAAGCTATTATGATTCCACATAAGAATTTCTGTACAATTGCAGCTCGGGATGTATGAACTTATGGAATGGATGATCACCATAGTATGAATTTCTGTACAGGGAGTGATTAACCCTTGAATGTGTATGGGATCATCTATAATCCTATGATATGTATAAACAAGCTAATCACCTGAAGTGGATTAAAGAAATTCCTGGACAGGATAAGGACCCGAAGTGCTATGACTTATCGCTATGGTAAAAGCCTAAGTGGTGTGTTTTCTGATATATGATTATGTTTTCAGTGGAGCTTATGAAAGTATGGGATGGATTTGTAAGTAAGAACTTCTGTTTTGATATGAGAGTATGAATTACAGGGTTTTAAATGAATTTATGAAATATTATTTTAATCGATTTTCCATTGTATATCACTTTTTATTTATATATATCCACCTGCCAGCTAGTCATAGCCTGATGATGCTATGCTTGCATAGGTACTTAGCTCATCTACTGGAGGAACGGAGTTATTGATTCAGGTAACACAACCTGATGTTGAGTACGAGTGATGTGTAAACAACAATGTTGTTTTCACCAACACATGAGTGTTTTCATATTAAATTGTTAGTTTGTATTTATCTTATTAGCTTAGATTTTGTAGATGTTATTTAATTAAAGTACTTTGTTAGCTCTTATAAACTTTAACTTAAGATTTAGATAAATGTGCATACTCTAAAATGTTATTTTGTACCTTTTGGATAATTAAGAAGTTCCGTTGTATTCTTATAATAAATTGAGAAAATATTTGTATCTCACTGCGGACTTCGATCCTCGGTACTATGATGGGGGCCAAGTTGGATGATTTGTTTGTTAAACATTAATATTTGGCCCCTAATCTCACGTTAATTCCCAGGCCTATTCCTGGGACATGACAGGTTTGGGTTTTCTGAAATGGGTTTGCTGTAATTGCTAGTTAGAAGAAGATTTCATATGAAAGATCGGATCTTTTGAACTGGGCAGCTAAAGGAAAAGGATTCTATAAAGTGGGTTTTGAATCTCCTGAAATGGGTTTGCAGAATTTGATACCTGTAAATGGATTTCCCCAAGAGAGCACCTAAATTTGGAAATTGGTGATGGTAAAGAAGAATTCACGTTGAGATTTTTTTTTTTTTTTTTTTGTTGCGTGAAGATTGCAGTCCGATCTCTTTATCTGGAAAGAGGTTGGATTTTGATATTTTTAGTGGATTCTGAAGTAGGTGTTTGGTTGTTGCAGTCGTTTGTGAACTGCAAAAGGCAGTTGGAGGAGAGAGGATATATAAGAAGGATGAATGGAAAGTTCTAGAGAGGAAGTGAAATAGGAGTTTAGATATTTTTGCCATTTCTTCTTGGAAGTTTCTGCTGTTGGTAGCAATTGCAGTACAGAGTGACCCACGCCACCAAAGTTTCTAGAAACTTCTGTTGGGAGGGGCGGGGGTAGAGGAGAGAGGAGATTGAAAGGGTGCAACTGTCAACCGGAAAGAAAACAGCTTGGGTCGGATCAATATCATAGTGTACGATGCTGGATCCAAAAAAAAGAAAAAGAAAAGGCATGGCAATAGATAGGATCAAATGGATACCCCTAGCTCGCTCCTATTAGGGTTGTTTAGGTAGGTATGGATTCGATTACTCAAACTCAGGTTTAGTTTAAGGTTGGTTTGGTTTTCGTGTCCATACTTTGGGATGCAAACGGGCTGGTTTCGGGTCAAAATCTATTTTGTTGGCTTTAGATCCTGTTCTAATAGGAGGTTCTAATAGGAGGATCCGGATTTAGTACCAAGCG
The DNA here is from genome assembly GCA_003546025.1 of Camphora micrantha. Lineage (NCBI taxonomy): Eukaryota > Viridiplantae > Streptophyta > Magnoliopsida > Laurales > Lauraceae > Camphora > Camphora micrantha. The sequence continues at coordinate 58,034,552 of QPKB01000001.1, forward strand.
GAGGACTAGGATCCAGTTTCAAAATTCGTTCTTACTTCTTTTTTATTAATGTTTTTTTTTCTTAAAATAACAGTATTATTCAATTAATAATAGTGCATCAAGTATACTACTTACATGATTAAACATAAAAATGTCCAACGAAAGTTGATTTAGAGCTATAGTTTGCAGCGTTAAAGGCTCATTATGTCGGGTTCTGGGTCCAAGGGTTGGAATCTGTATGGATTCAAGATTGGACGCATTTATCAATAGGAACATAAATTGGGTTTCGGACCCAAATCTAGTTATAAATCAGAACCTAAAATAGATTCTAAACCTCCATATGATAAAAGAATCAGATACCCATTTGCACTCTTATCGATACTTGCTCCCTACTATTTATAATTAATTTAGATATTTGTTACTAAAATTAGCTTAAAGTTATCTGCAACACAAGGGCGTTCTTGCTATTTACCATTCTCTTTTTAGTTCTTATACGTGCACTGTTGAGGGACTCGAAACAAATTAATGAAATGAGTTACTCTAGACTAACTATATATAGGTTATCTTTTCTTTTCTTCCCTTCTTTTTTTGTTTTATTCTTATAATTCCTTCCCTTTATGAAATCTTTCTCTAGAAATTTTATCCCTCAACAATAGCCAAGTCATTGTTAGTTGGAAGTCTTCCTGTCTCTAAACTCAAGTTTTCCAATATTCAAAATAATGGGTTCCTTTAATGCACTTAGCCATAGCCATCGAGGGAGGCGCCATGCAAAAGGTGTGTGTGGTCATGCGGGCAAAACACTAATACGTTAAACAAGATAATCAAAGCGGGGATTGTATCGATGCGCTAAAGATTAACAATACATGCAAGAAGGTCTTTCAAAATAAAGGATTTTATTGAAAAAATCCCCTTAATTCACTGTAGAAAAAAAAAAAAAAAAAGACCTAAAAGATATGAATCGGCCATAGTAGTCTCAGGAGCCCTTTTCAATTCATTTTTTTTTTTTTTGTTTTTTGTTTCGATGAGCGCCAATATCCCCGCTCACTTGCATATACAAGCGGGGATATCTCTGCACGTTTTTTCTTCTTTTTTCTCTTTCTCCTCCTTCATCTTTCCTTCAACTCCTACCACCTCTACCAACTAATCCCGTACCCCTTAGATCCAACTTTATAGTTTAAGATCTAGCTTGGTCCTCAAAATCTTATGAGTTCTTTTTTTTTTTTTTTTTTTTCACATAGAGAAGTTTTAGTGAGTCATTTTCAAACTCCTAACCCCTCATGATTTGCATGCTTCATGCTTCCAACTGAGCCCTATATAACCTCAGCCAGGTCATTCTATCATTAAGAATGGTGAGATCAATAATGAGAGGACTACCCAATAAATTGACACCAAACTCAATTTGACTTTCTTTCAAAGCGTCCACTTTTGGATTTTCACATTAGAGTTTTTCTTACCTCTCACATTAGATCTTAAACCCTTACTATCAAAGACTATAGAAAAATAAATAAGTTGAATTTTGATCCACCTCTTATCAAATCATAGTATCCCTTTGTCCCCTCATCATCACTGTTGAATGATTTTCAAGGGAATCATAAAAGTGGTACGTTATACTATCATTTGCACCGATCTACCAATTAAGTCCTTACCCGCACAACTAAGCCCTTACTCATCATGAATGAAAATACTGTGCCGGTAAAGGGTTAGTTGGTAGAGGTGGATGGAGTTGGAGGAAGGAGGAGGACGAATGAGGAGGAAGAAGAAGAATAAACGAGCGGGGATATCCCCACTTGTATATGTGGAGTGAGCGAGGATTTCATTTGAGATTTTTCTTTCTTAATCTGATTTGGGTGACGATATCATCGCTTAACTGTGAAGAAGAAGAGATTTTTTTTTATAATATGACTTGGACGGCGATATGGTCGCTTAACTGTGAAGAGAAAGAAAAACACGAGCGGGGATATCCCAGCTCATATATGTAGGTGAGTGGGGATATCGCTGTTCGGCAAAAAAAAAAAAAAAAGAAGGGGGGGGGGGGGGGGACTGCTACCGTCAATTCATATCGTTTAGGTCCTTTTTGGTTTACAGTGAATCTAAGGGCATTTTACGGTAAATTCCTCTTTAATAATATCTCCGCTTCAAGGGAAAATGATTGTCACCTATTCCCCTATAAAACTAAGTTTAAGAAATTTGATGGTCCCTTATACTTATCCACCCCGACGCGCCCGACCCTATAGGCAATGCTTGTTCGTTACCTCATACATATGTACATTGAATTCAATACATAGGTGATGGTCAAATACCAGTGTTTTTTTTTTTATCCATAGTGAATACACATAAATTAGATTTACTAGACCTTAATTAGATATATAAAAGTAATCATTTCAATTACCAGCCATACCCCAAGTATTTGAATACATATGTGTCACCATGGCACATGACTCCGACCAGCTCAGCCTTCCTTCGGCTGCTGGTCATCCTAATGTTCAATTCTTCTCTAAACTGGCCAAAGGCCGAGCCAGAGTCACCAATGTTTCTTATATTGGAAGGATCCGATCCAAAAAGGTTAAAGACAATGGAAGATTAGGCTTATTGTAGAGGTTTATGCTTTATAGGGGCTGAGGAAGTCATGAGACAATTTTTTGCGGAGATGGGTCAATTCCACAGTAGAAGCCCCTACATCAAGGCAGCTGGTTAGGTTGAAGAAATGTAGACCTCACTTCCTGCACTTGATGAGAATTTGGAAAGAGCCCAATTTCATTCATTTGGTCTCACTCAAAAACACAGTAAGTGATATATAGAGAACTTTTACTTCGTGAGGTCCAGTTGGTGGTTGGAGTCTTCAATTAAATGAGAACTAGGGCTGCTCGCTTGGTTAGCATTCCGGTTATGATTCGATTTTTGAGTTATGTTGTTCTCTTTTCGTGTGTGCAGGCTTTCTTTCCACCCATGCGGTCATTCTCCCATTTGTGCGGGTGGTCTCATCATGGGTCTCAGCCCCTATGGCTGAGTAAAATAAAAGGTAAGGGCCGAATCCTGTCCGGATTCAGAAATGACTTCCTATTAATAATTCAGGCTTGAGTCCAAATATTCTATGGACTGGACCCTAGCCCAACTATTTTTGGTCCTTCCTCCTAGTTGCCTTATTTGACTGTACTGGACATGAATTGAATCAAACTTACAGTCTGACATGGATCGATTCATGATGGTTCCACTAACAAAACTAGGAGGTTTCTAGTCATCATCTAATATTTTATTATTCATGTGCCCTTTTACACAGTGGCTCATCAAGTCAGTGGTCATGATCCTCAAGAAATATCGACTGTAAGCAAGAGCACATTCTGGATTCAGTTCCACATGTTATTTTATTTCTAATGGGACCGGATCCAAATTCTAAATCTACTTTTTTGCGTATGGCAAGCATAAAAACAAAGCTGTCATTTGATTATGACTAAAACATATATATATATCTATATAATAATGGAAATATCTTCACAAGGGCCCTTATGTGGGTCCACCTTGCTGGTCATTAAGAATCAATGAATACACTACTTTCCTAGACTGAGACCAGTGTGTAAGTCAAACACTATTCATTTCATGCTGATGAGTGGTAGTAGATGGATTGATGATGGGAACAAATTGTTAATGTTTTGAGACTCATATCAACTCAAAATCTTGATCCTGAGTCTAGTAACTCGGCTGAGTCAAGATGCTTCCAGTTCCAGGCTAGTTCACCAGATTTTCCTCTTAAGATTTTACTCAACCAAATGGTTCAGGGTGGGACATTGTCTTTTAGCGGTTCGAAAATGTGGGCCCCACTTTGACTGATAAGTTCTGTAATCCATGACCTTAGAAAAGGCTCTCTTCCTTCCACCTGCATGCTATTTGGCCACATTTTGGCTGACCATATAAAGTTTTCTTACTCATGTCTAGACCAGTGGATGAGAAAAATGCAGTTCTAACCTACATCAAGTGGCTTTATTTATTATTTGACCACTGCTCTTAACTTTACTGGACAATAGAAATTTAGTTTATGGATTGAATGCTTTCAACATCCAGTCATGTGATTAAAGTTATGGTTAATAAACAATAACCCTGTTGATTAGATGGCCGGAATTGCCGACAAAGTAAATAATTAAGAAAGTTGCATTGCATGGTTGATGCCATCATACTATCTATTAAATGGAATATGACTATTCCTAAACCATATCTTGCCGACTTGAGACTCCGGAATCCGGATCCAGTTTGCAAGCCAGGAAGGGGAGTCGACTCGGTAACTCGGGGAGTTAACTCGCATAGTTATGGAGAGTTAATTTTTAGTTAAACCATAAATATGAAAAAGTCATTTAAAAAAAAAAGAAGCCTGTATCAAACAGGCTCTTAGGATCCCCCTCCCAACTCTAGGTCGGTCTCTCTGCACCCCACCCAACATAACCACTTGATCAACATGCAAAGACAACACGTGAGAACTTATATAATTCTCCAAATTGGAATTCTTAGCATACAAAGGCCTCCGTAGAAATGTTTAGATGGTTGAAAAAAGAATGGCTAAAGGGTCATTTTCTTACGTTCATTTACATATTTAAATGATTCACATGTATAATGGTTTTGCATCGTTACATTTGTTTTCATAGTTTACAAATGTGTTGTATAAACTGGGTGTAAAATTGGATTTAAAATGAGGCCATTTGCACACCAACGTTTTCACATTGCGGAGGTGCAAAAGTGATTCACAACCCTCTTAAAAGAAGGCCCTAGTACAATTCAAAACCTGGTATTTTTCTCTTGTGGGTCCCATCAACGGACTTTATTTTTTCATTCCCATGGGCCTCATATTTCTAATTTATTTGTTGTACTCTTAAATCATCTTAGTCAAATCATTTGTCAAAATGTCCAAAAAAAATAAAAAAAAGGATCTAATTTACTGCCCTTTTGCAGGGCCCAATTCATGATCTAAACTGCTCAATATTCTTACATTAATGGTAAATATCAAGTGTATAATTTCATACCATAGCTCTTCGGGGATTTTGATTAACTTATAAATAGACATTTAAAAAACTCATGCATCTAAAATCATTGGATGTACTCATTTACTCTTGTAAAAATGATAATCTTAACAAATATAGCAATGTATTTTACACAGGTAATATTTGCATACGTGACCATTTCTATATATGGGCGATTTACATATGTAAAATTCATTTTTTTTATCCAATGGGTAAGCAGCTATAGTTGATTGATGGCCTTTAGCTAAACAGATCCAATCCCACTACCAACTAACTCTGCCACAACTTTAAATAATGATAACAACTATGCCACATGTATGGACAAAGCACATATTGACAAGGGATTGTCAATTTGTCATGATCTCATAAGCTTAAATCATGCATCAAGTGATGTTGGGGTGAGCTTTTATTTATCATGGGAAAGAAGAAGAAAGCTACTTTTATTTCCAGCAAGTGACCAAAACCGTGTTGGACATTTGACTGTAACGGCCAGCTCTTGACGTGGACATTTTGGTCAATCGGCTCTGCTAAGTGGGGTCGGCAAACAGAGTAGCCTACTAAGTGAGAGAAGATAGAAACCCACATAAAGACCTAACTAATGCTTTGGGCAGGGACCAGGAATGCCAGGAAGATTCCAATCTATCAATCCAAAACCTGGGTTAAATAAATGTGCACATATTAAGGCACTCAGTACATCAACTGTTACAGCATACAAACCAAAAGAAGTGAATTCAAAGAAGAAGAAGAAAGAAAGAAGAAAGCTAAAGAAAGCAAGAAAGAAAAGAAAAGAAACAAGAACACTAGGCTAATTAATCAAAATAACATATTAATTGATAGAAAGATCAAATTAATGAGCATCCAAAACTTAATTAAAACTCACTTGTGGACCCAGATCCTCAAACAAATGGTGTGCATCAAATTACAATTCTATTACAACTGTTCTACACCCTCTATATTAACCATCCACATGTACAGGTATGAAGGAAAAAACAAAAGCTTAAGAATCAATATAGAACTGGTTGGAAACTGACACACCACCTCAAATAACATATGACAAAAGATGGAAATATTAGCTCAGAAACAGTATAAGAAATGATAATAGTGACAAAGTTATATCATTAAATTGCAGCAAAGGGAGAAAATATTACAGAAACAGAAAAAGCAAGGTGAATAATTACATGGGAAAGAGAAGGTAAAGCAAGGGCTCCTAATATCAGTCCCGAAATGATAACTACGGCATAGCAACACTTACAGGATCAGAGTTGCATTTGTTTGGACTGATGACAAAACACATGGATTGATGCAAAGCTTTGATGGGGTTGTTCCAACAGGTGAATCTTTAGGGAGAAGATACATAGTAAATGAAACAAAAGTAAGGAGAGGTTCATAAACACAAGAAATCAATGCCACATGCCCTAAATCTGAACCCAAAAAAGTAAATAAATAAATAACATTTCAAGAGAGGTTTTTCATTCTCATGCCTCTTTGAAGATTTTTCAGATTATCTGTAGCAAGATTCATGTTCATTGATTAGTTGATTCATTGTGTGTCAGTTTTTTGTTTTGAAAAAGATGGATGGGGATTGCTCCTCTCATCAAAGGAGAAGATATCTTAGGATCTTGCTTTGATACTCTTTCATTAAAAGAAAACACCCCTCTCACATAGGCCACAGCAACTACCAATATAAATCTTTTGAACTTGCAGAAACCTGTGTTTATCTTTTGAGGTGGGATTTCAGGTGCAGAGAAAGCTCCTCCCTTTTCTCTTTCGAGACTTCTTAAAAAAACATAACATCATACAAAGGAACAGGTTGAAAATGACAGAAGTAACCTTTTTTCTTCTTTGTAGAAACTTAAGAATGAAGATACTTTGGCCCAGTTAATTAAGTTTATGAGGCCGCGTGTATGGGCCAATTTTTCAGAAGGGAAAAAATGACAAAAAACAATATGGAACTGCATGGAGTGGCAAAGAACTCAAGCTCAAGATGACAAACAGAAAATAGAATCCACGAAAACAGTGCCCGCCCAAATAAAATCAATTATTTTGCCTGAATATAGATATCAGGCTGTGGATTGTACAAGGCCGCTACACAGAGCCACCACGACCACCATCAACTATCCTCCATCTTTGTTAGCTGAGGCATTATCAAAACGTCTTGCTCTCTGCGTCTATGCTTGCTTGAAAAATCACTTGCTCATCCAACCTAAGTTGTTAAGGAGTGATTGTTGCTCGGCCTTTTGCCAACCTCTGCGCAATGACCCTCCAACCACCCTTGGTCTCCTTACTGCAAAATGTAAAGCACACATGGTAAAATTCAAAGAGATGTGAATGTGACTAAGTTGGTATGTTCACTTTGGAAGTAAGAGTATCGACTTGTTGAATGAAGCATCTCATCATGATTGTCACACAACCAGACAAAATGTGTAATGGATCAACTTACCGGGCGAAGAAGCCATGCGTCCGCTTACGCTTGATTTGACTAGGTTGGTATGTTCTTTTTGGAAGTAAGAGCATTGGCTTGTTTAGTGAAGTATCATCATTGTCTCCCATGCATAGTTGTTAATATCGTTTCAGACCTCATTTCGCTCTAGCCTACAAAATGAAAAGTTTCGGACGATTCGGAATTTCGGTGAAACTTTTCGAAATTACATTTCGGAGAAAATATAACATAATATATATATATATACATATGTAAGTAAAAAAAATAGAAAAAGTAATAAATATAGATTTAATCCATTATAGTAATTTTTTTGAAATTATATTTTGTAAAAATATAAGAAATACAAAATATATGTGTAAAAAAATTTAAAATAAAAATAAATTAATTATGTAAAATTTCATTTCGGCTGAAAAGTCACATTTCGGCCGAAATTCGCCGAAATCTTGAATTTCGGCCGATATTGACCAAAATTCAAACCGAAAAGTTTGGGCCGAAATTTCGTTTCGGCCACTTGACCGAAACAAAAAATTTTGGCCATTTTGGCCGAAATGAAACGAAATTAATAACTATGCTCCCATGGGAACAGCATGCAAGTATAAGCACTTAAGCAGACTGGTTAGGAACGCTAAACGTACAATCTATACACTTGGACCAATAAAAGAACATTTGCAAGTAGATTCATTTAATAGATTGGAAGGTGATAGTGAGCCATAACCCTAATTCAAATATTATTTGCTATAATCAAACAACATGCGGTTAATGATAAACATTACCTCTCTCTCTCTCTCTCTCTCTCTCTCTCTCTCTCTCTGTGTGTGTGTGTGTGTGTGTGGATAGTTGGATAGGAGAAGCCTACATTTGATCGCATATAAAACAGAACCGAATCAAAAGCCTAGCAGAATGAATGGTAAACCAAATTGCTAGAAACCAAAACAAACCCTGACCCAACACAAAAAAAAACGATAATAATAATAATGACAAATAAATTTGGTAACTGCATAACACAAAAAGGAAAAAAAGTGTATAGATGAACAAAAAAAAACTTGTTTTACCGCTCAAAAGAAAAATAAATAAATAAATAAGGTCATAAATACACAAAGACCAACAACCCTAAACACAAAGATAAAGACTGACCATAGTTTTGAAAATTGGAATCATATCACAAATTGTCCATACTCATTAATCGAATCAAATCGTGAATCGTAGGATTTTTTTTTTCTAATAAAAATGAAAGGGAAGAGGAAAAAGAAAAAAGTAAATCATAACCATCCATTTCCCCATTTATAGCAGTATGAATACAATGAAAATAAGTCTATCATACAATTATATCAAAAACATCACGACATATATTAATATATAATAAGTGATATATGTAAATAGTTAAATAAGTTTGAGGTCTAATATATATATATATTTATCTTTAAAAAAAATATAAAAGTAAAAATAAAATCCAAACTATCAATCCTACATAGTATTAAGAAAAAGAAGATATAGACAAGCTCTATACATACAGCCGAACACTTTTATTCATTTCAAAACCTCCCCAAAGCTGCAAAAACTCTTAAGAGGTTTCGTTAACTACTAAATAATCATTTAAAAGTAAAAACACTAAAAGTAAGAAAGAATAAAGAACGAAAAAAGATAAAAGATTGTTAATATTAACTCATTGGTTGTAGTTATTCTCGTTCACCTGAATCGCCTGAATCGTAAGACTCGATGAAACAAATATTGAATCGTAAGATTCACACATGAATCCTAAGATTCATATGTAAATAGGATTCGTTGCATAGAAACGAATAATTTTCCTAAGGATTCAGTATATGAATCATAGGGTTCTAATAACTATGACTGACCCCATCAACAGCCCGACCACAAATAGAAGCAAATCCAACGGAATTCACAATGGCAGCACTACATTGCTAAAAATGTGAAGGCCTTACATGGTTTCAAATTTTGGTGTTTGTTACTGACTCTACTCATGAAAATCATGCTAGTTCAAGTCGGTCGAGCAGGAGGGGCATTTTTGGGATCTTGGACCCAGACTCATGCCAGTACCAAGTCAATTCGGTGTCAAGCAAAATTTCAAACCAGGGTTTGGATATACCCATGATTGCAAACCGATCAAGTTTGAGACGAAACCATTTTGTATCTATCCAAATCTAGATATATTTTTTTGAAGGATGGATCTGGATCCGGCATGGAACCAATAAAATGGATCAGGATTGGGATTCGATTCTACCACCAGTTCCGGATCCGGTTTGGGTTTTGGCTTTAGTTTCAGCTCGATGCCAGTGTTGATGATGCCAATGATGATGTTGTTGGCATAGGCCAGAGGCCGGAGGAGTATGGTCGAGGAAGGGGGCATGGGTGGTGTGGTGGGCTCAACCGGGGGAGAAGGAGAGGATTAGCTGCCTTTCAATGCCTTCATCATCAGCATCATAACTGATTCTAGCAAAGAAACTCACGAAATCTTGATTGTAAAAGAAGAAGATATGGTATGAAGCCCTAGCAAGAAATCCATAGGGTTTTGTCAAAGATGAGAGAGAGAGAGAGAGAGAGAGAGAGAGAGAGAGAGAGAGAGAGAGAGAGAGAGAGAGAGAGAGTAGCCCTAACAAGAAACCTAGACAAAAGTCTCATATTGAGGTTCCCGATTTCACCTAGACAAAAGTCTTCATCATCAGCACCAAACAACCTTTTCTATTAAAAATCATCTTTAAAGAAGTAGCTTCTTATAAGTGACTTTTATGAAAGCACTTATGGATTTTAAGAAACCCAACCAAGCACTTATGGCTTTTAAGAAAACACGACAAGCCGAAACAACTATAACAAACCCAAAACGTCATATTAGAAATAAAGTCGCAATAACTAAAGAGAACATCTACAAATCCTTAGGCTTTGGAGACAGCTGGTTGTAATCTATGATGCCTAGAGGCTAGACCCTTCAAATTCCTGAGGGTACCCATGTAAGAATGACACAGCATGGCCCTAAGGAAGGGATTCTTGTCAGATAGGGTTTAGCAACATACATATTGTATTATGATTATTTGAACTTACACAAAGCGCAAAGCTTAACAAAAGTATTTAGAATGATGATAAAATTCAATAAAATGATATCCCTATCAACATATCCCCTATCTTGAGATTGGGGTCAAATTTCCTAAACCACTATATCACGTATTCTTGAAATTAGATATTTAATTGTTGAGACAAAGGGAGAAAAGGTAGAGAAATAAAATCTGAACATAATGTTCCAACAAATCAACAAATTACAAAGGAAAAAAGGGAAATAAGCCTAAGCATGAAGTCCCTTTAGCGACAAGAAGGGAAGCAGCTTTCTTGATGAGAAAACTTCAACAACAAGGAGAGGCCCCTTATTACCAAAAACTATGTGAGTGGCCCCTAAGCACCAGAACTTACTATGATTACATCCAGTGATGGATCTTCCTTTCTCACCAAAAAAACAGCTAATGTAAATAACGTGGAGATCAACAAGAATCAGAAGCTAAGATGCCCAGATACGGCACGGATACGGCAGGGACACACCATAGATACGGCAGGGACACGGTTTTATATGTAAAAAGTGAAGTATCGGATACGATACGACACGATACATTGCCCATTTTGAAGTATCCGTGCATCATAGATCAAAAGTAGTATTGGTCTGTATATCATTAGCTGTGGATGCTGTTAAATAAGACTTAGGGATGGCAATCAGTCAGGTAAATGTGTAAACTGCCCCTATCGAGGCAGGTTTGCAGTGGTCCTAATGGATTTCGGTGGGTGTGTGTTTGTAGATTCCAAGCAAAGGCAGGTTCAGGTTTTGATCACTTTGGCCCATTTCCCCACTTATAACTAATTTCCACATTTACTAATGAAAATGCCTCTTATAAAATATCAGAAGAGGATAGATAAATCTTTACAGCATTCGAATGTCTCACCTATATAAAGAGAGTAAAGGACACCCCATAGTAAACCCAACCTCTACAACATTACACAGCAGCTTTAGTATCACATACCCCTCCTGGCAGGGTACACTGGGGGTTGAGACTTGGGTTGGAAATGGATTCACCTTGAGCTGTGGCAAAAATGCATGTTGCCATCCCAAAACGAAATGTAACCATAAAAGACAAATCTAACTAGAAAACTTTAAGTAATCAAACAAGATTCAAAGATTCTAATGCATGTGAGGCTTACATAGCATCAACTGAAAATACACACCTAAACGAGAGGTCATATCATCAATGGATTAAATTTAAGTACCAAATCATGATAATATTATAATCGTCTTTAGAAGAGGTCATATATAATATCCAAACCCCACAATCATACACAACAAAAAAAAAGCCAATTTCTTCAAGGTCCACTCCAAAAATATTACTGAAAAATCAGTACCCCACACATAATTCCTCACAATGTTTGGGTCTCACTAATAGTCTAATACTACCTACCTATGATCACTGCATTATTTGGGGAAAAAAGCAAAACTAAATCTCTCATAAACGTGTAATGTAAGATATGCTTAAATTGTTGTGATCTCAAAATGTGAAATCTGCATTTTAATGTCGCACCAAGAACCAAATCAATCTGGGTCTTTCAGAAAACCACTATAACTGACAATTCAAGAAGAATTATAACTAGAAAAGCATACATTCCAACGAAAAATGGAGATTAAGATGAAAAGGAGAAGGGTACTTCGGCCTTCTCGAGAAGGGGAATTCACCAATGGTATGAAAACAAAACCAAAACAAAGAAAGAGGAGCAGGGAAAATAAAAGGAACCACCGTCTCCTATGAAGAATCGAAGAGAAGAAGGAATCCCGCGAGGGTAAGAAATCCCGGCAAAATCAGCTCTTTTGATTGCATTAACAGCCTCTTATTCCTGCAAACAGCGCCAAGGCTGAAACTTGGAGAGAAAGGGAGAGTTTATAGAGCGCTGTAAGAAGAGGTTTGGATTCGATTTCTGAGAACTGGAGGGATAGAAGAATCGATTGGCGAAAGAAGCAGCAGCTCTAGCTAGGGTTTTAGTCTTTAGACGCCATTACTTTGCTAGAGAGGCAGAGACTTTGATTCTAGGCGTGGCGGCCACATTTAAATTAGTTGGTGGGTCTCACCTTAATTGAGTCAAAAAGCCTCAACTCAATACCCTTTTGTACTGCATTGCATATTATTATCAATTTGACACCCAACTCTAGTTAGAGTCAGTGAAATGAGGGTTATTTTGTGTGGGCTCTTTGAATTTTGTTAGATTGGAATTGGATGAGTCCTTCAGCCTTCAAACCCACCATAAGACCACCTTTGAAAAGCAGAGACAACTGGAATCTCCACATCTCTTGCCAAAATGGTTACTTTGTTGGTTTCTTTAAAGACCCCAGTGAATCCGGACTGGGTGAAATTCCTGCTGAGGGTGTGGATATGTTTATTGAGGTGCATTCTATAGTGTGGGAAGCTTGAAAAAATTACCAAAGATTTATTATCACTTCAGCCTGCAGAGTCATCAGAGAGGCTCTTCTTGATCCTAGTTGTTCTCTTTGGACTCACTTTCTTCAAGTTAGAAGGGCTGCCAGATTTGCCAGCAACCTGAATGCTGCAATTTGTAGCAGGCACTTGGCAAGGCTGATACACTAACCTTGCAAAGAACATGCATCATATGAATCCAGTGCAGAGCTTCTGGGACTCCTAACTGATTATTTATTTTATTTTTGTTGGTCTAAAGGGTAGTCAATTTCTGGGTTTAGAGTATTCTTTTGTGGTCTTTCTGAGTTATAGCCTCTTTGCATGGTGTGCTCCAAGTTTGCTCCAAGTTTGGGGTCTTTTACTCCTGTTAGTTTGGCATCTGATGAAACACAACCCATTGGATCATAAAACAAATGGGAGGAACTAGCACTGCTACAAAATGATGTTGGGGCCCATGAGAAGACTCGACTATCATAATGTGGTTATGGCCCAGGCGCTTAGAGACCCCTACCATATCTAGTTTTAGATCTAGATCTGATACCAGAGTCTGTGAGGTATGTCTTTTGCCATTTGGTTGTGGTGACAAAATTGGCACTGTGCGTCCCACTACTATCTATCTTACCATTTTGGTGGCCTAAACTCTTGAATCAATATATTCCTATTGGCAGTCCACTTTAACAACTTCCAACCTCATTGCTAGAACTTCTGCATCATTTTGATTGATATTGGGCAGTTTCTACTCTCTAACTCTACATAGATTGAGGTTTTTGACAAACCGGAAAACAACTATCAGCTACAGTTAACGAAGGTTATGCAGATGCATGAACCCTCATTTTATGAGTAAACATGGTTACCTGCCTTTGGTCTACAAAGATCCAAATAGGTCCCTTGACTCTGCTTTTCATCCTCTGTTCAGCAGTTATTCATTTGGTTTACTATTGGCCTTACTTAGAAACTAAAACTAATTTAAGTTTTAGAAACAAACTAGCTATTTTCTATAGCACCTATTGCTCTGTTGAGGAATTCTAAATGGTTTCCAAAGATTGAATATGACCACATTAGTTTGAAAGATCAAAGTAAAAGAGGATAGTTGCGGGAGCCTTCTACCCAAGAAACTGCAACTGATTCCAATTATCATTCCGCCCCCGACTTCAAGCTCACGTTGGTCATCAGGAAATGATAGAATCAAAGAAGATGCATAAAGAAATCAAATTTCTCCATGGTAAATGGCAATTGATATACAGCCTCCTATCTCATGGTACATTTGGAAGTTTAGAAATGCTTATATATATTCCAAATGCAGCCTCTTAACCCAACATCTGTTCCATCTAGAAGGTTAAATTTGTTTCACCAATGGACCATAGCAATGAGTTTTGATGGTGCCTACGATTATAATGATAGCAACAATGTTGGCATTGGAGGAACGGTTAAAAATCATCAGGGGAACCTGATATTAGTGTATGCTTCCCAAACTATGGCCGCCAATCATGCCTTGGAAGATGAAATCAGCCTTACAAGAAGGGCTGAGACATTGTATGAACAAAATCCAAGGTGTTTTGGACTCTTTGCCAGATTGGCAATTTTCTTTTTGCTGAAGAAGAGGGAATGTCATAGTGGATAAGCTGTCTAAGCTTAGACTGCCTTTAATGTTGTTCTTTAATCAGAGTTTACCAGACCATATTTATTCCCTATATCCAGGACAGATAGTCTCAGGGTGAAGATTCCTCAGAAGACTCTAGTAAAAAGAGGAGCTTCAATCATCTTAAAGGCTGCACTCTGAAAGACTTGTTACTTGCCCTTTAACTTTTGTTTCTGTCTTGGCTGGTGCTGATTGTCTTGTATAATGTTTTATTCCATTGTGCATTCGGTAGTAGTATTTTTTTTTTTTCTTGTTTGTACCATTCCATCTTAGCATAAACATGAGGAATGATATTCACCTTTTAGCAATTCAACTCCTAATCACACACAATTATTAAGATATCGCAATGCAAATCAAAGATATTCTTGAAATAAAATACTTATCCATTTCCTAAAATATAGCATACAATAATAACTTCTCTTTTGTTACCTTCAATGGGCCCCATGTATTATTAAACTAATAAAAAAAAAGAATAAAGGCTCTTTGGCTTTGATTTTAGTGATCGGTGAAAATGTATGTATTAAATGTTGTTGCATATCAATTTCTAGAACCCACATGTCAGATCCAACTTGCAAAAATTTGGGGCACTTTCGTAGGCAGTATTTTGCTACTCTTTTTTTTTTTTTTTTTTTTCTTTCAGTATTTGGTATGGTTAATCCGTGGGGACCATTGTGGAAGCCAGTTAATTTCAAAATCCACACTTAACATATAATCATTTATGTTTACTAATTTAACCAAATAAATTTTCTATCATGAGTCTCCATCTTTATCACGATTTTTTTATTATTATTTATATTTACTAATTTAACCAAATAAATCCATGAGTCTCATTATGAAATCCAAGTCTTCTTTATTTCCAAACTCACGGGGGCCACTTTTTTTTTTATTTTATACCAACACACGAAGAACTTTTTTTTATACCAGAGCGGGGCTACTTTCATGGGTTGTATTCTGCTACTTTCATTCTTCTTATTTTTCCTTTCAATATTCAGTATGATTAATCTGTGGGGCCCATTATGGATATTTTTCTCGGATATTTGGTATGATTAATTAATCCGTGGGGCCCTATTGTGGAAGCCAATTAATTCCAAAATCTACATTTAATTCTGAAATGACATTCAATTTATGGCTAAGTACAAATATAATCAAATCAAGGTACTAAAATCTTTACTATTTACTTGATCTTTCCCTAAATATTTTCAGCTACCTAAAATTTCTCTAATGACTTTCCATCTTTACTATGAATTATATATTAATATTCAGTTATAATTTATTTAAATATTTAGAGATATTTCTAATTAGAAATTTTAATGATTTTTTAATTATGGCCTGTGTTGGGCGCAAGCCTATTGCACTAGTTATATATATTAAAGCAATAGGAAGGGAAGATGTACATGGCGCCACGTCAGCATCCATAATTTTTCCTTTCAGAAAATACTTAAAAAAACAAACAGACCTTTGGATTTAATGTGGGCCACTACACCTCCCAAATATCCTCGCTAAATCTCTCCATTTAAATTAAGATTATGGTTTCATAAACCTATATTTCTAAAATCCTTCTAACTTCCCAAAAATCTCTCTTTTCCTAACTTTTCTATTTTATTTTCTTATCTTAATCCTCAAATCACTCTCTAATTTTTATCCATCCTAAAATCTGTCTAACCAATCCTCTTATCATTATGATTTTTAGTTAACTTTGAAGAGATCGGAGTTGATAAGATAGGCCCATCAATATGCAAGTTCATCAATCCTCTTAAGATACCATTCTCAAAACACCATTACATGGTCCACTTGCAATGAGAACACCGTCTAGGATTTGTTGTCCACGAACAAAGGGGCTTTGAGTAGGCAAAATGATGGAAGGAATAACTTTTAAGATTCTACGTGCCAGCACTTTTGCTAGGATTTTGTAGGCTCATATGGAAACTTTTGTCGTCACATGAGAATTTTTGCCATCCCATGGGCACTTTTGTCATTATGACATCACATGGTAAAGAAAAAGGTTAAACAAGAAAGGAGGAAGAGGCTCACACGTGTTGAGTCCAGTAATGTTGGAGGTTTTTTTTTTTTTTTTTTTTTTTTTATGATTCCAAGTGTACTGCTACTCGATCTACAAGGGCTTCTCTATTGCACGAATTACACCGTGTAAAAGGCCACCTATTGCACGAATTACAACTCTCACATCTAAAACCTAGATTTCCTAGAGAGAGAGATTCATTAGTGCTCCATAGCAATTTTCAAGGGTACGAAAGGTCAAAACTTTGGAGATGCATGCATTCATCTACTTTCTTTTAGTAGGTTTATCTTGAAGAGGCATTAAAGCTGGCATATCAGTCTTTCCTATACAAATCGAAAGACAACTTCTTCCTCTATATTAACAACCTTAAGTTATAGCACATACTGCTAATTATTATAGATAACAAATTCACCACAAACTGTAGATTGGCTGGATAATAACTATACCCACAAACCAAAGAGTAACCGAAGTTGCAGAGGTGGCAGCACAGACAGAACAAATACAAAAGAATGCTATAGGTTCTCTCAAGGCGACGGCACGAGAAATCCCATTTGTTCTACCAATACTTGGACATCATCACCCCACTCAGATGGCTTCTCAGCTAAGTCTTCCACTTCAACATCGATTTCTGCTTGGTCTCCTCCAACCTCATCTCCCACAACAAAATGCTCATTAAGTAAATCGTCCCATATTAAATCACTTGCATAATCCAACTTGGGGTCACTAGAACCAGCTATCATTTTAGCATTCTGATTTCCAATAGAATTGCTCGCACTGTGATCAATGGCAGAGAATACTGTGTCTATATCAGTTTCGATTGCTGTTTCTTCTTGTTCCTTTTGGGCATAACTCACAATCTGAGAGCCCACCTGCGAGATCACTTCCTGTTGTAGATTTTCTGAACAACCATTCGTAGGCAACCTCCTTTTCCTTCCAGTGCTGCCCAATTCTTTTTGTCGCTCGTGACATTGGATCAACCGTTGGACAAAAGCTGGGTTCTTGAGAGCTCTGGCAAGGAAGGCCATCATCTGTTGCTGTTTTCTTTCTGTCCCTAGCCACCGTTCTTCCATGGCGACGAGCTGAGCTTGCGAGGTTTTCTGCTGCTGTCTGAGCTTGACAATTTCAACCATCAACACATTTCGGTCTCTTCTCAATTGTTCGAGTTCACCTTCGAGCTCGAATTCTCCCAATTCTACGCAAGCTGCCATCTCCTGCTGCTGCATATTCTGAGAGACATATCTTCTCCTCTTGATGTTCCTCAACAGATGCTTCTGCCCGGCCAAAAATCCCTCATTTGCGAATTCCCATCGGTCTGGATCGACTTTTCTAAATCCCTGCAACCATTGTTTTTGTGTGGGTATGGTTGAGATCCATAGTAGAAATAAGCAAATGCACATGAACCTAACTGGGTCAAGACATAAGGTGGGATTCAAATTCACACAACCTGATATATTGGAACATCAAATTTTTAGAAACGGACACTGCAAATTCATGAAGGAAACTGAATTGTAGATTCATAACAACACAATTCAGACGAACAACTGAAATATATCAAAATGTCAAACTCAGAACTTTGTATATATTTTCTCAATAAAAAAAAAAACCCAAAACAGATTTCCAAATTAGCTTTACTAACAGGAAATAACTCCTGAATGTCTGAAGGGCCACGAAAATTTATCTGAGAACATAACATAAATATCTGAAAAACGATTACCAAATGGAAAATTCACTTCATTTCTAGAAAATTCATTAAAATATGATACAAGAACTTCTTTTGTAGCACCATTTTATACATGAGATAAAAAAAAGCCAACTATAAACCATGAAATTTCCAGATCTCAATATTAAGTAAATATTTAGAAAGGAAAAGACGAGAATTAGTAATATTGCTCTGAAATTTACAAAAAGAAAAGGCATTTGCAAACTAATAATCATTGATAACTCAATAACTTAAACTGAATTGCAACCTCATCACACCCACCCTATATTTCTTTTTCCAAAAAAAAAAAAAACATATGGTTCTTATGAATCGAGAAGAACCTAGAAATGAAAAAAACATATGGTTCTTTTGAATCTAGAAGAACCTAGAAATCAATTACAAATGGTGAAGCTTCGAAGCTCTGGCATTTTTACATTCAGAAAAAGAAAGAAGGAAAATATTCCTATTGGTCTCAAAACACAAAACTTATGTTACATTATTCATAACCATTCATAGCTCAAGAACTCAAAATAAATTGCAACCCCATCAAACACACGCTGTAATTTGAAAAAACATGAAAATATACTATTGCAAGAATCAAAGAACTCATCATATAACCCAAAATTTAACTAAGAAATGAAAAAAAAAATCTAATTTATTATGAAACAACAAAACTAATGGTTAAAAAAAAAGAAATAAAAGAGGCACCTATGTATTGCTGATCTCAATATTCAGTAAATATTCAAAAAGGAAAAGAGGAGATTTAGTAATATTGCTCTGAAGTTTAAAAAAAAGGGGCATTCACAGACCAATAATCATTGATAACTCAATAACTCAAACTGAATTGCAACCCCATCACACCCACCCTACATTTTCTTTCAAAAAAAAAAAAAAAAAAAAAAATATGGTTCTTTTGCATCTAGAAGAACCTAAAAATCAATTACAAATGGTGAAGCTTGGAAGCTCTGGCATTCTACATTCAAAAAAAGAAAGAAGGAAAATATTCACATTGGTCTCAAAACACAGAACTTAGGTTGCATAATTCATAACCATTTATAGCTCAAGAACTGAAAATAAATTGCAACCCCACCAAACACGCTGTAATTTCAAAAAACATGTAAATATACTATTGCAAGAATGAAAGAACTCATCACATAACCCAAAATTTAACTAAGAAATGAAAAAAAAAAATCTAATTTATTATGAAACAACAAAAATAATGGTTAAAAAAAAAAAAAAAAAGAAAAAAAAGAGGCACCTATGTATTGCTGATCATAAAAACATGGACAGCAAATAAACAAGCCACAGATTGAGAGTAATAATACAAAAGCATCGAGAGTACTTACATATGCGTTGAGTTGGCGTATGAAGCTAGAGAAATTACTGTGCTTGAAGTATTTGGGGAGGAGATTGGTGGCGAACTTGTGCGAATCCCAAACGATGAAGCTGTTGCGAGCTCGGCTCCATGCGACGATCAAGTCGGTTGCTGGGTCCTCCACCATGTCGAATGTCTTCGTAAGGAACGGCGGCGGCCCAGCGTCGTGCAACCCCTCCATTGGCTGCGGCGAGAGGGTAGGCGACGAACTGCTTCCGCCCATGTCTTCTACCTTCACTTTCACACCTTCCATGGCCTTCCTCTGCAAAAACATATCAAGATGAGAATCAATCGAATGCTTAAAAGAAACAAACCCAACTGAAATAATAAAATGTTGGATGCCTTCAAACCCTGAAAAATCGTCTTTTTTTTTTCTTTCTTTCAGAAGCAACCTGTCTGAATGGAATCAGTGACTTGGGTTAAGTGAACTATGCTTCAGAATGTGGATTTCTGAAGCGGGGTTTGGGTTTTCTGAAATGGGTTTGCTGGAATTGCTAGTTAGAAGAAGATTTCATATGAAAGATCGGATCTTTCGAACTGGGCAGCTAAAGGAAAAGGATTCTATAAAGTGGGTTTTGAATCTCCTGAAATGTGTTTGCAGTAGTTGAGATTTTTGTTTTCTTAGGGTGAAGATCGCAGTTCGATCTCTTTATCTGGAAAAGGTTGGATTTTGATCCTTTTAGTGCATTCTGAAGTAGGTGTTTGGTTGTTGCAGTCATCTGTGAACTGCAAAAGGAAGTTGGCGGAGGACAGAATATATAAGTGAATGGAAAGTTCTAGACAGGAAGTGAAATAGGAGTCTGGATATTTTTGTCATTTCTTCTTGGAATTTTTCTGCTTTTGGTAAATTTATGGCAATTGCAGAGCGACCCACGCCCCCAAAGTTTCTGAAAACTTCTGTAGGGAGGGGAGGGGGCAGAGGGAGAGGAGATTGAAAGGATGCCAAGTGCCAACTGCCAACCGAAAGGAAACAGCTAGGGTCGGATAAGTATCATAGTGTACGATGCTGGACCCACGTATAAATGGAAAAAAAAACAGAGAGGCATGGCAATAGATAGGATTAAATGGATGAAACCCTGGCTCGCACCTATTAGGGTTGTGTAGGTAGGTATGGATTCGATGACTCAAACTTAGGTTTAGTTAAGGTGGGTTTGGTTTTGGTGCCCCATATTTAGGGATCCGGTTTCGTGCCGAAACCTATTTTGTTGGCTTCAGGTCCTATTTCGGTAGGAGGACACGGATTTAGTACCAACTAGAGGATTGGGATTCAGTTTCAAAATTGGTTTTTTTTTTTTTTTTATTAATATATTTTAGTTTTTCTGCTTAAAATAAGAGTTTTCATTCAACTAATAACTGTGCATCAAGTATACTATCTAAAGGATTAAACGTAAAAATGTCCAATAAAAATTGATTTTGAGCTATAGTTTGTAACGTTAAACTCCTTATGTTGGGCTTTGGGTCCAAAGGTTGGAACTTGTATGGACTAAAAATTGGACGCGTTTATCGATTGGAGCGTTAATTGGGTTTCGAACCCAAATTTGGTTTTGAATAAGAACCTAAAATAGATTCTACACCTGATTTTATACTGGTCGAAATCTTCGTAGTATAATAAAAGAATCAGATACCCTTTTGCACTCCTATCGATACTTGCTCCCTACTATTTATAATTAGTTTAGATATTTGTTAGTAAAATTATCTTAAAGTTATCTACAACACAAGGGCATTCTTGCTATTTACCATTCTCTATTTATTTCTTCTTTTTACGTGCACTACTAGTGTGAAAGGCCCGTGCCCAACACGGGTCGAAAAAGAAAATAAAAAAATATATTCCAATATAAAGGCAATATATGCGCATATAAAAAAAATACAATTGTAAGAGAAATGCGTACCTCTATAAGATTTGTGACGTCTCAAGGTCTCATTCAGATATTTTACATGGCCCCATGTGGGCCCCACTATATATATATCGTTGAAACAAAATACTATGATCCGTAGTTTTTTATTTAGGACTTCAATAGAGAGTTTTCATTGCACTGTTATCTACAGTGGATCCTACTCCTACGTAAGGTAACAACTGGACTAATGTAGAACGTGCTTATTGGGTTGTGAAAGGGCCAGTATCGTTTGTCCAAATGTGCATTGTATTTTGGGTCTCAAGACTCAGCACAGTTGATGCTCATGGATTAATGATCCATACCATAGATTTCATGGCCCTCAGATTGTATGATGGGTAACCGGACTCGTGCTATACAGATTATCCACACATTTCTTATCCATTCGTTTGAAGGGCTTAGATTGCTCCGTAGGAGAGAACAGTGACATGGTCAGCCTATGAGATCAATAGTTAGATTAATGAACCATAGTCATACCTATACCTACTCAAGAGTCAATACATGTATGAATAGTGTACACAGTGATCTCTACAACCAGTGAGATCTAATGTAAACTGGCCCATCCATGATCATATCTACAATTATAATGAAGTGAATTTCTGATTAATGATTTTACACCCATAAGAGAAAAATAATCCAATCAGTTGTATGTGATTCTTTGAGCAATGGATGTGACAGTGCTGGTGAAGTGAAGTAAATTGTTAGCCATCTCTTCTTATACGTTTTTTTATTTTATTTTATTGTTGTTGTTTAGTTTGAAACAGTGAGGTTTGGATTTTGTAGAATAGGGATGGTTAAGAAATAGGCTGGATTTGTAGAACACGTAGGTTAAGAAATAGGTTGGAAAAAAAATTGAAAAGCGACCTTTAGAAGGGAGGAATTGTGATGGCTGGAATTCGGATGGAATCTTAAAGAGATTATGTTGCAATTAAAGAGAAATTAGATAGGGATTTCTAATTCGAGCTTAGATATTTGAGAGATTTTAATTGAGAGATTTTAGAGATTAGATAGTGGAAAGATTTTAGGAAATATTTCTTTTGGGGTGGAATCTTAAAGAGATTATATTGCAATTAGAGAGAAATTAGGGGAGATTTTAATTGAGGGATTTTAGGGAATATTAGAAGGGCAATTTCGAATGTAGGGAAGATTAGAAAGGTAATTTCGGAATGTAGCGTTGCAAAAAGTTTTTTGAAAGTCATTGAGTAGGTAATTAAGATCTGCGGAACACCATTGTAGGCTGCCATGTGTCCCTCTCCAAGAAAATAGTAAAGATTTAAGGACCTTGATTTGATTATATTTGTGCTTAGCCATAAAATGAGTGTTATTTCATAATTAAATGTGGATTTTAGAATTGATTGTCTTCCACAATGGGCCCAACAAATTAATTAATCCTACCAAATATATTAGAAAAAGATCAAGTAAATAGTAAAGATTTTAGGACCTTGATTTGATTATATTTGTGCTTAGCCATAAATTGAGTGTAATTTCAAAATTAAATATGGATTTTAGAATTAATTGTTTTCCACAATGGGCCCCACAGATTAATTAATCCTACCTAAGGAAAAAAATATCCAAAGAAAAATAAGGAAAAAAATATCTATAATGGGACCCACAGATTAATCTTACTGAATATTGAAAGGAAAATAAGGAAGGAAAAAATAGCAGAATACAACCTATGAAAGTGGCCCCCGCTCTGGTATCAAAAAAGCTCTTCGTGTGTTGGTATAAATTAAAAAAAAAAAGAGGCCCCCGTAAATTGTGAGTTTGGAAAGAAAGAAGACTTGGATTTCATAATAGGACTCACAGATTTATTTAGTTAAATTAGTAAATATAAATGATAATAAAAAAATCTTGATAAAGATTGAGACTCATGAGAGAATTTATTTGGTTAAATTAGTAAATATAAATGATTATATATTAAGTGTAGATTTTGAAATTAACTGACTTCCACAATGGTCCCTACGGATTAACCATATCAAATAATCAAAGAAAAAATAGGAAAAAAGTGGCAAAATACTGCGTACAAAAAATGCCCCAAATTTCTACAATTTGGATCTGACATGAGGGTCCTACAAATTGATATGGAACAACATTTAATACATACATATTCACCAATCACTAAAATCATTATCAAAGAGCCTTTATTATTATTTTTGTTAGTTTAATAATATGTGGGGCCCATTGAAGGTAACTAAAGAGAAGTTATTATTGTATGCTATGTTTGAGGGAAGGGATACGTATCTGATTTTAAGAATATCGTAGATTTGCATTGAAATATTTTAGGTGATTGATTATTAGAGAATTTGAGTTAGTTTGGTGAGATTAGATTAGAATGGTAATTCCATAATGTAGTATATTAGAATGGTAATCCTGAAATGTAGCATTGTAAAAAGTTTGAGAATGCGCCACGTTAAGAAATTGTTAGAAATATATCTAAATATTGAAATAAATTATAAATGAATATTAATATATAATTCATAATAAAGATGTAAACTCATTAGAGAAATTTTAGGTAGGTGGAATATATTTAGGGAAAGATCAAGTAAATAGTAAAGACTTTAGGACATTAATTTGATTATATTTGTGCTTAGCCATAAATTGAGTGCGATTTCAGAATTAAATATAGATTCTGGAATTAATTGGCTTCCACAATGGGCCTCACGAATTAATTAATCCTACCAAATATCTAAAGAAAAATAAGGAGAATAATATCCATAATGAGCCCCACAAATTAATCTTACTAAATATTGAAAGGAAAATAAGGAGAAAAAAGTAGTAGAATATAGCCTATGAAAGTAGCCCGCGATCTAGTATAAAAAAAGCTCTTAGTGTGTTGGTATAAAAAAGGCTATCTTATAGGAAAGTGATAAGTATCTTATTTCAAGAATATTTTAAATTTGCATTGAGATATTTTAGGTGATGAGAATAGATTAGAAGGATAATTTCAGAATGTAGGATTGCAAAAAATCTGAAGATGCGCCATGTGTCGCTCCCCCACGAACTCTCCTGCTGTCTTTTATTATATAATTGATGGGACTCGAAACACATTCTGTAAAATGAAATGAGTTACTCTAAACTAACTATATATAGATTATCTTTTCTTTTCTTTCTTTCTTTCTTCTTTTTTTTTTTTTTTTTTCTTATGTATAATTCCTTCCCTTTATGAAAATTTTCTCTAGTAATCTTATCCCTAAATAAATTTGGTGGTCCATTTTCTTTCTTTTGATAATGGAGGGTGTACCATCCATTTGGGTCAGAATAATCCTACAGGCAGAGGGAGAGCCGGGTAAATCCCTTGTGGCCACAGTGTGGTAGTGCAGTTTCGAACTCTCAATATTATGGTTCAAACCATGGTCCTAGGCTAACTGAGCTACCCCTTGGGATTAAATCCGATGGTCCCTTTTACTTATCCACTCATACGCGCCTGACCCTATTGGTGATGCTTGTTCGTTACCTCATACATATGTACATTAAATTCAATACATGGTGATGGTCAAATACCAATGTTTTTTTTTTTTTTGTGTGTGTTTTTTTTATCCATAGTGAATATACAGAAATTAGATTACTAGACCTCTAATTAGATATATAAAAGTAATCATTTCAACTACCAGCCATACCCCCAAGTATTTGAATACGTATGTGTCACCATGGCCCCTCTCATTTCCAAACGGATCGAGTAATACGTGTGCGCAAACCCTCCATCATCAACCTCCCTAAGCACATGACTCCGACCAGCTCAGCCTTCCTTCGGCCATCCTAATATTCAATTCTTCCCTATACTGGCCAAAGGCCAAGCCAGAGTCACCAATGTTTCTTGTATTGAAAGGATGCCATCCAAGAAGGTTAAAGACATTAATGGAAGATTAAGATTTTTGAAGAGGTTTATGCTTTATAGAGGTTGAGGAAGTTATGAGACAATTCTTTTGCTGCTCTCTTTTCATGTGTGCGGCTTTCTTGCTATGCATGCGGACATTCTCCCATTTATGCTGGTGCTCTCATCATGGGTCCCAGCTCCTGTGGCTGTGTAAAATAAAAGGTAAGGGTCCGAGTTCCAGTCCAAATTCATAAATGACTTTCTATTAATAATTCAGGCTTGAGTCCAAATATTCTATGGACTGGACCCTAGCCCAACTAATTTTGGTCCTTCCTCCTAGTTGCCTAATTCGACCCTACTACGCGTTGGAATCAAACTTTTACAGTCTGTCATGGATAGATTCATGATGGTTCCACTAACAGTAAATTACCAAAATTATGAAGCTTCTAGTCATCTAATATTTTATTATTCATGTGCCCTTTTACACAGTGGCCCATCAAGTCAGTGGTCATGATCCTCGAGAAATATAGACCGCAATCAAGAGTTCATTCTCGATTCAGTTCCACAAGTTATTTTATTTGTAATGGGACCTGATCCAAATTCTAAATCTGCCTTTTTGTCAATGGCAAGTGTTAGGAATTTTATTGTGATTGGATAATTCATTGGTGGATAAAACTCTGAGTCTATTTGAGCTGCATTTTTCTATTTTTTTTTAGAACGGACAGTGGTTGAGCCACCTGAAGACTTAAAGTGAAGATTGAAGAGTTTTGGATCGTTCAAGTCATTTTCCCAAAACCTATGTTCACTATAGCGAAGTTGCAACCCAGCCAGCGGACAGGGACATGGCTCGCTTTAGTGAGATCCCTGCAGGTAGAAGCCCAGTTTTGTTCGGACTTTTAAGTAAGAATTTGAGACTGTTTGATATACTTTGTGGATTATTATTAGAAGTCTATTGCATGCTTTTGAGGCTATAAATTGAGTGTTTCTCTCAACCCAAAAGAAAATACCACATCTCTCATTATTCTAAGCAAGAGAGATCTCAGAGAGAGAATTTTTCTCTCAATCAATTGAGAGATTGTGATGAAGCTTTACACTAAAAGGTTTGAGGCTTCTACTTCTTTGTAGAAGATTGACAGTGAGGATTTGTGCGAGAAGAACTAAAGTCCTTAGGTCAATGTACTCACTGAGATAAATGAGCTGTGAGTATATCTTGTAACTGTTCAATAGTGATTAGTTTTTTTTCGATCGTTTTTTTTCTCCCTAGATAGGACTTCCATATTAAATTTGTGTCTGCCTTTTTGTGGTGATTACTTAGTAAATAGCTTTGCTAGTTCAATCTTATTTGATTGGTTACTTCAGCTGTACATTGGTATATGAGACTAGCTTACTCGATCCATTTTAGTAAGTGCACTTGCACTGAACATAAAAACAAAGCTGTCATTTAACGACTCAAACATAAATTTAATAATGGAAATATCTTCACAAGAGCCCACTTGTGGGTCCACCTTGCCGGTCATTAAGAACCAATGAATACACTACTTCCTCAGACTCAGACAAGTGGGTAAGTCAAATACTATTCATTTCATGCTGATGAGTGGTAGTAGATGGATTGATGATGGGAGCAAATTGTTAATGTTCGAGACTCATTATTAACTCAAAATCTTGATCCTGAGTCTAGTAACTCGGCTGAGTCAAGATGCTTCCGGGCTAGTTCACCAGATTTTGCTCTTAAGATTTTACTCAATGATATGGTTCAGGGTAGGACATTGTTTTTTAGCAGTTTGAAATGTGGGCCCTACTAAGGGATTTATAATAATAGACTGATAAATTCTCTAATCCATGACCTTAGAAAAGCCTCTCTTCCTTCTACCTGCATGCTACTTAGCCACATTTTGGCAAACCATATAAAATTTTTCTTACTCTCATGTCTAGACCAGTGGATGAGAAAAATGAAGTTCTAACCTACATCAAGTGGCTTTATTTATTATTTGACCACTGCTCTTAACTTCGCTGGACAATACAAAATGAGTTTATGGATTGAAAGCTTTCAACACCCAGTCTCTGTGATTAAAGTTATGGTTAATAAACAATAATACGCGGGAATTGGCGACACAGTAAATAATTAGGAAAGTTGCATTGCATGGTTGATACCATCACACTATCTATTAAATGGAATATGACTATTCATAAACCATATCTTGCTGACTAGAGACTGCGGAATCCGGATCCACTCTGCAACGCAGGAAGTGGAGTCAACTCTGTAACTTTTTTTTTCTTTTTTTCTGGACTAATCCCCCCGCCTGAATCACCATGCTAACCACTTGATGAACATGTGACAAGTTTAGACATGCGGTGCTCACCTTAATAAAATATCATTGTGGAAGAACTGATCCATGGAGACATTAGAACCATGTAATGAAATCCACATTTTTGTTTCCTTTTTGGTAAACGATTCAAGAACTAACTTGATAGGTAAATCCTCTCCTTGTTCACCAGCTTTGAAAAGGACAACATTAAGAGGACATGTGTTTGCTAAATTTCTAACGGGAATTCTTGGGAATTTCTTATTTAAGTTATAAAGATTTGAAAATCTAACCTTCTAAAATGTAACTTTTGAGCTTTCAAAATTTTTAAATTCCAACATCTTAATCACTGGTTTACATATGTGGTGTATAAATCGGGTGTAAAAATGGATTTAAAATGAGGCCATTTGCACACCAAAGTTTTCACATTAGTGATTCACAACCCTCTTAAAAAAAAAGCCTTAGTACAATTTAAAACCCGATATATTTTTTTCTTGTGGGCCCCATGAAACAACTTTATTTTTTCATTCCCATGGGCTAATCCAAACTGTTCAATTTATTTGTTGAACTAATAAACCCCACGATGATGGAGCTAATTATTTTAAATCATCATAGATTTCAAATCATTTGTTAAAATGTCCAAAAAAAAAAAAATGAGATCTAATTTACTGCCCCTTTGCAGGCCCCAATTCATGATCTAAGCTGCTCAGCATTCTTGCATTAATGGTAAACATCAAAGTGTCTAATTTCATACCATAGCTCTTTGGGGATTTTGATTAACTTATAAACAAACATTTAAAAAACTCATGCATCTAAAATCATTACATGTACTCATTTACTCATGTAAAAATGATGATCTTAACAAATATAGCACTGTATTTTACACGGGAAATATTTGCATATATATATATATATATGGGGGAGATTCTCAAAAACTTCATTTATCTCTAAAGGGGAGTTTCTGCCCCTATCTAATAGCCAATGATTTGTTAGTATTTTAAGAGATCCACCTTTGTAGGAAAATATTTAGGACAGATAATCGGATATGTGTCTCACTGATGACACGTGTCACACTTTTATTGGCTAAAAGAGGGGCACTTTTTTTATAAAAACGCTCGGGGAGTTTTATAGCGTAACTCATATATATATATATATATATATATATAGAGGAACCGGTCTTGTAAGGACCGTACTTACTACTTACGGTGCGGACTACCTAGTGGGGCCCACCGTGAGACCCCACTGGGTCATAGGACAGAGGAGGATTGAAAGATCCAAGTGGGGACAACCTACCTATCAAATTTGAAGTCAATCTAATACCTCTAAGCCCTTCATCTGTGGTCCACAAATTTAACAACTTATTATCAAACAAGAAAAATTGACCCACAATTCAATGCTCTAGTTCATCCGAATCCATATAAATTCATGGGATTTGGTTCCTATAAGGGAGTTGTAAATGTGTGGTCATTTTGGATGAGTTATAAGGTGGGTCCCAGTGGGCATTCCACAAAAAAAAGTTCAAATCTCTATTTCCTTGAGCCACATCAGCAATTGGGCCCCATTTATTACTTCAAAAGATATACCTAAAGGACCTGTCAACTTTTATCTCTCTTTGAATCAATGGTTGCATTTCTTAAAAAAAGAAAACACTCCTTTCATATTTTTAAACCATTTCTCCCTTAAAGCTCTCCATCAGACCGTTCACCTCCCTCTGTGTCCTATTCTAATTCAAAGATGGATAAGACCTAGATGAGACAAATGCAGTGTATAATCTATAAAAGGCAAGAGATCATAATATATTACAAAAAGATAATAAAGATGAGAAATATGCAACTTTGTTTAATGTGTTTCATATAAATGAATTTATATAAAAAAATATTAATTTTCAAATATTATATATTCCGGTTACATTATACTTAACTAGTCCTTCGTGCTAGTAATGATAGCAAGTATGCCACAAGTATGGAGAGAGCACATATTGACAAGGGATTGTCACGACGTCATATCCTTAAATCATGCTTCAAGTGATGTTGGGGCGAGCTTGTATTTATCATGGGAAAGATGAAGAAGCGACTTTTATGTCCAATAAATGACCAAAACCGTGCGTTTACCTTGCTAACGGTCCAAGTGGGCTGGCTCTTGATGTGGACATTTTGGATTTAATCGGCTACCAAGTAGATAAGAGGATAGAAACCCACCTAAAGACCTAACCAATGCTTTGGGCAGAGGGACCAAACAGGAACCCATATGATAATCATCAAAAGCACCAAACCCTTGACTCCAGTCCTGATTTCAAACAAACAAAGATGCGTATGAGGAGCACTTGGCGACTCTCCAAGGAAGATAACTCCACCACTCCACCCCCACCACATATGCTATACACTTTTTAATCATTTTATTGGGCCAAGACACTTCACATCACTATCTCTCTTACATAGTACTCCCCACCATATCAGTGACACGAGGGGGTGCCACACGTGGGAGAGATCTCATCTCTTCCAAACAGAAAAAAAAAAAAAAAAAAAATCCTTTCCCATGTGGCGCTACGTTTTTTTTGTTTGGACCAAACAGGGGATCCGTTTCCTTCACATAGAGCATAACATTTGAATTGGATAATGTTGGTGGGCCCCACTCTCAACTCCAGTCATCTCAACTCAAGTCAACTCAACAGTCTAATACGGTTAGGCCCTGATTCACTAAGCTTGAGAACTTGATGAACACACCAACATTCAAACAGAACAAAATAATATAAAAAGGGATATTTCGAACTGGAATGTTATTATTGGGGGGCAATTCATACGCAAAAATCTCAGCAATTCATAAAAACTGATGGCTAGAGTGATCTTGGGTCTTAGAATTGGCTTAGAATTGGCTTAATCCATCCACATTTTTGGAATTGGTGACTATAAGGGAGTGCCATATTAGTTGCTAGGTTTGAATGGATTGCTAGTTGGATCCTACAAAAAGACTCTCATATAATAGATCAGAACTAATTCTCACTTGAATATGGAAGCTTAGGCATTTTTTAGGAGACAACACCCCTTCTAGTTGGGCTCATTAGGATACATGATGATCATAAAAGTCTATTGGATGAAAAGATTCATAAGGCCTACCTATATGCAAAATCTTGAGCCTATAAAACATTTTGATCCATTACTCCAAAATGTACTGGTTTAGATGCATCGTTTTACCGTGATTTTAATCCAACGGCGAAGAAAATTTGGATGAGTGTCAAGCTTGGACTTGTCATTATTCATTGGGGGGTAGTGTGTGGGAAAAGATTAGATTGACTCAACATAGGCCCCAAGACAAAAAATAAGAGGAGTGAAAAAGGGGCCTTTTTGAGAATTTCCCAACATAAGAAGACCTCATGAGAATAAAAATGAAACATCAACCAGATATCTCTACCCCACAAAAAAAAGAGGGAATAAAAATGAATAGCAAAATAGATATCATCATCAAAACTTTCAGACGGTATTAGTAAATAAAAAAAAAAAATTCAAAAGAAGTTTCATCCTATTTAATTTAACATTACTCAAGGTCCAATGAACTTTAACATACAGCTAAAGATTGTTCAGGAACACTTCTATATACATCTCATTGTGGCTTTAAATTTATAGTACAATCATGTAAATTAAGATTTGTGAATCTGAACATGAAGATACTTACTGATCATGGGAGAAATTAATAATCAAACAATGAGAAGGAGTAGCAAGACAAAGCGGAGACGCAATCAAACAATAAATAAGAGAATTGGAAATTCAGTTTTCTGGTATAAACCATGTTGGAATTGAGAAAAGAAAATACAAGTAAAACCAAAAAGAAAGAAAATATGAGAATATATATAAGATATATTAATCAATTTTATTGTAAAAGAGAAATCGATACTCGAATTAATATATGTAATTAGAGAAGGAGTCAAAATGAAAGAAAATGTAAAAATAAAACAGGTAAAAAATTCTAAAGCAGTAAAACAAACAAACTGGCCATCAAGGAAAGAAAAAACAACTTCGGGAGTGTAAATCCAATGTAAATAGTTCAAGAAGTTTGTTTGGACTTCATACTCCTCAGTGGCCTTTTCCAAAAATTCCGAGAAATGCCTGGCTTCCTAAAAACTTAAAGGGCTAATAAAAAAAAGAAGCATAAAAAATTGAATCAATACCTAGTCTTTGGTAAGTAAAAAATACAAAATCATAAGGAAATGATATTGCTTGAGCTAAAGGAAATTGTTCATGTCCATTGGTGCAAGCCTTATGGCTATGCTGGGTATCAAAATCTCCAATAATTGCATCTATCAATCCAAAACCTGGGTTAAATAAATGTGCTCATATAAAGGCACTCAGTACATTAACTGTTACAGCATACAAACCAAAAGAAGTGAATTCAAAGAAGAAGAAGAAAGAACAAACGAAAGAAAGAAAGAACACCAAAGAAAGCAAGAAAGAAAAGAAAAGAAACAAGAACACTAAGCTAATTAATAAAAATAACATATTAATTGAGAAAGATCAAATTAATGAGCATCCAAAACTTAATTAAAACTTACCTGTGGACCCAGATCATCAAACAAATGGTGTGCATCTAATTACAATTCTATTACAATTGTTTTACAGCCTCAATATTTGTTGCGAGCTGGCTGAGATTTGAAGACTATGGGCGACACAGTAATGAGCACAACAGTTAATGTCTACTGAACAACAGATGATCACACACTCAAAGTGGATTTCTTTAATATATATATATATA
Source organism: Camphora micrantha (assembly GCA_003546025.1). Classification (NCBI taxonomy): domain Eukaryota; kingdom Viridiplantae; phylum Streptophyta; class Magnoliopsida; order Laurales; family Lauraceae; genus Camphora; species Camphora micrantha. The sequence continues at coordinate 58,066,909 of QPKB01000001.1, forward strand.
TATATATATTTTCAATCACTCTGAACACAAGTACAATAGCCTATTTAAAGAGTTGCTGAACTCATGAAACACTTACATGTGTCCCATGTACACTTGACTCAAGGAGCTAAAACAGTAACCACTGCTCAACTGACCAAAATGTGTACAAGACTTTTTCAACCATCTAACTTGTTCAACCAGGGGCAGACCTACATTGTTATGATCTGGGCGGTCGCCCCATATCAAATATGGTAATATGCATAGAGTTGAAATAGGCCCTACATGTATGTGACTAGTCGCCCCATGTACACAGGAAGATTGCCCCCAGGTGTCCCTCCCCTGGTGTAAAGGAACTTCCAAAACACTGCTGGTGTAAAGGAACTTTCCCTCCAATTCAATTAAAGGAGAAGGTCCACTGCCTTGAGATCATGGGTTTGGTGAAGGAGTGCTACATAGACTTATAGTGTTATGTGAGTATGTGGACTAGAGAGCATCTAAGGGTATAATGATAATACATGAGTATCTTGTGGTGTCACTTGTTTGATATGTAGTGTGACATGTGCTTTGTAATGCAATGTTTATGGCAGGTGCCCTTTGCATGAATATGACTAAAGGTATATTTTATAAAAATTATTGTGAGTTGTGTTGTGCAGAGTCTGACTCCATCTTAGTTTTCCTATACTTCCCATGTATGTAGTCTGAAAAGATCCTCTTTGCCGGTCGAGCTTCTGCGGACTATCGCTGATTTTCATCGCAGTCCCTATCCGCCCCACCCAAATGAAAATTTTAGGTCCGCCACTGTATTCAACAACCCACTAAACAAATAGAGACCAAATCAAATGACTCTTGATCACATGACCGTTGGATGAAGAAATGCTATTTGAATCAATTTTTTAACACTCCCCATTAATTCAAATGTATTTAACACCGAGCAAGTACCGCAACTCGTAAAATCTTGCCACTGGAAGAGCTTTTGTGAAAATGTCTTGCAAGCTGACTTTCGGTGTTGTAAAATTCTATATTGATTTCTTTTCTAGCCACAAGCTCACGAATGAAATGATGACGAATCTCTATATACTTGGTCATTCCATGAAAAACTGGATTCTTTGTCATTATAATTGTAGACTTGTTGTTGCAGAACATGATGGTAGCTTCATCTTGCTTTTCCCTCAAATCAACCAAGATTCTTCGAAGCCATACCGTTTGGCACACTGCACTTGTGGCAGTCATGTATTCTGCTTCCAAAGAAGAAAGTGCAATAGTTTGTTGTGCTTTCGATGACCATGACTCCGGATCCAAGGTTATGTGCATAATAGCCTGATGTACTTTTCCTGTCATCTGCACAACCAGCCCAATCACTGTCAGTATAGGAAATAAGTTTACAATTGCTTACTTTTTGATACCTTAGTCCAAAGCTCAAGGTTCCACGGATGTAGTGCAAAACTCTTTTTGCTGCCCCCATATGGTGTCGACTCGGTTTGTGCATGAATCTTGAAATCAAGCTTACTGCAAACATTATGTCAGGCCAAGATAAATAAGCCCACCTACAATGATTCGAAATTCTTTTTAATCTGCTTTCTCAACGCCATCATCTAACACAGGCCTTTCATTTGTATTCATTGGTGTACTTGCAGGATTGCAATTTGACATGTAAAACCGCTTTAACAAATCTTTTGCATGTTTTTCTTGGCACAAAAAAATACCACATGAGTCTTGAATGATTTTCATTCCCAAAAAATAGTGCAGGAGGCCCAAATCAGTCTTTTCAAACTTTGACATCATTTTTTCTTTGAAATCATTTATCAATGGAACAGAATTACCAAGTAAAAATCATGTCATCCACATGAAGACACACAATCAGAATTTCATCTACATCTTTGGATTTCACATAAAGAGTTGGTTCACTTTCACTCTTTGGAACCCATTGTCAAGAAAATATTTATCAATTTTTCCATACCAAGCTCTTGGAGCTTATTTCAATCCGTACAATACTTTTTTCCAAGTTATACACTTTGTTTTCCAACCCTTTAAGTTCAAAACCATGTGGTTGCTCCACATACACTTCCTCATGTAATTCCCCATTTAGAAAAGCCGACTTGACATCATATTGAAAAACATACTTAGCAAATTCAATCTCATATTTAGTCTCCCAAACAATGGTAACTCTCTGGAGTGTATGGTTAAAACAATTGAACCGATCTTTCTTCTCCCAATAGTCCAAGCCCAATAATCTATTCTCTATCCGATAATCTCCTTTGCCCTGCATAGCATGAAAGGGAAAATACGATGAAATTTCATTCTAAAATTTATGAAACAAAACATAATACCAAATTTGTGAAACAAAACATAAGTATATGAAGACCCAGAAATTTTAGATAGGTGATTATCTTAACATTTCCTACCCTTAAAAAATGGTATTGGAGTATGAAAGAGAGTTGATGAGAGAATGGTATGAGGTAATGAGATATCACTACTACTTCATAAATCAAACTAAGCAAAAAGTGCTTGAAAAGAAAGAATACCAACCCAAAGTGTAAGATCTGCCAAGTAGGGGCATCTCCTCAGCATGGAGAGGAAGAATATCACTCCTCTTTCCACTGTGAAATCCAGTGCTATCATTACTTTCTTCAAGTTCATAAATATTGGAATTTGCACAGAGCCTGCCTACAAACACTACAATCCCGGAGAAGAAATAAAAATTCAAATGTCATCTTTAACTAATACTACTATAATTGCTAGAATCAATCATTGAAAAGCCATGTAAAAATAAGATCGAAATATTATATCTGCAACCATTTAGTATTTATTAATCAAATGCAACACTATTTGTAATAACATGTGAGTTACCTCATTGGAAGGGAGGGAGAGCCCGAGAACCCTCAAATGAGCAATGCTATTTAAAATTGCTTCCATCTTAGGAGGTTCATATTTCATGAAACTATGGAATATCTCAAGCTCCCGTGCAATTATATGGGACTCTTTAAAAGTCAACATCTCCAAATCTAATCTTAAGATGTGGCGAATTGATGAGAACTAGTTTCCATGCAATATTTTTGCTAATACCATAAGATCCCCTTATGTTCAAGACTTTGAGATGAGGTGCATTGATGGAAAGAATGAACTCCTCCTTGTCACACCCATCAAGATAACATCTTGTTAATTCCAACCTCTCAAGGCTACTACCTTGATGTAGCAAAGCATGAATGAACTCTGCATCAATTCAGTTCCAGTTGATTTTCATCTCTCTCAACTTATTACAACTGAAAGACAAACGAGTTTGAGCCCTTAACGAACAACCTGATAATTCTAAAGAATGTAAACTCTTGCAACTGAAGAGCCAATGGGGTACTCTATAGCTTCGATCCCTTTTATGCTTCGAAAGAGAATGATCGACTTTAAGAGTCAACTCACTAATGGATTTCTCTATTAGTGTACTTATCCAACCATCTATGCATGTATGATTTGTATTAGAACCACAAGTGTCGATGATGCAGCTTTGAATGTGTCCATTATGAGACATCAAAATTTTTCCAACAACATGTATCCATTTTTCGCTGTCGTTCTTACAGTCCCATTTTAGCTGCTCACACATGGTGATGAAGCAGATGTTAAGATGTGGGATCCGCATACATGCATTCCTCCAAGTTCGTGACAAGATGGAGGTTCTGACAGCTTCATGGACAGGCAAGAGGGACAGAATGGAACTGCATAAATTCTCACCCAAATGAGAGTAGGGATCTTCTTCTTCAAGCAACCTTTGCTTCTTCATGAAATTATTTTATTTGCCTGCATAAAGAAAAGAAGAAAAATAAAGAAGAGAAAAATGCTCAAAAAACAAAGTAGCAACAACTTGTAAAATGAAGACTATAAAAACTTCTATAGCAAGGAAGCAAATTTGTGAACTCACCAGTGTTATTATATGTGGTTATAGATTCTCTAATGCTTAGCTAGTAGGCCAGTTTGTAAAACTTCTAACATATGACATGTCATAGAGTTTGTTGGGTCTATCAGCCCTATTAGGCACAAGAGAGCCTAGGGATGTTTCCATTTGAAAAGAATCAGTTCCATTTTAAAGTTTCCATCAATGTGTTCAACAGTCGAAACAGAAACTTGCTTTTTTATGTTATTACCGTCCATTTCATAGCACTAAATATCATGGATGAAAATGCATGACGACCTTTATTTTTAATGCTTTTAGAATTTATTCTTTCTTTTTTTAATGGACAGACTAAGTCTCTCGTTTCTTGCAAGGGCATGTCCCTCACAGCTCTACCATGTGTCGTACTGAAAAAATCATTACTGAAGTAGTAGGATCTAGGTCCTTCACTCCTTCCTATAATGTATGGAACCCTTCCGTTGTGCTCGCACTGATGAATGCATGCAAGAGAGTTATGGGTGACTCTCAATGCATGATACAGGTGCGCCATCAAAGTGTAACAATATTTGGGGTGTTACATGCACTTATACAACTATTGTAGTTTTGAGACAGCTGCTAACACTATATTTAACATATATGGGGTCCACCTTTGCTTGATCCACTAACTCATCTTAAATGCCCCATTAACTATAACCGTCAAAGGCGTTAATGAGCCTTCTCGGTTTGATCCTTATAAGGGTATAAACATGGCCGGGGTCTGGCCCATTTGCAAACAACGCACCCTTTCAAGCTTACCCATACAATACCCAGTAGTGGCCAATTTAATTAACTAGAAAATTTGGCCACAGTCCAGCTTGTGGACCTGAAAGCACAGATAAATTATAGTCGAATGGGCGATGAATGCAGACTAGCATCGCCAAAGAGCAGCCTTGGCACTGACCTAAATTTCAGTTCAATTGGGTTGATAACTGCTGGATTATCATGTTTGAAATATGCAATTCTCTCTCTCTCTCTCTCTCTCTCTCTCTCTCTCTCTCTCTCTCTCTTCCCTTCTGGTAAATTCTCACACCCCCACCACACACACCATGCCAAGTATGCTATCTTATCTTTCTGTTAGTATATACTATATCTCACTTCATTTTCTTTAAGGTGTCTCCATATAAATATCCTATCGAACTTATCTTACTCCATCTCACATTACATCTTTTACGTCCTTCCATGCTTGGATGGATTTACAGCCAATTCATTTATCACAATGCATAACAAAACAGAAATATTATGAAAGACTGCATCTTTTAATTCCGGTTTTATGCTAGGCAAGGCCCAGGTGATGGACCATATTCACTCATAAGAAAGCCTAATACTGTGCTTACAAATCTATTTAGAGGTCCGCAAAACCCAAAGGCTGGTTCATCCATATGGAAAAAAGTCAGGCAGCTATCTATTTTCAATCATCTGGGCAGCAGGTGGAAGATTGGAAATGGCAGACTTGTAGAATTATGGTTTGATGCTTGGGCTGATGACAGTTGTATCAAATAAAAATTTTCTCAATTCGCCTTTCCTCAACAGGAAAAAGGTTTTTAGCTATAATTCAAGGCAACTCCTGGGCCATTCCCAGTCAGCTGCCAAGCTGCAATGCTCCCTTGGCCACCATCACTCAAACCATGGTTTCTATTCAGCCCTATGCTGATTCGATCCATTGGAAATATCATCTATAGAGCACCTATCCTTGAAGGAAACCTGGAAGCAAATTAGATCCAGATCTAAGTCGGTCTCTTGTGTGCCCTATGTTTGGAATAATCTTATACTTACCTGAGTTTGGAATATTGTCTAAGCGTACTATTGATGGAGGTTGCTGCATAGGAAGACACCAAAAAACGGGGCCCAAACCGTGGGTGTGAACCTGGCTTCATCTTTCATCCTCTTCAATCAAAACCAGGAAACTGATGTCCATTTTTTCTTCTATTGCCCATTTGCTGTTCTTCTATGAGAATGGATCACCAAGGCTACAGGATCTCAAGTCCCCAAACCCCTTACTCCAGAGTCCAGACTCCATTTGGAATGTTCTATCCCATGCTTCTGATACCTTGGCAAGGAAAGGAATGGCGGCTGCCTTTTTTTTAGCACTATTTCTGTCCTATGGAAGACCAGAAATGGCCTGGTTTTCAGAAATTGCAGTCTCTCAGACAAAAGACCAACTTGACTGAGCTTTTTTCCTTCTCCCGTAGCCAAATTGATAAGCCAATTTCTGGCAGTTCTCCTGTCTCTCCTCACATTTTTAGGAGTCCACAATTGCCATATTCACACAGTTTTCTTTGTGCTTGTGTTGTTGTTGTTGCTGTTTTTTAGCTATATAGCCACCTTAGTTGCAGTATTCTTTTTTGGAAGATATTCTAGCCAATGTATCTTCCTCTCCTCTTCAATACGTATTTTCCATTTAGAAAAAAAAAATGTAGTGTAGTCATTTCAAAATAGTACGCTTAGACAATATATAAATGCTAATTATAGTAAATGATAAATCAAATCAATTGTATTAATCTGTTCATAATGCATTTCAAAACATATCGTAACAAATCTCGTGCCAATTACTTCCTAATGATACAAAGTGAATTGAGGGAATGCTTCTAACAATATGAAATATAAATCATTAGATGAAGCGATTAGGGTCAGCTACCCAAGAATATATATAATTCAAAATCTAGTATTTTACGAAGTTACTATATTATATGCCAAGTTTAACAATAAACAAGTTATATTCAAAAGTTACTAATGAACTGTGGCACTTGAACTCAACTTTGTGGTCCACATCTTGCTATTTTTGTGATTGTGCAATGGTTGATCTGGGTCCATGTGTTGCAACTGAGCCACATTTAAAAGTGTATATTATTCTGTTTTATTGAAATAATGGTCGATCAATAGAATTAATGATATTTTTGGAACTTTGACTTCTATCATTGCTGCTATGACTATTTCTATTTTTTTATGTATATACAAGTCTTTGTTAATGGGAAAAAACTATGAAATGCAAGTACAACATAGAAAGAGGAATAGGAGGCAAAATAAATTTTTGAACGACATACATTATACTAGGGCATCCCCCCGCTTTATGCAATCCAATGTAGCGGCAATGGAAAGCTGGCAAGGGTCACATGCTAGGACATCCCCCGCTTTAAGCAACGCACTACAGCGGCAACCGGTTGCAGTGGAAAGTAGGCAAGGGCATAGTTTTCAAAATCGGAATCGTATCGCCAATCGTTCATACCCATGAATTGAATCGAATCGTAAATCGTAGGATTTTTTATTTTTCTAATAAAAATAATAACAATTAAACATTGAAAGAAAATGAAAAAAAAAATATTCATAACCATCCATTTTCTCATTTATAGCAGAATAAATATAATAACAAGTCTATCATACAATCATATCAAGAACATCATGATATATATATATATATTAATATATATTTATGAAATAAATGATATGTAAATAGTGTTTTTTTTTTTTTTTTTGTAGAAATGTAAATAGTTAAATAAGTTTAAAGTATCAATATATTTTTCTCTTATCTTTAAATTAAAATATAAAAATAAAAATAAAGTCCAACCATCAATCTTACATAATAGGATAGCTCTTGAAGTTCAGAAAGTATCCGTGAGGAAAAAAAACCAAAATGGTTAAAAAAAGAAGAAGATATAGACAAGCATGATCCTTGCAGTCAAATGATTTAGTTAAATGCATGTTTTTTATTCATCTTTAAAACTTTATCAAAGCTGCAAAAAATTCTTAAGAGGTTTCGTTAACAATTAAATAACCTTTCAAAAATAGAAGCGCTAAAAGAAAGAAAAAATAAAGGGAAATATTACTAATATTAACTTATTAGTTGTAGTTATTTATTCTCACTTAGTCGAATCACTTGAATCGTAAGATTTGATAAAATGAGTATTGAATCGTAGGATTCACACCTGAATCCTAAGATTCATTTGTAAATGGGATTCATTAGATAGATACGAATCATTTTCCCTAAGATTCAGGATACGAATCGGAATCGGATACAAATTTGTAAGATTCTGATAACTATGGGCAAGGGTTCCTGCACCAATTTGGACGAGTGCGCCGGTAAAAAGAAGTTATTCCAAAAAGGAGGATGATTCGATTGGCTAAGTGGAATGTAGTAACTTAGACGAGCAACAGCATGGCGTTGGTCGATGTAATGAAAAAAGGAAGAGTTAAATATTGCCGTACCTTCAGAAGAAAAAGTGGGAAAGGGAATAAAGCTGAGGAGCTCTCCGATGGAACCCTATTTGCAAGAAAGGACAATGCAAGAAATGGAGTAGTATAGTAGTAGATAAGGATTTGAAAGACAAGGTTGTGGGGTACAGAGATTGGGTGATGATGAATTATGGCAATTAAATTTGAAGTTAGAGGAACACATAATGCATACCAATAGTGACTATGCACCACAAGCAAGATTAGATGAAAGTGTTTAGAGGCGATTTTGGGAAGAGATGGATGGTTTAATAAGAAAGATTCCAACTAGTTAAAAAGGTTTTCTAGGAGGGGACTTAAATGGCGCATGTAGGAAATGATAGTGGAGGGCTTATGAAAGAGTGCACACGGAGACAAGGATTTGGAGAAAGGAATGAGTTAGGTGACACTATCTTAGACTCTGCTCAAGCATTGACCTTCTTATAACAAACACCTACTTTAGAAAAGAGAGGAGCATTTAATTGCCTATAAGAGTGAGAAAAACAAAGAAGCCGATAGACATTTTTCTAGTTAGAAAGCATTGATCAACATGCTTGTAAAGACGGTAAGGTTTATCCCCAGAGAGGTTGACTGCACTTTTCGATATTTGCATTAGAAGTAGAAAGAAGGGTGGTAAATAAAACGTGCCCTAAAACAAGGTGGAGTGATTGAAAGGAGAGAAATAGTAATAATAAAGTGATAGAAAGGGGAGGATGGAATTCGGAGGTTGAAACTACAAGCAAGGTCCCTCCCCTAATTAAGGCATGGTTAGTATGGTTGAAATTGTGTTTTAGCGTAATTAATTGTGCTTAGCCGTTAGTTTCGTCAGGATTAGAGGTAGCTAATGTGTTTTCATAGCTAGAATAGTTCTTTGATCCGATTCGAGAGCTTTCAAACCTAGTTAGATGCATTTTGGCTCAATTGAAATTTCAAGAAACTTTAGGGGGTATTTTGCAATTTTTCAAAGGAAATTGTCATTTCTTGGTCTCATTAGATGAGGCATCATTATTTCGAGAAACTTTTAATTCTTGACCCACACCCTTTTGAAGCCCGAAAAGCCTCCAAAATCATAGACTTTCTCACTTAAGTGACGCCCTATTTGAAATTCATAAAACGCCAATTGAAATAAGACCCCATCACCCTCACTTCATTTCAGTTTCTCAAACTCAGCGTTCTTCATCTCCTTCTTCGTTCCTTCTTCACTTTTTTTTCTTTTCCAATCCTTTCTTGCTTGAAAACTGCCGCCACTCCACCGTGGAGGTTCACCTCGTAATCATCAATTCATCATCAGCATCTCCGTTGTCCCTCTCGTCTTTGGCGACCAGTGACCTCAAAACCTCACAACAAACCACTCATTTGCTTCTCCAATCTTGA